>CM032178.1:35935119-36032479 GCA_018908115.1 Anopheles rivulorum | reverse complement strand
AGTAGCTGTGTATGTGCGCCTGCCAGCCTACAATCTCCAATATCTGACCAAACGTATGGTGGGTCCGAGCGCACCATTTCTGCAATGCAGTGCGGAAGCTTCAATCCCGGAAAACTGATCCCGAAGCACGTTCCAAAATGCCGTCGCCGCCACCACCGTCGGCTGCCAAACGCGCATAGAAATGAGCCTCAGTAATGACCATCGGATCGGGCACGTCGGCCGGAAATGTCTTGAGGTTGCTTTGGTTTTCGGGGCATAACAAACCGCAAAACTTGTCTTACCCGGCTCTGTTACACGCCCAATACACACAACTGGCCTGGCACATCTTTTGCCCACCCCCCGCATCGCCATCTTGCGGTTCGTGAATGTGTCCGAACTATTGTAATTAACTGCTAATGACATGTTTCGCCGCTGCCTGGTGTTGGTGGTTTCGGTTTCCCGGCATGTTGCTATGTGTGTGTGTGTGTTTGTACCTGTGCGGTCACTGGAATGGGGTTGGGTGGACCACAATCGTAGAACATGTAAACGATTAGTCGCTGCTTTAAACGAAGGATATCATAAATCAATTCTGTCGTTTTACTTATCGCACAGCGATGTAAAATGTGTAGGTTTGAAAATATTTTTAATCATTGATCAGTATTTTGATAAAATTTAAAATTCATATTGCAACTGATTTTTTTATTTATAGGAAAAAGTTACCTTCCAACGTTTATTTCCATTCGAATGTGGATTTAAACTTAATATATTTAATTAAACCATTGTTCGCATTTATTTTTATTTCTTAAAATACGACTTATTTTTTACTATTTCTTCTTCCTACCATTCGTCCAATTATCCAGTTCCACAACACTGTGGGAATTAAAAAAAATCCTCCTCCCGGAAACTAAAGCGCAAAAAACACACCACCAATGCAAACGGCAAAGATTGCCAGCAATCATTTGAAGTGGTCCACTAAGATTTAATGGGCAATAGGGGATCTCACAGACCAGCAGAAAGGGAGAGAGAGAGAGAGAAAAAAATTCCCAAACTAAGGATTCTAAATTACTTTCCCGACTTTATCAAACCTTGATCTTTCCGGGTGTTTCATTTATATTTACTTTTGTTGTGTGTTTTTTCTTTCCTTTCTTTTGGTTTATTCCTGCGCCTGCACACTACAAACGGGACGGAAAAGAAGGGTATTTGATGGAACCCACCACATAATGAAAAGTGCCGACAACCACATTAAAGAAAGATCTGTTGTCGATGTTTTTTTTTTTCGTTCATTTCCCTTAGGTTTTCCCTTTCATTTCATCCTATTCCATCCTTTTTTCTTACAAATCCTTTCGCGCCGAATTCCGAAGAACAATTTACTCCTTTCAGCGAATCATTCGCAAGCGGTTGAAAATTTGCTTTAATCATATTCAAATTCCTTGCTTTCTCCTTCGACTTTTCCTGTCCCTTGCTCATCAAAAGCATGTAATGATGACGAGGGTGCAAATCCTAGAACACTACGGGCAGTGGGACGAAATGGTCGCTCCGACTCACCGTGTGTCTCCCGGCTCATAATATTTCCCCACGGGATGGAAGTGACCATTGACATCCATCTTTGCAATTCAAATTTGTTTCTCGTCGGGCACGCCACCCTGTCTCGTCTGTCTTGAAAACCCCCGTTCGGTGCGCCGTTCCTGTGCGGTATTATTTCAATGAAAGGATTTTTTCTTCACTGTCCAACGATCCTGTGCAAGCCGACCATCCGTCCTGCTCGATGATGTTTGCTCCTTCACTTGTGCCGGATACACTGGCAAGCACTGGCAGTTAGTTGCCTTTTCGCACAATTTATATGCAATTAGGGACGGTCGAACGGGTTACTCCCTATACCTGCCCTGCCTTTGGAATGGAAGTGCTGCCTGATGAGGCAAACGCCAAGCGAGACAAGGAAAAAGGGTTTGATGGGTTTATGGCGTAAGGAGCACCAATAAAAAAAATGTTCTGATGTTGCAATACAGCTAACAGAGGATCAGTGCTTTCTTCTAGCGCTTATTGCCTTTTGTGGGCAAGCATGTTTTTGTTAGGCTCTTCTTTCAACGGTTTGGTATCGCTCTTAGTATTCTGTTCCAATTGC
Organism: Anopheles rivulorum; assembly: GCA_018908115.1. Taxonomy (NCBI): domain Eukaryota; kingdom Metazoa; phylum Arthropoda; class Insecta; order Diptera; family Culicidae; genus Anopheles; species Anopheles rivulorum. Next base: position 36,030,378 of record CM032178.1, on the reverse strand, counting down.
TGACTTTTCTTCAATTGTTGGTCACAAAAAAACAACACAAACCCTAAAAATAATCTATTTTCCTCCCTACGCAAGCAGCAGCAACATTTGGGACATGTTTTCTTTCTGTGCGTACTGTCAATCCCCAAATTTTCATTTACAACAACCAAAAACAAAACAAAAAAAAGGTAAAAACTCCTTTACCCTCTTAAGGTGCATCTTTTTGTTTGTGCCATCCTGTTGCTTATATTTACTTCACACAGCAAAAAAAAGGGGCACCGACAAGAGATACGGACAAGTGTGGAATTATTTGTTTTCGGCATTGCCTATCCTACGTGCTAACAAGTATCCCCGGGGAGTAATATCTATGCAAATGGTGGTCCATTTTGGGTTCGCTCCTCGGTCGAAAAATGCGATCCATTGGGGCACTAAATTAACTCGAGATGTATTATTTTCTATTAGATTTTATTTTATCACCTCCTCCGTTCGCCGTTGTTTTCTAAGGTAGGTGGGGTGGTTTCATCCCCACTTTCATCGCTGCGGGGTTATTATATCTATTCTTTTTGCAATCTTTGTACGTTTGCTCTCCTTGTTTTATTTATTTTTTTTGTTCGGGAAGGAAGGTTGTTTAGCATTTTCCCTATTTCCGGTTATTAGATTTACGTATCGTTGATCATCATCCACCCTTGCGGAGAGGTGAGATTTTCGCATCCTGTCCTTTTGCTGCACACGCACACAGCAAATTTGTTGTGTGCCCAAACTCTTATGCCTTTCTCTCCCTTTCTCCCTGCAGAATGGGGGAAAGTTTTGCTCAAAGAAAAACAATATCACTCACCGACACCCGACAACAACAGCACAGTGCCAGTGCCCTGCAGCTATTTAAAATGAATACTTATTTCCTTTTCGTTTTCGTTTTCTTTTTTTTTTTTTGCTAACTTTTTCCATCTTCGGGGCAGCTGTTGCAATCTGGGACCAGCTTTTGTCTGCACCAAATTGCGCCACCGAAGGAACCGAGCAACAAATCCATCTCGGGCAGTTATAACTCAATTACATTTTTCACCTCACTCCCTTCCTTCCCCACCATCCAACCTCTCTCCAACGCCCGGCGCAACGAATTGGGTTTGAGCGAACCCCGAGCAGCCATGCCCGGGATTCCGTGCCCGATTGGGTATGATGGATGCCTTTTTATGAACTTTATCGCGTTTCACGCGTGTGTATGTATGTGTGTGTGTGTGTCGGTTTTTTAGTGTGTTAAGAAAACGAATAAAAGGACAGTGTTTCTTCAAATCCCAAGAAGTTACCAATGCCCTAAGGCGACTGACCATATTTTCCCACCGGTTTTCCATTTGCCAGCTCAGCTCAGTAAAAGAAAAAGGGAAAAACAGACTGCAAAAGATGGGTGCCTCTAAAATAATTTCTAAAAGGACATTTGGTACCAAAATTGGGTACAGCAAAAAATAAAAACCCCCCGTCACGTACATATACTGCCGCTCGGTTCCAGCATCCGACGGGGAACGTAATGTGGTAAATTATGATTCCGAGAAGTCAACGGTCTTTTGCCTCTCTCGTACCATCCACCCCCTCCTTCAACCCTCCCCGCCATTCAATGGGAACCGTAAAATCTATTTTCCTTGTTTTCTACCGTACCGTTGCCGAGGTGTGACGATTTTTCATTCGCTTTCGTTCGAATAAGGTTTGCCACATTTCCCAAAGCGGATGGGAATATGGGCAAGATATTTTACGAAAAGGTATGTTGGTGTTTTGTGCGCTGCATCACACTAAAAAAAAAAGGAGCATCACCTTTCGGATTTGTTCGCCATCAGCCAGGTTCAGCCTCCCAAATACGTTTGTTACGAAACTTTTCCACCCACCCACACACACAAATACCGCCCCGAAAACCACTAATGTACCATCCGGTGAAAATTATTTCCAAACCATATCCGTATTACGTGCCCGTTCGGCGGTGTACTATAAGGAATCGTAAAAGTCCGTCATATCGGTTGTTAAAAACCGACCATCACCGGCCATGCCCACCCCGCAAAGTGCTGCTTTTTGTTGTGGTGTAGCCGGGCCCAGCCCAAGGTGTGTAATATTCGATGGAACGATGGCAGCTGTTACACTGCAGCGCACACGGACTTAAAAACCGCAGCATGTTGTAAAATAATTTTCCCCAAACTCAATCCGGGGACCCCATTCCGTTCCAGGAAGGCCGCGGAAGGAGGCATGCGGGTAGTAAAAGTTGAGCCAGGGTTAAACGAAAGGGGACACAAGGATGGGAAGGGAAGATGGCACAAAAGCTATTAAATATCCTAACCATGTGGTGCGCTGCCTATCATCGTCTTTGTTTAGCGTAATGTTTTTTTTTTTGTGTTTCTTTACTTTTTGTTTACCGATTGAAAGAAAACTTCCATTACAAAAGGTAATATATTGCTGTGAAGTGAAGCGAGTAAATGTAACTTTCCGAATAATTCTATATTTTTTCCACGAGCGAATGATCAACCGTCGATCAATCTTCGACCTTTTATCGACTGTAGGGAATTGCAAAAATAATGCAGTTCAAACAGTGCAAGACCTTTTTCACATCATTTTAATGTCGGGCCTTTCATATTCGCTGAATTCATTCTCTGTGCGCCGTGTGTTATCGAAATGACGGCTTTCTTAAAATCAGGCGCTCTGCCCGCTCGTGCCCGTGTACCGTGTATGCATGTGCGCCATTAAATATGCCCTTCGGTTGACTGAATCCGTCTGATTTATGCTTCAGACCTCCGGCACCGTGCGGCACCCGTGGGTGAGAAGGGCCGGATGTACTGACCCGTGCCCGGTTGCGTTCATCCATTATTCAGCATGCAGAAATTCGAAGTATGCGCTCAAAATGGGTTTGTGCCTTGTCTAGGCTTTTTGCTCCTACGCGCGCACACACTGGGTTGGTTGGCTTTTTTCTCAACAGAGAGGTCAGCAAATGTTGCTGACTTGTTACTAAAACTATGCAAAAGCCTCTTTTTTATTTGCTTTTGCTAGGTGCGCAAGTGTATGGGGCTGTAGAACGGTATGCAGCATAACCTTTCACGATCCTTTTGCCGGAATTCTCACGATTTTCCTCGGGGGAAAGACAAGCAAAGGAAAAGATTATAAGCTTTTTTTTTTTAATTTTCGACGAATTATGTTGGGTGTTTGAAAAAGTTTTGTATTATTCTGTGGACGTATGTGTTATTTAAATTTACAAAATATAATTTATTTGTAGCAAAGAATTGCTTCATACTTAGCCTTTGTTTTCTGCTTTGAGGAGAAATATGAAGACAGCTCTTCTTAAATATTGATTCACAGGGTAAAGCCTTAAAATTTTGGGACGCTTTTTACACATTTGTTGAATAATTTTACGTTTGTGTTCAAGCATATTATTGACAAATTTTAAGCTAAAATCACTATTTTTTAGTTGTAGATTTCTTCCACTGTCTAATAAACTGATATTGAAGAAAGTTATGCGACTGACTCTTTGAATACTAAATATAAATATTTTTCTTTTAAAATATTTTTACGATTTAGGTAGTTTTTTAACAGAGTTCCAAAGCAAAGTTTTTGACGATGGATATCCAGTATCCAGTGGTGTGGTGTCAATTATCAGTCCAATTTTTGGGAAAAGCTGTCCTATAAAAAGTTTAGCATAACTATCTCCTTTTTTATTTGTATTTATGATTTTTGAAATAAGCTGCTGTGTTGCCAATAGGAAATACACCAGTTGAAGTCTCACAAACTGAGTCCTTAATCTACTATTTTTTACTACGAAACTAGCAGACATATTCCTGGTATGTCTGTGCGAAAGTGCATTTTTGCTCTAATTCTCATTCTCTTCGCCTTTATTACTAACACTGCTGCTGTCGTTCAACGGTGCAAATTTTCACACCCCTATGCTTCTAATGGATGCCCGAGCTTCTTTTATCCCACTGACTTTCCTTCGAAGGCGGGCTACATTATGGATGGCCACCCACCCTTAACGTCTGTCTGATGCTTCCTGACCAAACCACGGCACAGCAGAAAGATTTAACCCACTCTAGCACGCCTAGCGATAAGCAAATATTAAGCACTATTCAAATGTTGCTACACTGGAAGGGTTCGAAATGGAGCTCTAGGGTAAAATATCTTCCCACATTCATACTGCCATACTGATGAGCACCACGAGGTGGCATATCAAAACTAGCGCGGAACTACTATTTACCGTACCTTTTTCATCTCTGCATCCATGTGCCTTTCAACTTCGTCCATTTTGACATGACCAGTCACTTATAAATGGAACGAGAAAAAGAGGGTTCGGTAAGCCCTGGTGAAGGCTTTTGTGTGTGTGTGTGTTGTGTTATTTGCCTAGCCAACCAACGCCCATTAAAAGGTGGCATCTCACAAGCACTCATGGAAAGCTCGCCCAGTAGCTCGAGAGTGTTTAAATGACTTTAGACTGGTGTGCAGTACCATTCATCGTGCGGATAACCACGTCGCTTTTTAGTGTACACTGTAAGAATTAGAAAATATAGGGTGATGTGGTTGAATTTTATTTCTTTTTCCTCCCACACAAAAACCACCCGACGTGGTGTGCTAAGGGGAGGCAGCAAAAAAAAAATAAAAGGGGTAAACTGTTTCGCGTATTGCATCCCGAGTTCTCCACTAGACTTGACTTGTGTGTAACGTTTATGTGTGTTCGCTTTAACTATACCCCGTTGACGAAACTGACAAACACATTTGCGCTTTTAGTAACCCCGTACTCTCGGTTCTGTTCCTCGGTGTACAAATCACTGCTCGTGGTGTGGTGTGCAGCTGCTAGAAGCATTTTTTTTTCTCCCGTACTTCGTCAATCTCAACAACTTTCGCTTTAGCATATGCAGTTGATGCAATTCCTTGTAAGACTAGGATGCATCTACATCATCGTCGCCATCAACGTGTAACGTTACGGTGAAAGCATTGCCCCCCAAAACCAACCCCCCCACGTAGTGTTTATTCTTAACACCACTAACCGTACGAGCGTACATAAGCTTTTTGCCGAGAGCTTTTTCCCTGATCGTGTCGTGCCGTGGTGCACTGTTTCCCGGCTCGTGCTTTGCATTTTCCACACCTCGATGGACAAGAGAAAAAAAAAACGCATACAAGATGAAGAACTAAATGCGCCATCATCAACACGGCGCTGACCTTATTTGCATGGCAGGATACAGAGCCACACACAGCAACCGAGCATCAAGGAAGGTCCTGCTTTTGCTGGGCAGATTTTTACTGTTTGCTCTTTCAACTGCACACACACATACACTCCCCCCCTTGGTATCGATGTGTGTTGCTGCACTTTCAATTCCATCAAGCCCCAGACCATGATATGGTGCAACATGGGGTTTTCGTTTTTCCTTCTTCTGCACAACATATCACGTTTTGGGTCTTTCCCTGTATTAGCTCTTGTTTCGCTAGATTCTCGACCCGGTTGATACATTGCAAACAGTGTTTGGTCGGTGGTGTGTGCTGGTGGACCGGCCATCATCATCTCGTCGTACACAACGACGCGGATGTGTGTGTGTGTGTGATCGTTGCGGGATCTATTATGCACCAATCTCAGGTGTAAAGTGTAAAGCATTTTTCTTTCGCTAGTTCGCAAGCTTAAGTTTGTTTCGCTTTATTTTGTGTTTTTTTTTGTTCACTCTTGTCAATTTTTGAATTTTCTCACGTGAAACTGTAAACGCCCTTCCCTTTTGCCTTCCCGTACACGGGTGGGTTGCACATGCAAATGTGTTTCTCCTGTTCTTCGGGTGCGGGTGCTTTTTTTTCAGCTTAAGAATCAGGAAAATGCCAATACATTCCGGAAGCGTTTCACGATAGTTTGCATCCACTTGGTACACGAACCTTCTTTTATAGTACCAGCTGTGGCCCTATTTGTGTAGCAGCTCGCTCAGCAAAGTTGTTTTAGCAAATCGTTTCCCTCCCCTAAAGGCGCTGGGGGGGATGTTACGGCAAACGATTTTCTTCCACTTCCGCCGGCTTTTTTTTTCATCAACCATCGCCTGCACCGGTATTTCTCGTGTGTTAAATTGGTTGTGTCATATTTTCTTGACGTAAAGGTACAACATGAAAGCTTGCTGCTTGCGAGAATGGAAAATGAGCAACAAAAAATAACCTTTTTGCATAGCACGACACGATCGTGAGAAAAGGTTAGGCGAAGAATGTTTTTAGTAATGGGAAAACTGCATCACCATTTAAAATTGCAATTGCAATTCGATGCATCGAAGCTGCTCCACAGAATGGCATGAAAGCTTGTGTATGGTCGATTATAAAATCTTGTTCGTCACAAGCTGTTGAAAATGATGTGATGAATGAGTTTGTAAAGCTATATTTTTTTCATATACTTTTATGAATCGATATAAATTGTATGAATTCATTACGATTTTGGTAACATTTTATTCTCACTGGAGTCAAAGAAGAATTCATATACACATTGTTACTTAATAAAACTATAAATTCCAATCATTTTAAAGTTAATCGCATTCGCAAATCAACAAGTTACAAAAGCAGATAAGTTTCATTGTTGTATTCCAATTTATTTACTGTTGTGAGGATATTCATTCTTTTATGTGAATATATAATTTAAAGCATTATTATATTCTGCTATAATTTCCTTCACAATTTAGACTTTAATTTGTCGTTCTCTTCTATGGAAAAGTTTAGCAAAGGTAATGAACCACCTTGCACAATCCTCAATTACACATCATTATTTTTACACCATTTCACCGTATAGTGGTGTGAAGCATTCCTTATTTAGTAGGTTCACCTTAACACACAAAAAAAAAATGTCCACGCCTTGTTAAACGAAAAAAATCCCTCTAACATGCCATCATTATGTTTTGAGTGTCTTACCGTGTCGTCGCCGTGTCGAGTTTGTCGTTGAAATGTAATAATAGTAATCATAATAATTATTTCATCCATTTTGTTTCTATTTTTATTTTCGTGCTCGGTCCGCTTTTACTTCCCGCTCGTGATGGTGTACGCGGACGGAAGCACCGGTGGTTAAGTGATTTTTTGTTTCACACTCTTGCTTTCCTGATACAGTTATTATCATGGTGTCGCTTTTTTTGTTGTTGCTGTTGTGCCTTTTGTATTCCTGTTGTTGGATTTCGTTCATTCCTGCTACATACGAGACGAGAAGTGCCCAGTAATGGAAGTAATTCCGCGGTGTAGAAGTGTTTTCATGCGATTTTGGCCTGCACTTAGGAAGGCATGGTATTGTTCTTAATGTTGAGCGGGAAACCAAAATAAAAAGACCCCCGTCAATGAAAGGATACATTTGCGTTAAAAATGCATAGACCAGGAAAAATGCTCTTATTAGGTGAGGCACCAGGCGTCTCCATTGAAATATCGTTAAGGCTTGTGAAGCACAGTTTTTTGCCTGCATATTTCTTCAGTTTTAGCTTTTATAAAGCTTTGTAATTCAGGGTTAAAGTTTTACGAATAAATATATTTAGTTTTGATTTTTTCAAGAATTGAATTTGAATTATACTAAATTTATACTAAGATTTCGTGTTAGCAATGTGATCATCCTTTACATTTCGCTCGTCTTTAAAGAAGAATTTAAAATAAATTACTGTTTTAACTGAAATGGCCGCAAGTTTTTGCGCTTTGCTTTCCAATCGTTTTAAAAATAAATTAAAATTAAAATAGCTCCTCGTAGAGTTCAACTGGCAGCCCATTAGCCTCGCACCCGTCGTCCAGTCTTTACCTTTTTCAGCCATCGTTTTGAACGGACACCACGCGTTCGTTAGTCTAACAGTGTATGCACTTTCACTTTGACTGGCGTTGACCAACGGTCCGACCGTACCCACTTGCCTTCTCATGGCTGCATTTTTGTGGCTACTTTATGCGAGCCACACGGACCCCGAAAAAAAAGGCCACAGGTCGCACGAAAATGGTGAAAGTTTTAATTTTCATTTTAGCGAATGAAGATAAACGTTCACGCTGTTCCCGCCCGGAAATGGATGCGAGAGTTAAATTAAGGATGGTGGAAAAGAAGCAATAAAAGGAGGAAAAACAAAATTGTCGGTATTGCTACCGTACAGAACAGCGGAGCAAACACGCGAGAAGGAAGGTGAATCATTTAGGAAGTATTTTTGTGTGTTTTGATTTGGGTTGGGTTTTTGGTTGGGTTTTTATCTTTTTTCTGGTATCATATATTTTAATATCTGGTCGTACGGTTGGGAAGTTGGGTTGCAATGAGAGTTGGTAGTTAGTTTAGAACAAAAAAGAGATGATCTTCTCTGTTTTTATTTTGGAACGCGAGAGTTTCTATTTTCGACAGTTCAAACATGAGCACATTGTACGTTTGAATAGCATAGTTTCCTTAAACTACAAACAGAAATAAAAAAGAGCATTTTACAAATGTGCGAAATTCGATTTCGAAACAAGATACCGACCAGGTTCGCGACTGTCCGTTTGTTCCATTTGGCGTTTGGGAAGCATTATCCCCCTTTTTTTCCCACCGCTTGCATATGTTCCGCGTGAGTTTGTACGAGGAAAAAGTTTGTCGATTCGAAATACCTGAGAATGGAATAAAATACGATCACACTTTCCTGGAATCGTGCGGCTGNCGAAAAAAAAGGCCACAGGTCGCACGAAAATGGTGAAAGTTTTAATTTTCATTTTAGCGAATGAAGATAAACGTTCACGCTGTTCCCGCCCGGAAATGGATGCGAGAGTTAAATTAAGGATGGTGGAAAAGAAGCAATAAAAGGAGGAAAAACAAAATTGTCGGTATTGCTACCGTACAGAACAGCGGAGCAAACACGCGAGAAGGAAGGTGAATCATTTAGGAAGTATTTTTGTGTGTTTTGATTTGGGTTGGGTTTTTGGTTGGGTTTTTATCTTTTTTCTGGTATCATATATTTTAATATCTGGTCGTACGGTTGGGAAGTTGGGTTGCAATGAGAGTTGGTAGTTAGTTTAGAACAAAAAAGAGATGATCTTCTCTGTTTTTATTTTGGAACGCGAGAGTTTCAATTTTCGACAGTTCAAACATGAGCACATTGTACGTTTGAATAGCATAGTTTCCTTAAACTACAAACAGAAATAAAAAAGAGCATTCAACAAAGGTGCGAAATTCGATTTCGAAACAAGATACCGACCAGGTTGGCGACTGTCCGTTTGTTCCATTTGGCGTTTGGGAAGCATTATCCCCCTTTTTTTCCCACCGCTTGCATATGTTCCGCGTGAGTTTGTACGAGGAAAAAGTTTGTCGATTCGAAATACCTGAGAATGGAATAAAATACGATCACACTTTCCTGGAATCGTGCGGCTGCAAGGAGATATACTGCCCGCTGGAACACAGTACGCCAAACTTTCGCATCCAATAAAGTACGATTATTTTAATCAGACTCCAATCAGGTTTTCTCCCTGCGAGCGCACGGAAAGCTTATGCTGCAGCGAGTGTGAAAGTCTTTTGGAGGCAAGAGAGCGAAGAAGAAAAAAACGCATACACTCCCTAGCCCTTCGCTTCCTGAATCCGAAATGATTGGAGTTTATAATCTTCTTTATCGATAAATTTCGGACAAAGTTTTGGTATCTCGCCGAAGACTTCCTAGTTTCTTCTTCTCCTTCACCTTCGTGTTGATTGTTTTGTGGGAGAAAGTGTTGGTTTGGCTGTTTTTTTTTCTATGCTCAGGAAAGAATTCTATCAACTCGTTTTTATTTTGTCTTAGTTTTTTCTTTCCTCTTTATTTCAAAGCATTGGTGTTGAATATCCTGAGACTAGCCTTTTTCTTCCTAAAAACACTAAATTCTACCCACATAAAGTCAATCTCTTGTTGAAATTGAAAAAGTTGCACCAAACTAGATGTTCACAAATATTATTTTGTGGCGTGTTTATTTTTGTTAACATTTTAAATAACTGTGGATTTTCTTTTTATATTCGCTTAGCGTGTTTTATTGGGTGTTAGTAAGAAAATTTTAAACGTTAATATAAAATCAAAACGTACGATTCCAATCATGCGCTCTTTGGTAGGAATCTCATCATGCAACAGATTTAATAATCAATTTGCAGCCTGACGTACGCCGTCAAACCAGAAACAAACTGGTATGCTTGCACCATCTTTTTTTTCTCCAGCAAGAATTTGTAGAGCCATTTTCCACGACACGATCACTCTGCCTTCCTCCAGGGTCATTACTATGATAATTTCCGTCCGTTTCATGCATAAAAATATGTTTCCAGTGATCATCCGGATGGCTTGTGTCTGTCGGTACACCGTGCGGTGTGGGAAGTATTTAGCGCATTCGCGTAGGAACCAACGCATGCATATTGCACTATTACGACCACCCGCTCTACGTAGCCGCAGCAACTGCCAGCCATGCTGTTGTCGTTGCATCTGTAAACGATTTTCCGCCTTTCTCCGGCAGCACCGTTTCGCCCACTGCCTTAAACCCAACGGATGCATGAAAATGCATTTGAGAAAATTTCAATATTCCCTCGGTCTGTGCAACATTCCGTCGCATGATCGAGTGCTGTAGTGGCACACTTTGATGCCGCGGACCGTCGTGGTACCGCTCGTTCCGGGGCTTATGACGGACGGACAAGTCGCTGTAACGACTTTTACAATTTATCCATCAGCTGCCATATGGTGGTGTGGAAATGGTTGAAGGATGAAATCATTGCAGTTATTGCAAGACGAAAGCGTGTGCGACAGTGTTCGCTTGTGGGAAGGAACGACAAACACGTTACTTACACTTTTTCGTTCCAGAAGTAGTGACACTTGGTGGATGGTGATTTGTAGTGGAACTATTTTTGTATCGTTTTTTATGAAGAATTAAAGGTAACGCTTCATGTTAAATTGGAACACCGGTACGAGCAAAATTAACGATTTACGGATGTGTTTCACTAGTCACTGGCTGTGCAATTGTCGTATTTTCACGTATATTTGCGCGTACCATATTTTTTCTAACTCTATTTAATGCAACGACCTGCAGTAAGGAAGACTTTGATATAAATAAATTGTATTGATTATGCATGGGCGGCCCGGTGGTGTATTTGGCAACGGCGCTGGTTCCCAACACGACCGGACCAGGTTCAAATCCCATCCGGACCCCGTAGCGAGCACTGACTATCCAACTACGTGGTATCTAATATTCTAGTAAGCCACTTGATGGTCGGCTTTTCCGAGAAAGTCGATGTCCAAAAAAGAGAGAGAGTGATTATGCATCAAAATTTATAACAAAAATAACTACCATAACGTTGGTTTGAAAAGAAAATTGCTTTAAGATGATCCTATGTTTTTGTAAATACAATTATTCTATATGAAAAATGGTGATTTTGAGGTGTTCATTCAAGGAAAATATACAACTCTGACACCTTTCGTATTATAAATCCTTTTTATTCTTGATGATAGGTAGACCTAATTAGTCTACAATATCATATATTACTGATGCCCTGAAGGCAAAACCAATACTCCAAGTATCATTAAAGGCTTCACAACTTTTCCTGTTGTGTCTTTCATTATGTTTCGAATTAAGTTTTTTTTTAAATAAGCTTTCCTTCATAATAATCGGATCATCATCATACTATCCATTCATAAGATTATGGATTTGCTAATATAAGACATTATTGTCCACACTACCTTTTCTATTAGTCCCTGAAAACCAACCAAAGTGTAGACTACAAAGCTGTAAAATTCTAAATTGTAAGCTACAACTTTAAACTAATGTCCCAAAACTCCCGGCAGAGTCGAAAAGCCATCATCGGTGAAGAACGTCGCAATGAGCGTAAAAAAATGGAACCTTGCCCATAAGTCGTTATTTTCATACCATACCGAAAGCACAAAAGTGGACTTGTGGAAATGAAAGAGAGAAAAAAAAAACGCAGCGCAAACGAAACGTAAGCGACACATTAAAAAAGCATAATCAAAGCCAGTACACAAGCGCAAACTTCCTGTGGCGTCTCCCTAATCTGTCTGGTGGGGTTTTTTAGCATAAGGACGCGAACCGGGCCGGGCGGAAAAATGTGCTCGTGTTTGCGTATCCACCAATGGTCAAGCGCACATTCGGGCGCGCCAGCCAATGCGATTCCGAGACCGGGGTGAATTTTCATTTCGCGCATTTTATTTGGTTTTCTCTCACATTGTGTTCGTGTGTGTAGTCTTTCCGACGCCATGCCTCGAGTTGCAGTAAATTTGAGACGAGTTCTTTTAGATGACAGCAATGTGTGTTTGACCATACGTACTGGTTTCCCTTTGTTTTTTTTTTGTTTTGTTGCTTTTTGGGCAACACATCCTCGTTAACGTTTTCGACGGTGGTCGCTTCCTTTTCCAATTCTGTTCACTAACAAATCCTAAATTATTTCGTGTGTATCGTGTGCCGTTTGGTTATTTTCATCGTCCCGACCGTGTTTGTTGCCGGAAAACCCGAATTCTTTTCACTGCGAGTGTCGTACCGGAACTGACCAACCATCATTCATCTTCATTTCATTCCTAATTCCATACTCAGCAGAAGTGAGACCCGTAAAAAAAACGAACAAGTCTTCACCGAAGATCACATTCCCGCATTTAATGGTTAAAACAAAAAAAAAGCACACACAAACACACTCAAAACAACTCAGCAAATTGGAAAACTCGTCCGGTGGTTCTAGTGGGTCGCGCACTGTTGTCCCACCGCGAGGACAGAAAAGTGAAAGTGTCCCTATTGCGAATAGTTCGCCTTCGTACGGTAGGCATATTTTCCATCAAATCCCATCACGGCCACCGACACTGGCGGCAAAGGAAATAGGTGGAAAATTGAAAATGCATTCACCCTCCACCCAGCCGGCAGAACACATTTCACGCGGTCATCTTCGCTAGCCTAACGAACGGCCAATGGAGAAAATGAAAGTTAAAATAATTTATGGCACGTTCATAAAAGTAAAGTTTTTGGGTGCATGTACATAAATTTAATGGAAAAACTCCTTCCTTTCTCCGGCAGTTTTGTGTTTTTTTTTAACTTCTCCATATATCTCCCTTCGTTTCATCTTTCGCTTTCTCTCGCTACAATTAGAAGGTACATTGGTGGTCACCTGAGTGTATCCCGGGATGATGGTGTCACAAAAAAAAAGTAAAACCTTCTCCCCACCACATTTACTGCTGTCCGTGGATTTTGGCGGAAAATGGACGCGCTAGATGACCATCCTTTTTCCGTTTGTTGGGTCGTTTTCGGTTCTCCTGTTCCGCGCAGCATGCGGAAAATTTGCGTTTTTCACAAATCGTCGTCAACGCCATCAGCAGCAGCGTCTAGCAGCAGCGAATCGTCTAGGCGGTGATGGCGGTGTTGGCATGAGAATGAAGAAATAAAATATTCCATATTCTCCTCAGTTTGTGGCACACGGCGGTCTTTCACGACACGCGGGACACTCAACGGGGCTGGACTCCATTTTTCATTCCAGTTACACAGAGCAAGCCGAGCAGCCAGAGCGATGGTTTTGCAACGGGTCCACTCCCGGGCCGGACGGTCGGTCGTATATCCCCATTGCGCTGCTGCTTGCGTTATCCTGAAGGATACAATTTTTAATTAACAGACTCCCACACTCACAGCTCATCCGGCCGGGCTCACGGGCATCACAAACCGACGGGGTAGCTTTGGTTTTTCCGGTTGTGGAAGTCATCATAATAATTAATGACACTGCAGCAAGAGCAGAGGTGGGACCAACCGTGGGTGTGGGGTGAGTTGGTGGAACGGCAACCATACGGCGATAAATTGTTCCTTTACTATTTGCCACCTTTCCCGATGCAATGGTTGTTTAGGATAGTTATTCATGCAACAGCGTATGGTACACGTTGCTGCGAAAGATAGCGTTTGGTTAATATTTATTGAAGTTTTTACCACTCTAATGTGCTCCTTTTCCGGTTCGGTGGTGATACACAATCGAATCGATGTAACGCACGATTAAACATTGCATACGCACAGGCGTAATATTGCAAACTGTATTTGTGACATTGATGTAGGGTGATATTTATTATTTTATTATTTAAAACTTTTACAGTAATTCTAATAAGGGTAAAGATCAATTTTTGAAAATCACATTATTTTGTTAAATAATGTTAAAGAATCCTTTTAACAGTTCATATTTTCTAGTTCATCCCTTCCAACCTTTTTTCTCGTAGCAACATTAAACATCGAGTAGCACATTTTCTTTTTACATTACTGCCCATATGCCCTTACAATCACTTACAATAAAACAAAGAAAAGCACTTATTATGTCCACTAAAAAAACCAAAATTTTAGCGATTTGCTTTGATGTTCACCTATAAAAGGTCCTTTATGTGCACCCATTGAAGGTGTTTAGCGAAACAAAGTGTGCTGATTGAAAGGTTTACTAGTGATAGGAAGAAAGCGAGAGAAATCAATAAAGCCACCACCACACCAAATGCAGTGGAAAAAAGGACGACAATTTTGTGTGTATGTGTGTGTAAGTAACGAAAGTCTTGCTCACCTCGCTTGGTGAGAAAATGAACATTAAACAATACAACAAAAAAGGGCTCAACTATAAGTGTGCAATGCTGGATGGGAAAGTAAGAGAACGAATAAAATGAGAACAAGATGTAAACGCTTTCCCCGTCATAATGCGATCAAGGGTCACTGTAAGGAAAAATGCGACACTGTGAAAAGGATTCTAGGAAAAAGTAAATGAGCTACACTAACAGTGTGTAAATGAGACTAAAGCAGAAGGAACGATCGTATTCTTAACTGGTATTGCACGTTTATCGTTTGCTTTTCAAGAAAGGTAAGAAATTATTAAAGAAATCGAACAGGGTTTGCTCCAACTTTCTGTGGATTATTTTACTGCTCGACTAGTCAGGAAAATGTGTTAATTTACGGTTGCGTTAGACTAAACATTTTAAAATGATGTTATTTAAATAGAAATTTATAAAGATCAAAAATGTAGATCAAAAATGGGATTTTGCTTTAAAACGCATAAACGCAGACACGGTGTCTTTTCTCGTATGCTTTTTTTTATAAACGATACATTTCATCTTCATAACAGAAAACAAATGTACAAAAAAAACGTCAAAACCCTTATGCCACGCTAAATGAAAGCAAAGATTGGTGAGTGAAGTGTAATTTTTTGTTTTTCACTCTTAAGGCGTAATGATTACACTAGCGGACGACCGATCCTTCTATTTTTTGTTTCCTATTCAAACTTCTAAAAGGAAGCCACGGTTGTTGAAGATGGACCGGATATTTTCTATGCTGCCAAAGCTTTCGGTAAAGCACACGTCCAACGGGCCAGCCATTGAAGATAGAGGAAGTGTTTGAAAAAACTCAATCAAAGTGTAATAAAACCAAGCGTTGGTGACACCGGCGCGACGCGTACACACGGGACAAAGACGACGAAGCGATCGCGTCATGTTCCGGTATGTTGCAGCATGCAAAAGCACCATCTCACGCTGCCAACAAAGAATGAAACGTGTGCCAAAGTTTCTCACTCCACCCTTTCCATTTCGGTGACGGTAATGGTGGGAACGAGAGTTCGCATTGCCAAGGATACCATGATTTTGTTGTTGTTGTCGTACAGTTTGTTCTCTTACTCTGACAGCGTCAACCGTGTGGTACGGCGTCCGTACGTCCTTCCTTTGCCGTATACCAACCACAGTACACTCAAATGAGACAAGGCTGGCGGAAAAGTACAACGGACACGTTGAACTCTTACGGTGAGGCTCGTGCAAAAGGAGAAAAAAAACGAGCCCAAGCGCACGGAACGGAACGCTCGCTAGAGAAAGTGTCGCGTGGCACCACGGTTAAGTTGTTTTATTTTTTGCTCCAACCTAGGAACCTCATGCCGGTGGATGTGTACATGAGTTCTTCGTAAACAGCGCACCGAAACGGTTTTTACAAAACGGGCACAACCAAGTACTGCTGCCGTTACGCTCTGCTGCTTTCTGCGTGAGCTTTACGTTTTTTTTTTTGTTTTTGTAACAAAGTATTGTGCAACTTCACCTAAAGGAGCTATGAATGGAGCTTTTTTTTCCACTCCGAACATAACGAAAGACAAAGCGTGAAAAGCGATGCACAAAAAAGGGATACGTCCAAGCGAGAATCGAACCGAAGATCAATTTCGCTGTAAAATGGTTCTTCCAATAGAAATTAGTGAGAAAAATAGAGCAATTAAGTGATTTTTTGAAGAAAATGCAAGCTTTTTAAAGGAATCCAAAGGAAAATATTTGTTTAAAAAACAAAGAAATTTTTGTTAACATTCGTTAAACCGATTTATTAAAATATGTTTCCTACATCTTACAAGGAATTTTGTTCCTGTGTTCATTTTGTTTTTACATTTCATTTATTTTGCAGAACGTATCAAATGTAAAGATCATTGTTACTATTATTAAATTGTTTTGGCTCTTTAATTCATGCTAGTTGAAACATATTTCGCATTGAAACTCTTCTACATAGACACAGCAAGCTCAAGCTTTCGTGAGAAATAAACAAGATCGTTTTCATATGAAAGGATCTAACATAAACATGCTTTTATGTTTCAAGTAAATATATCCAATTACGCAAATATGTTTTCGTTTGTTCTTTGCTTGTTTCCACGTTGCATAAGCTTCATGTAGAAAGCTTTCGCCATCAGCAAAGCGAAAACATGTACTCATCAACTTTTCGATATTAAATTCTTTGCCCTTTTTATACTTACCTCAAACTACCTTCAGGATTTCGGTTACGTATTTTAGGCTGGGTAAAAAAAAGCCAACACAAACCCGACAGTCCTGTAACCTTCACAGGAGAAAGTAAATTTTATCATTTAATTCCACAATGCCTGAAAGCTCCTGGTATGTGTGTGGGCGAGTGTGCGTGTTTGTGAGCTTTTATTGCTTAATTTTACAATCGATGCCGAACGGCGAAAGCATATGAGCATGGAAATAGAATGTCTCAACCGTCGAACGCGGAACCATTCTTGAGCTGAGTGAGATGAGCATCCATCCACATGACATGGTTGACGTGTGTGTGTGTGTGTGTGTCGTACCGAAAGTTTCGACATTTTTGTTCCCACTCCCATTTTATGCAACACACATGTTACTTTCAACCGTACATACAATCGCACGTGTGCTCGCACGATCACGAAACATAATGTCGGTAAATGAGCAGAACAACGGTGCGACAAACTGACGGTAATGTCGCGATCTGTTACTGTCGCCGTGTGCGCACAGTGTGTCTAATTGTAGCTCTTTATTGCTCTCAGACCACGCCAGCCGGTCGCTTCGGTCGGTCGTTGAGCACACTGCTTTTAACATCCCCGGAATGGTTAGTGACACTTCACGAGAGAGGGCCATCGTTTTGGCTGCTACATTCGCACATTCGTTTGTCGTCGTCTCCGGTTCTTCGGGTGCGGTCGTTTACGCTTTTCCAACCCGAGTTGCGGGGGATTTTTTTTTTTTTTTAGTGTTGCTCCATCACAGCCAAAGTAATATTCTTCGCCGCGGCCAGAAAAGCCGGGGAAGTAATTTTCCTCTTTACCGACACTTACACTTCTCGTACACGCAAACGTTAGGGCTGTCCCAGTGGAAGACAGACACTGATGGCATGAGGCCGACCTGCACATGAAAAAAAGCGCTTGCCAAAGAACCATCTTTTCCACCAGCAACTAAGGGGTGCCAGGGAGGGTGGGGAGTGAGGATGGAGGGAGGGTGTAGTGCTGTGCGGTTTCCGTCAAAATGCGCACGTACTTGTGCTGTCATACACGCGGTCGCGACGCTTCCGTTTCGTGAACGGAATTTCGTGCTTTGGTCGACACTCGCACGTTTTTTTACTTCTCTTCTCCAGTCGCCGCTGGTTGGTGCTGCTAGCTGATGTTTGGTATAATGTCCTTTTTGTTTCACCTGCCAACCGTGCACAGCACAGCCGGGTACAGTAAGGGAAGGTGTGTTCAATTATATTTTGCGTAAGCACGGTGTGCAGCAGTGGGGAACATTTTAAATGGAACCAAAAATTCATGTTATCTTATTAATAAGTTAGTAGAAACGGAAGGAAATACGCTTATTTTCAGCAATATTTTGAATTATTCTTTTTAAACTTTATTAAACGAGCTAGTATTATTTTCCAATTAAATTTTGTTATTTTACAGCAAACCTAAAAATATTATTATTCGAGAGAATAACGTACAAAACCCTTTAGTAAAACCTTAAGCAATGCTTGGTGAACGAAATGCAGAGAAAATGGAATTGAATACGACAAAGAATTAATTAAAAACGAAACAATGCTTAACATATTCCCCAAAACGCATTCACATTGTGTTCGACACTCTAACAATACGGCCCGAAGCGTGGTGCTATGCGTCAGATACGCCTATTGCGACAACCACTTACTGGCTCCTACGTAGGTTGGAGTCATCGTTAGATTAATTTTTGCTCCCCACGAACGATAAGACCATTTTATGGATGCTTCTCACGTACCTGTGTGCCGTCTTGACGATTCGATGTCTTCACAAGCTCAACCGTTAGATATTTGATACCGTTTAGAGACTCATTGAAGAATCCTTCAGAATGTGGGAAAAAAAACAAGCGAAAACAAAACTTTGCCCCCCAAAAATGCTCAAATATTCATCCAAAGCTGTTTCGCAAAGGTAGCAAACAAAATCAAACCTTCGCTTGCTTGCTCTTGCTGGTGAGGAAGCAGTCCCATAGCTTGGTACATGATAAAATAACTGTATTTTGTAAAAAAAACTTTCCCCACATTACTGGCACAGAGAGAGTGTGGTGAAGTGTTTTATAACTTTATGTTGGATGCTTCTACATTTTTTTGTTTAAACTGATCGGAATCGTTTCATATTCCAACGGAGAAGCTATTCTGGAGAGTCTAGGGACAAAAAAATCTAGCAAAATAAGACTGCCACACTATAGCAGTACACAGCATATAATGAAGCACTGGAAAAGGACGACCGAACCAAGCTGCGGAATTGCTCAATTCAGTTTTCTTCATGAATTTTAATTTTTTTTTTTCGCCCTGCTCGCTCACTGGACCTTTTTTTTCCTTTTTGCCGCCATCCAATCGTCATCTCCACCGCAAGAGATGCCAGCAAAATGTGTGGAGTAATTAGTTGGAAGCTGGCACGAGCAAAACCTCGGATCCGTTCGTTCCGCCCGCTCTCTGCGCCTTGCGAGCTGCATATCCACCGCGCATCACCTTGTGCGTCGTCTTTTCAATTAGTTTTCGGTTTGGGTACGGTAACGAAGCAAAGCAAAGCAAAGCAAAAAAAAAAAACATCCAAAAATGGGCAAGAAAATTGCTTACCAAAAGTTGCTGTTTTACAGTTTTGCGGGCCAAAATTGTGTGAGTACAAAACTTTCCCCCCGGACGAAAGGCATCGGGAGGGGAGGGGAGGTTGGTGGTGACTGGGGTCGTCGCGGTGTTGGAGGTAAATTAAATGAACTCTTCTGCGTTGCATGGAAATCGGGGTTTGGGAGTACGGTGTGGTCCAAGAGTTTCCCACCGGATAATAGTTTGCCGTGCACCTTTCGGATGGTTAGCTTAGTTAGGTTAAGGAGCAGTTTGTTATACTGGGGTACGGATGGTCAGCAACCGTCGGGGGTTTGGGGGGCAATTTTCAACCAGAGCTTAATGGGGATTTTATGAGCCGATAGAAAAACCAGCTTCCTTTCAAGCTTGTTCTTGAAGGAAATGTTCCGGTGTGGTGCTTTTTTCTTAAGTGCATTTCTGTTAAATATTGCCGAATGGTCACTTTAAACGCTCATTGTTTCAAATTCGGCACTAACAGTGCTTTCTGCCTTTGATCGGCCACTGAGCGTAATAACCACTTCATCTGTAACAGTTGCTGCATCCTAGAACAACCAAAAAATGAACTACATCAATCATGCAATGCGAGTGGACTACAAACCACCCAACGGACGTTTCTTTTTTAGTGTGGCCGTTGTGCAACTTAAAAAACGAGTCAACGGGTAGAGTACACGAAGAGAAACGCCGCAGAGAAGTGTAATAATCCACTCAAACAAATACCCACCAAAACGTACGGAAGGAACTGAGGAAGAACTGTGTGTGTGCTGGGTAAAAGAAGGAACCTAATATAGGCAACAACTTCCCATTTATTCCGGGGTTTTGCCCCCATCCTCCGTGATACACAAACCATGCGGTTTCTTTACAACATCCAAGTTCCGGGTTGGAAAATGTGGCAAAGTTTGCTGTGAAAAATTGGCAAAGATGGCCAAGAAGGAGTAAGTTTTGTGTGGATCTGTTTTTTTTTCTCTTATTCTTTTTGTGCTTGTTGCGTTGTTTTGCTTGGGCGCATGAAGCTTAAAAAAAAAAAGGACGTCGCTTGGACATCGTTAGACAGCCGCCGAACCGGGCACGATGGAAAACTTGTGCAACTTCGCCCAATCGCTGGACACGGAGCTGAGCTGGTTGCAGGTCTCCGTTTTTCTATCTATGTTACCAACTTTCAAATTTACAGTTCGTTCACAAACAGTACAGGTCCAATTTTGTGTTCTAGTTCTCTTTTCCATTTTCGTTTTGGTTGCATTGCTCCGTTGCCCAGTTTGTTTTTTTTTTCTTTTTTTTTTTGTTGGCTGTTGCATTCCACTGCCAGCATTCCAGCCGGAATGGAAAGTTTCTCTTCACTTTCTATCCATTTTGCTTAAGCAAGAAGAATTTTTCGTTCCAAAACTTTTACTACCAAACTATTGCGCCGGACATTCTCACTGTGCTCACTGCGAGTGGCATAGCGGCGATACAATTTGTTCCGTATTAGTACTACTTCGTGATGCTTACCGACCCGGAGAGGACAAATTTTGTTGCACAAAGAATGAGCCAAGTTTTGCTTGGTGTCTGAATCCCAAACTAAGGATGAAACAAATGCCGTTTCGGTCCCAGCCATGCATGGGACTTAAACTTACAGTCCCCAATATAATAAAAACAACAAAAAAGGGTTCCAATTTTAACATACACCCCTTAGTACAGCGCACTGTCCAGAATGTGTGTATTTTCTAAACCGATTCATCACATCATCTCACACTTACCCTCACTAAAATGCATCCCACTTTGTCCACTCGTTTCAGAGCCTAACTTTGTCGGCTCGTTCGACATCGGCGAGCACGTGTACTTCTTCTTCCGGGAGACGGCGGTCGAGTACATCAACTGCGGTAAGGCGGTCTACTCGCGCGTGGCACGCGTCTGCAAGAAGGACACCGGTGGCAAGAACATCCTCAACCAGAACTGGGCGACATACTTGAAGGCGCGCATCAACTGTAGCATCTCGGGCGAGTTTCCGTTCTACTTCAACGAGATCCAGGACGTGTACCAGCTGCCCACGGACAAGACTAAGTTCTACGCCACCTTCACGACCAGCACGAACGGTTTGGTCGGATCGGCCGTCTGCAGCTTTGACATCAATGAAATACACGGCGCATTCGCTGGTAAGTCAGTCCAATGGTCGGTGGGTGGGTGGCTTATTCTTTATAAATTCCAGTACAATTCCAGAACTCCGGTACACTTTAATCGTTAAATGCTTGCTGGTGTGTAACTTCAATCGTACCAGCGAACCATTTCATGCATGTGTCAAGTGTGTCGCTCCAGTAGTATCGCGTACCACGCTTTGGTATTGGGATTGACTGGAAATGAGTTTCCGTCAGTTGGCCATCACCAGTACGATCCGCTGTCTTGGATCGCTTAGAAACGGTTCTATGTGACAGCTGTCACATGTCGTGATAAGACGAGTGTCACGATTGTGATTTACAGAATACGAAAATAGAACCCTCAGCCGGTTCTATTTCCCGTACTTTAGATCACGGAGCCTAGATGGACGGTGTGCGAAGTGTAATACACATCACTCTGACCGACCATATCCTTGCACCGAACCACAACAAATCACACTAGCGAGGGTCATATTTCCAAATCACACATTGCTCCGTAGACTCCTTTAACTTCCCAAAATGAATTCCACCTTTGAATGTCCTCCTACCTTTCGCGACGAACCCTAATGCGCTTTCTTTCTGCCCATTTTTGATTTGTTTTCCCGCAGGAAAATTCAAGGAGCAGGCCTCATCCAACTCAGCCTGGCTGCCGGTGCTGAATTCAAAGATTCCCGAACCACGGCCCGGCACA
Source organism: Anopheles rivulorum (assembly GCA_018908115.1). Classification (NCBI taxonomy): domain Eukaryota; kingdom Metazoa; phylum Arthropoda; class Insecta; order Diptera; family Culicidae; genus Anopheles; species Anopheles rivulorum. Next base: position 36,008,328 of record CM032178.1, on the reverse strand, counting down.
TGCGTCAACGATACGTCTACCCTGCCCGACTCGGTGCTCAACTTTATCCGGTCCCACCCGCTGATGGACAAGGCGGTCAACCACGAGCACAACAATCCGGTCTACTACAAGCGCGATCTCGTCTTCACCAAGCTGGTCGTTGACAAGTGAGTTATCATACGTTTGTTTCACTGTTCTGTAACCTATTCGCTTCGTTCAATTCCGATAGAATCGGTGCTTGTCACCTCCGAGCTGGGAACCGTTTCAATTTCACGCCAAATTATTCCTCAACAACCTGAACTGTGTTTGTCAGTGTGTGTGTGTCTGTACGTGTGTACCTCCCGAGGGCGAAGGTCATCGCACCACACCGTTGTAACGGATTACCGATTGAAAAATCCAACCGATTGAACGTGCCATGATATCGTTCGTGCGGGAATTGAAACGCCTTTCGCCTACGGCTAACAGCTCAATGGGGTTTATCGTGCACACTGGAAGGACCTTTTTCCTCCGGACAGGTTGAGCACCATAACGACGGAGCATCGCTGGCCATATAATGGTGTGCGGATAGGATAGGTGAATTGTTTGTGACTCCGGTTCACCATTCGAAGCAATCGCAAACTGCATCGGCGATAGGTTTGAACCGTCAAATACCTGCGCGGTCGTACCGTGGTCGTGCATCCTAGCAGGGCAAACGTTCGGCATGTTCTCGGCATCTCAAAAAATCCCCCCAAGGGTGGCTTTGTCAGGTTTGCATTGAATGGTGATATATCCCGCAAGGTTTCGGAACCATGTCGTCCAGAGGAGTGCATTCGCTCTACATTGAATGCAATATTCTGCGGCATGCATCGTACGACACAGAGCACCAACAATCCGACAGAAAACAATGGCCAAACAACAGCGAGATGACCACACAAATAATGAAATGGTGAAATGTTGCTAGATGCAGTGCTGTCGTACGCGCCGCCTAACGCTTCCTGAACCGCGGCACAAGCAGAACAAGAGCGATTGGAACCAGTTCCTCTACAGCCCACGTGTATGTGGTTAGTGATGCTGCTGATGCTTGCTTGCTTGCTTGCGGGCTTGTACCTTTAATCCCCGGTACGCAAATGTATCCAGGAGGAGTTCATCCAACTCGGTGAAAAGCGGGTCACGCAGACATTTGATTTGGGGTCACACCCATTTCTCCCATGCAACCAAATGGCGCCATGACGTGGGTTTCTTGGGTCGAGCCTTCTAATGTAGAATTGTTGTTCGGTCAGTGGCAGAACTCCAAAAAAAATAGTTTATCACCACACAAACACACGCATGGTTCCGGTTCATTTCGTATTAATGTTTTACAACTAGAGCCGCTCATAAATAACACATCGCTTGATAAAGCACCAAACGGTGCTCCGATTGTATACGGTTCGAACTACGAAGGTTCGTTGCTCGCGGGCATTGCATCAGGGGCAATTGGTGCCACTTTTAAATTCCACTTAATAATTAAACAAAAACGAACATCCCAATGCCCGGTGGCAACGGTGAACATGGTTTTCATTTCAATCTTTAGCTGTACCTCCGGCAACAACAACAGCGGTCGCTCACGGTTCCCCTCGTTCGGGGCCTGGTCCAGTCCGATGAGATTGATCCCGCTACGATTCAGCGCTCCCGAGATTGAAGTGTACTACCCGTGTCCACTAATTAACGTGGAAGGATGATAGGAGCTTCAAATGACGCTTCGGCATACAAGTCGGCATTTCCGCAGCGCTGGTCGATGTCAAGTGTTTTCCAACCACTATCGCCGTGTGTGTGTGTGTGTGTCACAGATGTTGCTGAAAATGGAGCAACATTGAAACACGGATAATTAGTCGCGCACTAAATCATTATTCCCCCGTGCGTGCGTGTGTGCGCCCTTGTATGTTCGCTTGAGTTTATGCGCGTGAAAAGCTCCAGCAGTGAGCAACGGCGGAAAATGTATAGCACCATACCATAGGTCCCTGGTCCGAACCAATAGCGGAAACGCATCAATCCGCATCCGCATGAATTGACCATTTCCGGGCAATCAATCGCGCACGGGTGATTAAAATTAAAAATCACTCCAACGTTGGTGTATCTGTTGGTTTAGTGCGTAACAAACGGAAAGGGCACGATCGAAAGGGCGCTGTTGCTTTTGTGTTACGTTTATTAAGTATTCAATTTCTGCCCGGATCCGGCAGCGCCCAACTGTGTGGGAAAATTGATGTTCTAAGGAAAAATATTTTTACACATGCAATAGCATCGATTTAATGAGAACCCTTTTTATTTCTGTGTACCATTCGTTCGGTAAAAAGCACTTGTATGCGTGATAAGCATTGTTGCATACTAAAAGCTTTTGCCCGAACGCGAATCAATTGCAGGGGGTGAGGTACTTTTTGTGTGTGTGTGTATTATTTTATTCTTTCGAGAACATTTACACATTCGGGGTTGTTTTTTTTTTGTATTTTTGTGCATTTTTTATTCAATTTATACTTATATTAAGCGTTGCAAACGATTTTTTTCTGTTTGTTTGTTACTGTTTGTTTTCGGTGTATTTAACCACACTCACACACACACACCGGAGCTTTTCGGCGCAGGTGAAATTATTAATTCGCAACCAAACTTTTCGGTTCAACAATTTTTATTTGCTGATCCCGCATGGCATGGCATGTATCCTCAACAACAACGGTGAATAAAAAGGAGGAACAACACACCATCCCGATACGATTGTTCCGTATCCTTTATTGTTATTATTATTTTAACGCATTTTAAACTCCACTTTGTGAAGGGACTGGGTCCAAGGGAAAGTTCTGTTGGGACCCACTTTGTCGTCCCTCGCTGGGAATATCTAGGGCACAATCACATATATACACACACGCACGGTACACCATAAATAATAACGGAGCGCTGTGAAGTAAACTTTTTCGAAACAATCCCACAACGGATGGAATGCAGGTTGCAGGTTAAGTAAGGACAACGCAGGTTCGATGCATTTTGCTGCAGCCGGCTTTTAATCCACTAGAACTGAAGGGGGTACATGTGCGCACACCATCGTATTTCAGTGAAGAGAAGATGAGGAGATCATGCACACATGACCACGCTCATTATGAATAATTAATTGCAAGCGAAAAAGTTTACTGACTGGGCAAGTGAAAAAGCGTTGTGTGGGGGAGAAAGGAGTAAAAAAAAGGTGGGGAGGGGTGCAATGGGAAACGAAAAGGGTGATATGTTAAGCAGGGATTTACCCTTACGACCGAACGCTGTACGAGCGGTAAACCAACCAGTTTGGTCACCTGCGTACATCGATGTATGGTAACAGGCAAAAGCTTGTGAATTCCACGGTAACCACAGAGGACAAGTGGGATAAAAAGAGTTTTAATAAATGATAATACATACACACACATACATGCAAACGCATAGATGACAGGCTGCGGGACCACCAAAACCGTTCGATCGATGGTAAACCGCGCCCGTAAGCTTTGGTAAGCGTTCGAACATCCGCTTAAAAAAGATGACAATTTGTTGTGACCCATTTGCTCACCGCTCGATCGTGTGGGAATGTATCGCTAAATGGACTATTTTCTAAGCTATAATTATTATTCCTAATTATTAGGCTAACGATAGTCCTATGGTTTTATCATTCTAAAGTTCTGTACAAGCATCGGACAAAACTATACAAAAATGTTGTCAATGTCGAGTTTGGTTCATTGCTAATGGAATTTAGGAGATATGCTTACTTTCAGGCATTCATTCGCAATAAAAGGTAGCTGAAGGTCATCATTACTTTCAAACAGGTATACCATGCGTAATCGGGTTTATCTCTGTCCGTATTCAAACATTAAGGACATTGAAGGCTACATTGCAAGAAGATCCGTGCCTCTAACGCTACAAGAATTGATTGATTCCCTAGGACTTCCTTCCTGCACCCGCATCGCATTGCCTTTTATGCTAGAAATCTTTTGCCATAAAAATAGAATGAACAAAATCCGATTAGTATGGTTACGTACATGAAAGTTTACAACTGAAAATGTTTAGTTTTTGATCAAATATTAACAGTTTAAAGAGAATGAGGCTCTTTAAAACATTTCCTAACATTCTACCACACGGTAACGAATGGCAAATCACTAACGGGGAAGTAAAAGCTCTATTCACGATGGTCACAAATGAAGACTCAACCACAAGGGTGCACTTCATCACGAGCGTACTAATTCCAAAGCCGCGACCAGCCCAACCGAACCGATGGCCGTTGCAGGTGGTAACAGTGCTGAGGTTTTACGAGCGGCGACGGCGGAGATAAGCAGTCAAACATGCGTTCGGAATCGGGTTTTGTCCCGGGTTTGCTATCCCTGTGGTGGAATTAATCAGTGAAATCACCGGACAGTGGATGAAGTTGTTTGTGTTTTTGTTTCGTGGTTCGTGGATTTTTCCAATGAATCGACTACAATTTTGAGGTTTGGATGGGGTTTCCTGGGAGATTGAGGGAAATGCATGCCCGCACCATACATAATGCATAACAAATCCCGTGAGGTTAATGGGATGCAGTTCCAGAGATCATAAAAAATACTGGAAACTTAATGTATAGATCAGTTGAGGTCGTGCGTTTTCGCTCACTAGCAGTCAACCCAAAGGGTAATTGAGTGAGTGATGCTTTTAACCTGTTGTTGATTGTCTACGAACAGGGACTGGGATGTTTGTTTATCCGGTAAACCTCCGGCCGAACGTGACCTTTCATTGTCAATAGTGTATTGATTATGATTAGTGGTATTGCCGCCCAATTTAACCTCTTTGTTCGTTGCTGTCTATCTGTTGTTTGTTTGCAGGATTAAAATTGAGATTCTTAGCCAAGAGTATACGGTGTTCTACATCGGCACGAATGCGGGCCGTATCTACAAGATCGTGCAGTACCTGCGCAATGGTGAATCGAAGTCGAAACTGTTGGACATTTTCGAAATTGCACAGAACGAAGCGATTCAGGTGATGGAACTTAGCCAGAAGCGCAAATCACTGTACGTCGCCACCGACTACCGGATCAAGCAGATCGATCTCGCCATGTGTAACCGGCGGTACGACAACTGTTTCCGATGCGTGAAGGATCCGTACTGCGGTTGGGATAAGGATACGAGCACGTGCAAACCGTACGAACCCGGACTACTGCAGGTAAGTGTAATCCCGTGATGCGAACAAATAAGACTTTGCAGTTTACTTAACTATCTCCTGTACACATTCCTTGCAGGACGTTGGCAATGAGACGTACGATATCTGCGACACGAGTGTGCTGAAGAAGAAAATTATCGTTACCTACGGTCAGAGCGTCCATCTTGGTTGCTTCGTCAAGATTCCGGAGATACTAAAGGACCAAACCGTTACGTGGTATCACCATTCGAAGGAGAAGGGACGCTACGAGATTAAGTACAACCCGACCAAGTACATCGAGACGACCGAACGAGGTTTGGTGGTAATTTCGGTAAACGAAGCCGACGGTGGACGGTACGATTGTCATCTGGGAGGATCGCTGCTGTGCAGCTACAACATCACCGTCGATGCGCATCGGTAGGTGGCTAATGGATAGCGATCGATAGATTCGCAATGCTGCTCAAACTATCTACTAACTACGCCTTTTTTTTTAATTTTTTTTTTCAGATGCACACCACCGAATAAAACGAACGATTACCAGAAAATCTACTCGGACTGGTGTCACGAGTTCGAGAAGTACAAATCGGCTATGAAAACTTGGGAGAAAAAGCAAGCAGTAAGTACTGGGAAATTTTCAACCGCGCTCGGGGACGGAACATTTTTACGAGTGCACTTTAAACCGGCATGTGGACACAACCGGGTACGGTACGGGATGGATTGAATTCTATCGTTTTGTAATACATGACAGGATGATTTTTTGTCGCTTTTGCTGTTCGTCGACGGTTCGGTCGACGCTGATGGACCATTATTCCTCTAGCGATCTATTTTATGATGACGCTTTATACCATTATCACCCGCGGGACGGCATCGTTTCGGTGTACCCCGAATGGTGGCGCGACATTTACGATCACTTTACCGAGAAATGCTTTGGAACGAAGTATAATTTGATTTTACTCTTGTGTATCGCTTTACGGACGCCCTTTTTTTCGCGAGGGTTGTGCATATTTACTAAAAAAAGCTGTTGAGGAATCTATAAGCAAGAGCTTTTTTTTGGTGTTTCATAAGCATATACGGTACAATATAATGCAATTATTAGAATTTTCAATTTGAATTTAAAGCAACAAAAACAAACTCTGTGCAAAATGTTGAAATACAATAGTACAAGTTGGTCATGTTTGATTAAAAATGTGCACTTGTAGGAACATTCCACTATTGCAACAAAAAATATTCGTAAACACATTGTTTCATTGTTAAATTTTCCTTCTTTCTTCCTTTCAGCAATGTTCTCGACAGAACTACAGCAATCAACATCCCAACGACGTTTTTGCACGAACGCCCAACGTCTGATCTTAAGGTACACGTTTTACCCGTCTGTACAAACGATTGAACAAAAATCATTAATTACATTTAATTTTCTATCTCCTATCAGGCGTTCCAGGGCATGTAAAAAAATAGCTGCGAAAGCACGAAAATGTCGTTGAACAACCGAGATAATACTCTTTGTACGCGCTTGCCTCCAAAAGCGCACCAAAACCACACCAGAAGAACTGATCTAGTAGTGTAAAGTATTAAAGAGGAGAAATGATGATGGTTTTTTTAAGCATGCACTATACCGACGGCACACTCATGCAAAAACCGTAAAAAAACGTAAAACAATAACTTACAAACAAACAAACAAACAAACAAAAAAACAAGGAAAAAAATCGACAAATTATAGGACAGACAACCGGTGCGCGCCGACTGTATATCAGCATCAGATCTGTCACAAGTGTGTGCGCGTACCGTGTAATTTCGACCAGGGTCGGTATGTGTTTTTGGACGATGGAATATCATACCGATTCTTTTATTATTAATATTTCATCCTATTCTTTTTTTCGACGGACAAACTAATAACTAATCGAATAGCGGAAGCTTATTTTTATATAATTGTTGGAATAAGTTTAGTTTCTAAGTTAGTAGTGAACACAATGAACTCTGTAGCGCGTAGAAAGGAAGGAGTGCAAAGGATAGCCGTGTGTTTCTGTGGCAAAAAGTGCAAGGAAAAAGGATAAACAAACCCGTGATGAAGAAGGAAGTTAAGGTGTGGAAGAAAGAAGCAAGAGACAGTGTTTCCACTAGTATGCATTTTTACCGCATAAAGGTGACCAGTATGGTAATCAATGTGTATAACAAAACACTTAAGGAAGAGGTTACGGAAAGGTTAGAAGCGATCAACACGCTGGAAGCTGTGTTGGTAAGCGACATTTAGGTTAAACGTTTTACTTTGAAACGTGAATAGCGTCCGGTAAATGATCTGTGTGGGTTTTGTCACCGTTATTATGGACCGTGGTTTCCGCTCAAAATGCCGTTCAATCCTCAAGCAATATTCAGCGAAGCAGATGGGGTGGAATCGATGTTTTCAACAACGTAGACACTAATCGATCTGTTTTACTTGAGAAACAAAACAAACTTTGCTTAATTTTGTACAGTGATATGGTATGTTTCGGTTTCGTGAATACCCTTTTTCAAGATCTATGGTACTGTGCGCGGGCGGGGATGATCTCGAACCCGAGGCACACCGTGTACAGTAGCTCAATCGTAGATCGTATACAAGCAATAATTATGACCGCAGTTTGCAGGGAAACAAAAATGGCACACAATCCAACACATCCATTCCTCTCAAAGGTTAGAGAAGGCCGGCCAATGCCGTGGGATACGGTGTGGTATGAGCCATTTGCCATTCATCTTCCCGTCTGCCGGTATTGTCGATGTGTTGTTTAGCAAGTCCGCTTTTGCTTCCCCCGCGCGTTCCCGACTACCAAACCGGGATGGTTTTGATGTTTAAACTTCCTTTTCCGCTCTTTGCGCTGTTCGAACAAAACGGGATTAACTGAACTTTATTATTTCAAACGTAGCACGTAAGAAATGCTATAACACAATACGAAAGGGGAAACGATCGTTACAAGGTACGCTTGGCAGTTGATTGTAATCAGCTGTATCCCTGTATTCCGGTTCACACAGAAAGAGAACAAAACAAAAAAAAAACGTTGTGCTTGTTGTGCCCCAGGTGATGGTGTCATCACAAATCCCATTGAAAAATAAATAAATTACGTCGAGCTTTTCTAATTAACTAACACACACACACTCCACAACAACAACAAAAAACATTAACAAAACGCGAAGAAGAAACAGTAAAGAGTTGTAAACGGCAGAGATAAAAAAAACACGCAAACTTGTAATCGAACATGATAAAAGATAAGTGCGTTCGATCCCCAATCATAGCATATCGCGTAGCAGCAAGAAGAAGAAAAAACGAAAGTTGATAATTAATTGTGAACGAAAAAGGAAAACCATTCAGAACAGATTGTAAGAAATGAAAAACATTTGTACATATATGCCCGAAGCAATGGTCCTGTCCACTACCAGTGCATCCTTCTAATTTCATATTTAGCTCACATTGCATCGCATCATTTATGCTCGTGTCAGATGGTAGGGAAAAAGGAATGAACATACAATTGTACTGTAATTGGATCATAAATTAGCCTCAAATTTTGTCGTTTTTTTTTTTTCGACTCCCGTTTTCTAAACAAACATCATCCAAACAAAAGTTTGCAAGAAAGTTGAGGAATGTTCCGTTTCTCAGTTTATGGAGAACTGTGATAGTGAAGAAGGAGAGGTGTTCATCTTTCTTAGCTTCTGCCGTTTAGTTCGAAAACGTTAGCGACCTCCGACACATTTTCACGTACAACGAGTAGTAAAATTGAGAGAAGTAATTATCATACAACAAAAACAAAACAAAACCTATCGCCATGCATCTGTGAAACACACACACATTTTATATGCAAGCTTTGTATCGAATCCATCCTGTGTGTGGTGGGTCCTATTAAAGCTAAACAAAAGTAAAACAACATCATCATCATCATCATACCCGTCTAGCGCAATCATCTCCATGCCAGTTTACTTGGAATGTTCATTTTCTAGCGTACTTCCATCCCCCAGCCTACCGTACTAAAGTAAACGAACTAATGAACTAAACACACCGTACTCTACTACCGCTTAATGTAACACAAGCTCTAGCGCAACAGCCACAAAGAAAAGCGGTTAACTAAACGGAAAAAAACAGTCCTTGTGCAGGCAAACAAGTGTAAAAATAGCAATCAGCATACAGCTTACGGAAGCGATACTGTCCAATTTATATACATACACATATAGCCAGGTTAGTGACAACATGGTTCATCACTGTTGGGTGCAGCAATACAAACAGCTAATTAACAAAATGCAAACAGAGAAACCATACAAACAACGCTAGGAACAGTGGGAAAATACACTTAAACTACTAAATCGTAAGTGATACGAAAACAGGGGGTCAAATAAAATAGCACACACAAAGCAACAATATGAAACAAGCAAAAGCAAACATTCAACACGCGTACATACATAGTTAAAGCGATATAGCTTAAACAAAGGTTCAGTAACAGAGGAAATGAAACTGGAAAGCAAAAATATTTAGAAAAAAACATGCAAAGTGAATGCAAATTGTAAAGTGCGTAAACAGACAAGTGCAGCTGGATTATTTTTAAAGTTATCCTACCGGAACATGTTCTTTTAACGAAATCTCCTTTGTAAAAACTGGCAAACCTTTTCCTCTCTGATTCCTCCTTACGAAGGAACTGAAAACACATAATCCTAACACGCAATATAGTTGTAAAGCAAAACACTTTCAGTTAGCGAAATCATCTAGTTGTGCGATGCGTGTGTATGTGCGCTTGTACTAAGTTGAACGAAAGTATGGCGCAAAAATTTGCATTACCGTTACAGGAACGAAATGGCAAAGAGGAAGCAAAATATGAAAGAACTGAGTTGATGCAACTATTTAGCAACAAAAAAAAAATGGGAGAAAAACATTCATCCACACTACTAGCACACATATATATGCAAACGGAAGTACGAAAACAAATAACAATCATGCGAAAGAGAATAGAACAGTGCAACAATGCAACACACAGCCATATATTACAAAAATCGAAAAAAAAGTGAATAAGTGGAATTAATAAAACAGACGTGATCGTGTGCGTGTGTATAAGAAATCACCGTGGCATGAATATGGTAGCAAATTGTAGAAACCGACGAGCTGCAAAGACTAGAACAGTTCAGTGTAGTGTGTAAAGAGCAGACAAAACAGTAAGCAGATAGACCACCACCAGAGTTGATCAGCAGAAGATAGGCAGGAGAAGCAGAAAACTATATCAAATCCAACGGGGGATAAAAGTGGATACAAATGTGAAGGAGAATTCGCTAACGTTCGAGATTAGTATGTGGCAGTGGGAGAAGAGATTGATCACTTAAATGTGCGCCATTGACATACAAATGCTCCCACGAAAAGAGTGTACGCAGTGCAGAGAAGGAACAATATTTAATGTTTTTACAGGTCATAGCTCAACAATAATGCCGATGCTAAGATGTTTGCGGTACGGTTGAAACAGCAAACAACAAACAAACAAAAAAAACAGAATCAGACTTCCGATCCAATTTAAAGTTAGAGCAGTAGAGTGTGTATGGGTGGGTGGTAGACAGGCAAGCAGGTCCGACTGACAGAGCACATGCAAAACCCAAGAGTGAAACAGATCGGATCCGGGATACAAGGTCGATGATGCTTCATTTAAAAAAACAAAATAAGTGCGCACGTTGCCATAAACGGTAGCAAGAAACAGAAAGGATAAAATGTACAGTTCCAGTAGTTTCAAAGCCGAATGATGTGTAATCCGAATCCTGTGCTGTGTAGGCGGTTCAACATTACCAACATCCCATCATGCGATCATCACCACGTCACGATCGTTTACACCCGTCACTGAGTTGGATGGATTTAGCTGGACAAAAGAGGAAATGTCTAAATCGTGGATCATATCGCGGATCATTGCGTTTATCATGATAACGACAAAAACCCATACATACACAAACAAAACAAGAAGAGATAACACTTTTACAGCAACATACAAATACACATTTTAAAAAATCCTCCTTTTCCCCGCTCCTTGAAATATCATCCCCAGTTTGTGAGAACCGCTGTGTGTGCATGTGCAGGGAGAGATGGAAGCAAAAGTTAAGGTAAACAATAATTCCATTCACACAGCAAATCACAGAAACAAACTGACAAACAACACAGACATACGCGCGCGCGTTAAGGCAAAAAAAAGGATGTTTTTTTTGCGGAAACATTAGTAAATAAACAATTGATAAATTGATTAAGAAAATAAGCCCGTACGAGCCCGTAGGTTGGAATGTTCAATATCCGAAGATTTAATTTATGTTTGCCGTGGTTTTCAGTTGGATAATTAAATAATACATTACGGTTCGAGCTCTTTCAAATATATTTCGAGCATCTACCATATTCGAGCAAGGAAATATTTCGAGCGCAATTGTGAAATATTTCAAGCAAGCGCCCAATACAAAAGCTCTCTCTAATTGACGTTTATACCCCGAGGGTTAGCTTTTATGTTGCGATGCAAGGTAGAACCACCCGGTACCATGTGCTCCCAAGGGCGCATGCCCACGCTGCACCACCATAGCACCGATCATCGGCCATTCTGTTTTGATTCCTTTCTTTCGCATCTTGCGAATCACGCGCTATTTTATCAACGATGTTTCCCCTCTTTTAGCATATTTCTCTCGTTGTTCTCTGCAACAAAAAAAAATACTCTCGTTGGTGCTGCAGTGAGTTGCTGCTTTAATCAAAGAGAGAGGATTAATCTCACCTTGCTCACTGGACGTGTGCGTTTTTGTGTGTTTGCGCACCATCAATCTCACCTGAGGTGGGAGAAAAGTTGGAACCAGATCAAAACATGCTGTTTAAGAAAACGAAAAACGCATCATTCAAAAGATTGGCGATGAATGACGCGGAGCAACGATTCTCTTTCGGTGGCCTCTCTCGCGGTTATGTTTAGGGCTCGACACGCGTATGCCCTAGACCAGGGGTTAGCAAGCAATAGGGCAAAGAAAAAGTGGTAGTAGTAGTAGTAGTATTTTTAGTAGGAGTGCCTTATATTTTCGGGAATACCTAAACATTGTATTATTGTAATTTGTTATGCGAATTGCTAATTTTATTCATCCGTTTGATTCGAATCGCATTGCTTGTAACTATTTTTACTTTCAAATTAAATGACAGCTGTAAGTGTTTCCATTCTCATCTGATGTACCATTATAGCAAGATAGGTAGTAAGAGTCATAAGTTCTTAGTAGTGAAGTTATTGAAATGTTCCTGGACCAGTAAGTTGATCTGGGATGATCAGATATTAANTGCACCACCATAGCACCGATCATCGGCCATTCTGTTTTGATTCCTTTCTTTCGCATCTTGCGAATCACGCGCTATTTTATCAACGATGTTTCCCCTCTTTTAGCATATTTCTCTCGTTGTTCTCTGCAACAAAAAAAAATACTCTCGTTGGTGCTGCAGTGAGTTGCTGCTTTAATCAAAGAGAGAGGATTAATCTCACCTTGCTCACTGGACGTGTGCGTTTTTGTGTGTTTGCGCACCATCAATCTCACCTGAGGTGGGAGAAAAGTTGGAACCAGATCAAAACATGCTGTTTAAGAAAACGAAAAACGCATCATTCAAAAGATTGGCGATGAATGACGCGGAGCAACGATTCTCTTTCGGTGGCCTCTCTCGCGGTTATGTTTAGGGCTCGACACGCGTATGCCCTAGACCAGGGGTTAGCAAGCAATACGACAAAGAAAAAGTGGTAGTAGTAGTATTATTTTTAGTAGGAGTGCCTTATATTTTCGGGAATACCTAAACATTCTATTATTGTAATTTGTTATGCGAATTGCAAATTTTATTCATCCGTTTGATTCGAATCGCATTTTTTACACCTATTTTTACATTAATAGTAAATTAAATTTATTTACGCACTATTAGAAACACTGTCCAATTGTTCAGTCCTACATAGACCATTATAGCAAGATAGGTAGTAAGAGTCATAAGTTCTTAGTAGTGAAGTTATTGAAATGTTCCTGAACCAGTAAGTTGATCTGGGATGATCAGATATTAATCTTTGCTAACTTAGTTCATGTATGGCTTTTACACATCTATTCTCTAGTAAAACTCCAATAAATATGTAAAGAAATCCCAGTTCTTCTGAAATGTCTATCATGCTTTGCTAGAAATACCCCTTCGATTGAAAATTGACGATTCCAGTAGCGTTTAATGAATAGGGATCGTCCAATATTGCTAGAATGGCACAAAGTTTATGTGCAACAGAGACAAGCCTGGCTCTAGTCAGAGCCTGGCGAACAAAACACAGAGTAAATTAATGTTTAATCGACCTCAGTCTTCAGAAAACTGTGAAGCTATTTGACAATCCCTGACGCTACCCTTGCCAAACAACCGTTCCGGAGAGTAATGCATTTCGTCGGGAGTAAACTTCTCCAGCCGCGAGCCTGCGAGCAAACGAGCATACGAGAGCCGTTGTCATAGAGCGAAACAGTGCGTATAGCCTACTATGCAGCAGCAACAGCACCAACAGCAGCAGCTGGTCTGGTTCTTGTGCACGGCAATCGTTGAGCTCACGGTTTTATTCGACATTGGTACGTTCTCGCGCGCGAACCGTTTCGGTATGTGCTGCCCAATCCCCGGACGCACTCGTAGCTCTGGGCTAGTGCGACCTTCTGTGTGAGTGTTTTTTTTTCTTCTCCTCTTTTAAATAACAAAACAATTGTGAGTTTGTTACAACGCGTGACGGTAAAGATTGGACAGTACGTCCTGCGGATGGAGTTCTCGTGCAGGATTTCATCCACGTTTCCCGAGTCGCGTTTAGCACGTTAAGTGAAAAGTGGTCTCCTTGGCAGACAAACCAACACTTGCCCTGCCCACAGGACTCGTGGGAGTTTCGGGTGAAAAGTGTACAGAGCTGAAGGATGTTTGTCTAATTCTGTGAAGTTGATCCACAGGGTGAGAGTTAAAATATTTCCCGAAATGAAAGCATAATCACATTGAATGAAGTTTGCGTGTGTGTGTGAGTTCGTGTGCCTGTGTCCTGTTGACCAGAGGAAAAGTGTATCCCCACGTTAGCAACAAGGGAAAAACACCTACAGCTTTGTGAATACGGACCCGACGTATGTGCGTATGTGTCTGTGTGTGTGTGTGTGTGTGTGTATACTGCCCATTTGGTGAGCGAATTTAATCGATTTGATTCGTGCAAAATTTCACATTGGGTGAATTTTCCACACCTCACCCAACCTGTTCCAACCAGTGCCGTGCATGTCGTGAGAAGTGAATCAAAGCAAGCAGGAATAAATATAATCTCTAAGCTCAGTGCTTACTTGATGTGAGAAGCTTGAGTGTGAACAACGGAGTGAAACAATCATTGGCTCGCTGCTGGTCGCCCCCGAAATAAAAACGTGAAAAACGGAACGGAATCACCAGGCGTGAGTGAAGGTGAGATAAAACCGAGAGCGAATGTCCTTTCAGTGAGAACGTGTGCCCAAGGTGTCTACTCATCGTGTGTACTGCTTGTTTTCGTTTTGCACTGAATGGGACATCCACAAATGACCGAAAAAAAAACGTGCTGCCGCTCTCGCGCGTGGCTCCTGCTTCTATTGTGGATGCTTGTTGTTAGGGAAAATTGGTCAAATTACCGCAACACGCGAAACATACTAACAACCGCGAGATGCCCACTGCACCCATCACTTTACCATCGATTTTCCATCACAAAGTCTCCCTTTTTGTTAGCAAGGGAGATGCGGACTTCCGCGTTTTATTTGCTTTTCTTGCAAAGTAGGCTTATGGTTAGCGTCCTTTGCGGTGGGTGAAAAAGGATTCCTTTTTCGTTTTCCAGCCCATGCTAGTAACATGGGGGGTCGCATTTGTGTGTAAGTGAGCATTCAACCACGAGCGCGACTGTTTCGGCGTGTGCAAAACATTTACGTCGTCGTCCTGCTGCTTGTTTGATGTTCAGAGCATGCTGTGTGGTGCGGTGGCCGAACACCACCAGTGTCGTCCCGGGAGTGGGAGATTTGGGTGGCCTAGAAACAAACATAATAAAAGACAAAATAAAAATATACTCACGCGCACAGAACCACCGGTCTCGCCGGACCAGCTAAAGTGGATAACCTTGGTTACGGTTCCATACTTGGATCTCATCTCCATCGGGTCGCCCGGCTGTGCCTGCACTGAGAAGCGCACAGTAGGCGACGAACCTCCTGCCGGACCCGTATACATACATAAGCATTTGTGCTCCATCGTTTCGCTCCTTTGTGCGTCTTTTCGTCCTCACATGACACTTCCAAAAAAGGCTTCAATCGTTCGTACGACCCGGTTGGCGTCTGCATTAATAGCAGCCGAACGCGTCAAAACGCGCCGCACCCGACAGCATCGGTGGTGTGGCACCGTTCCGTCCAGCGCAGCAATAATCATCGACAGAAATTGAACATGTTGAACGTTCTTATTTATACTCTTTCTTTTCTTCTTTCTGCGTCTTTTTTTTGTCCGCACATCAGCATACAAAGGAAGCAAATCGACGGAAGAAGCAGCAGAAAAAAAAAATCCTCAAACCGACACCCGAGACACCAACTCCAACACACACACGCACAAAAAATCCCAGCATTAGAAGGTAGGTGGCCATACCAGCGACATTACCTCGTAAAATGCTACAGAAAATAAAACAAGAACAGCATCGGATGTGGGGTGTGGACCATTTCGGTTTGTTTCTGGAGCACAGTTCTTTGGTGCAATGGTTACGGGTTGTCCTTCAGGATGGACCACTTCTCCTTTCTTAGTCGATAATAATGTCTCTAGAAGCGTAACACACACACACACACACGAACACACACTCATATTACCGAATCTGGGTCAGTGAAGTCTTCCTTTGGCCAAAGCGCGGTGGTCGCCATCCGTTCGTTCATCTTACAACACGCTACTACTCATCTGGGTGTCGTACACCATTTAGGTGTTTTCGTCTCGCTTCTTTTATGCTCCGACCATATCGGTATCGCACGATGGCTGAAGGCGATGGCAATGATGATGGTAACCATATCGCACCCGGTAGCACTTGAAAGAAAGAAGCGTTTGGGCGGTGAGGCGGTGATTCTGTTTGCTGTTTGCTCCATTCAACCTTTTCTCATCGAATGCGGTCAACTGAAAGTAAAACTTCCACGCTTCCATGGATTGGGACGATAAGAACACACCCCAGGGAAGGGGGGGCGGGTGGTTTAGCAAACCTGAGTTCCATTTTTGTAAAGGATATTCAGCGTGTGTTGGCAGTACAGCTGATTTTTCACTTTCTACCAACGCTTTTTGGCTCGTATTTGCATTTATGGATAGCAATAGCGCTCTTATGCGCTTAACGAGTGTTTTACCCTTGCGTTAGAATGAATCACTAGTGTGCTTTTCCATTTCATTTTTCCATTTGAAATTCCTTTTGGCATGGCGTTCGTTTCCGAATCGTGCCATAAAAGCTAATCAATTGAATGAATGAAATGCGTTTGTTCGATATTGATAAACGTATCGTTAGCGTTTGCATCGCATAGTTCACCATCGATATGGATGGATGTGGATGCTTTGGGAACGATATCATAATAAAATAATGGAATTAGAAAATGGATTTCAATTGACGGTGATTTTCGATATAAATTCCACTGTCATTGAACTTAAAGTTGCATCACGATTTGTTGTTACTGTAGCAAGCAAAATTGAAACGGCAATTTCAATAACTTTACAACAAAGTTAACCTATTAGTCTTAAAAATTATTAAACTGCAATGTTTAATTTAGGTAATATTTTTTAAAAGGTTTATAGCAGTTATTTTATGTAAATATCTATAAGTTTGTCATTTAAGCACCCTGAACATTAATCCACATTGTGAAGCAACCCATACACCAGCAGCGAAAAGGAGCGAAACATAAATTTCACCCCACACACAACGGTTTTCATAACAAACCAAAAAAAAAAAGAAACACACACAAGAAGCAGGGAGCCAATTAAAAATGATTTCTTTAGGAGATTTATGTGCTCTGCTGGTCTTATGTTTGTCTAGATTGCACCACAAAATAATAGCAATCATTCAACTATTCGAAGACGGATCAGTTTGCCAGAAAATGGCCGGGTATAATTCCTCGGGTATAAGAAGCTGCTGCGGTATCAAATATCACACAGCTTGTAGAGTGCCGTGGCGTGTGATGGTGTGATGTACGATGGTTGAAGGATGAAGAACGGTGCAAACACCCAGCTCCCGAACCGAACACCATATTCGCTAGCCGGTGAAAGATCCTTGTACGTTTCGATATCCTTCCGTGTGAAGCNGGAACGATATCATAGTAAAATAATGGAATTAGAAAATTGATTTCAATTGACGATGATTTTCGATATAAATTCCACTGTCATTGAACTTAAAGTTGCATCACGATTGTTGTTGTTACTGTAGCAAGCAAAATTGAAACGGCAATTTCAATAACTTTACAACAAAGTTAACCTTTCAGTCTTAAAGAATATTAAACTGCAATGTTTAATTTAGTTCATATGCTTTAAAAGGTTTATAGCAGTTATTTAATGTAAATATTTATAAGTTTGTCATTTAAGCACCCTGAACATTAATCCACATTGTGAAGCAACTCATACACCAGCAGCGAAAAGGAGCGAAACATAAATTTCACCCCACACACAACGGTTTTCATAACAAACCAAAAAAAAAAAGAAACACACACAAGAAGCAGGGAGCCAATTAAAAATGATTTCTTTAGGAGATTTATGTGCTCTGCTGGTCTTATGTTTGTCTAGATTGCACCACAAAATAATAGCAATCATTCAACTATTCGAAGACGGATCAGTTTGCCAGAAAATGGCCGGGTATAATTCCTCGGGTATAAGAAGCTGCTGCGGTATCAAATATCACACAGCTTGTAGAGTGCCGTGGCGTGTGATGGTGTGATGTACGATGGTTGAAGGATGAAGAACGGTGCAAACACCCAGCTCCCGAACCGAACACCATATTCGCTAGCCGGTGAAAGATCCTTGTACGTTTCGATATCCTTCCGTGTGAAGCATATTATTACGAACGATGTTGGGCCGTGCCTGGTGCTCTTTTTCGGTTCGAAGCAAAGGCGGACAGAAAAAAAACAGAGCCAAAGAAAAGAAAAAAAACGGGAACACCAGGGAGAAATTTCTATAGGATTCAATTACATAATTTCCAGCCACGTTTCGCCCCACGCAGCCGACGATGACGCAGCTGTAAACTATTGAAAATTCTCACCGAGGCGCAAATTTGCCACTTTTCATCCATTATTGTCGTATCGCACTCGCGGATGAGTTTCCGGTTTTTGTTGGCATATTTTTTAACGACCCCACAGTTCATCGATTCAGGCAGCATTATGAGCAGGTTCGCGGGTAGAGGTGAAAGATTATTAGGTGGATTATTTTATGGTTCACGGATCATTTGTTACCAAACGAAAAAAATGCCTTTTTATGCGTAGGAAAACATTTCATATTGTACAAGAATTTGCGACAAAACCGTCCTAGGTTCTGAGATTCTGGTAAGAATGTGCCATTTCCTCACGTTTTTATTCCTTATACCGCTTTATCGTCAGAAGTAATACTGTCAAACGTGTCGTGATTCGATATCCAGCTGATAATATAACATTCCAACGTGGAGTTTGGGTAAACGGAAAACGGTCGCTTGATTGAAATTCCACACATGCAGCAGAAAACCAGTCTCTTTTGAGGAATCTTCAGAACCGATAAAATGAACCACATGATATCGTGCTGTGCTGGAGTGGATAATCCTGAACTGGCAATCATCAAGTTTTTGTACAAGAATTCCCACCAGACACCTGTTTCTTAGCTTTAGTTTCTATTCTTATCTGAGTTATTCTACTGTAAGCTATAAATTATAATAAAATGTTTTATTTAATAAATAACTTTAAAGAGAAGGGAATATTTTAAATATTTTACAACCACACAAGCGAATCGAATAAATTTTTATTATAGAAAAATACATTTCTACCATCATAAACTATCCACTCTATCCACGGTCGGTTAGTTTTTTGCTACTTTGTTTCCCATTGATGCGATTTTGCTCGCTCGAGTGGATGAAAACACGAGAAAGCACTTGACTTTGCTTGAAATGCATCAATCGACCCTAACCAGAACAGTACCANGATTATTTTATGGTTCACGGATCATTTGTTACCAAACGAAAAAAATGCCTTTTTATGCGTAGGAAAACATTTCATATTGTACAAGAATTTGCGACAAAACCGTCCTAGGTTCTGAGATTCTGGTAAGAATGTGCCATTTCCTCACGTTTTTATTCCTTATACCGCTTTATCGTCAGAAGTAATACTGTCAAACGTGTCGTGATTCGATATCCAGCTGATAATATAACATTCCAACGTGGAGTTTGGGTAAACGGAAAACGGTCGCTTGATTGAAATTCCACACATGCAGCAGAAAACCAGTCTCTTTTGAGGAATCTTCAGAACCGATAAAATGAACCACATGATATCGTGCTGTGCTGGAGTGGATAATCCTGAACTGGCAATCATCAAGTTTTTGTACAAGAATTCCCACCAGACACCTGTTTCTTAGCTTTAACTATAACTTTAGCTATAACTTTAAAGAAAAGGGAATATTTTAAATATTTTACAACCACACAAGCGAATCGAATAAATTTTTATTATAGAAAAATACATTTCTACCATCATAAACTATCCACTCTATCCACGGTCGGTTAGTTTTTTGCTACTTTGTTTCCCATTGATGCGATTTTGCTCGCTCGAGTGGATGAAAACACGAGAAAGCACTTGACTTTGCTTGAAATGCATCAATCGACCCTAACCAGAACAGTACCAGTGAAGCTGTTGAAATTTGTCTGACCATCTGGAACCACATTGAAAGTAAATTTCTTCTCATCTGGAAGAATGTTCGTAGAGGTTGAAAAAAAACACACCGTAAAACATTAAACTTTCATCTTGCAAAATAAAATTGCATTCGATGGGAAATCCACCACCATTATAAGTTTGTATAATCTTTTAATCTTTGTAGACCATACAAATACATTTTACTCCCAATCTTATGTTACTTTTTTACATTCTTCAATTTCCCGCCTCAGCAGTACAGCACCATTTCATCAGTTCATTATTAAGATTAGCCTGGCACTGGCGTACGTTACTCGTTTGCATAAGAAAACCTCACCGGTATCCCGTTAATGGCTAGTGAAGCATAAAGGGAAGCTAATGAGAGGTCGTTTAGATTATACAAACTACTTTTTATGATACACGCAGAAGATGCCCAAAAAATTGGTGATCCGCCCGGCTTGGCATGGTTTTGTCATTCCGAATGAAACGGTTCTATTATCTTGCGTGAACCATAAACATATCTCTCTGGTTCTCGCTGCCTGTTTCGTTTCCTCCGGTTCAGGTTAACACACGCACGGTCACACGAGATATGAGATGGACCCAGTTGTCGACGGATGTCTTTTCGGCGACGATTATTGATACAGGGTTCGCAGATGAAATTTTATGTTCCGTTGTACATTTATTTTCCTATTTAGCATGGTTTTGTTTGTGGTACAATGGTTTTGATGCACAATGTAGTGAGTTGTGTAAAAAATGATCCAATTTGGTTAAAAATATTTAAAAAAAATGATTGTTACATGATTATATTAGTACATACTCTAATATTTATTTCTGGATAGCATATTTTATTAAGCAGGGAATTTCATTGTAAAAAGCACATCTTTTATGGTTATGGTAGAAGTTATGGTAATTTAATTATACAACTTCAAACATTTTTTTTTATTCATGTTAGAATGGCCTGGCCGTATTAGACTAATTTTACCACGTAGCAAGCTAGTCAGACCATGCTACGGAGGGACGGTCCGAATGGGATTTGAACCCGGTCCGGTCGTGTTAGGAACTGGCGCCGTTGCCAAATACACCATCGACTCGCCCCACAACTTCAAACATGTTATTCAAAAATCGTTTTATTCACGCTTCAAAAGCGACACAATAATCAATCTAAGAATACGATCAATGAACGATAAATCGTTAAAAATAAAAAAAAAAATTTTATGATACTTAATCTCATTTTTTTTAGATTAAACATGCTTGTGCTGATGCAACATTATCTCATATGATTCATCATATAATAGCAAGAAACCAAGTATTTACCATCCAGCATTTATGGAATACTGTACAAACCCTGCAATTAGTAGCGCAATATGAAAAGCACCCCTTATGACATATTACACATGACGAAATGAAAACTTTCCACAAAACCGGTACGATCGCTCGGACTAGACAAAATGACGAAAGCAGCACTATCCCCGTTCTCTCCTCTTCTCACCTCTCTCTTCGTTGTATTTCACTCATAAATACGCACGATTTTGATGTTTTTTCCCTGTGTTGTTTCAATGTTCGACACAACGGACCCCCGAAACCGGCGTGATGCATACATGATTAGATGGGTTCCATATATTTTTGGTTCCCCTTTGCATCATCATAAACGAAGCAAACCGAACATGCGACATGCTATGGTTTAGTTCTTCCGTGATTTCGAAATACTTGCTCAAACATACCCACACACACACACATACACGTACGCACATCAAACACTGGAATGCCAAAATAAAATAGCTCCAACGGACAAACCAAATTTCGGACCATGAATGGATGTTGGAGCGTGAAAAATTGGCCTTCGTTCGGTATTTTAATCATGTTGTTCTTGTTCTCGATCTTTATGAAGCAGCGGCCGGTCTCGTTGGTCTTCGCTGCGGTAGCTAAAGGGGCCGTGCTTGACGTGCAGTTGGGAGGGTTTTTGTTCTCTCCCGGGGGGTTGGCTTTTCTCCCTCCTTTGCATGGAACATCTCACAAACGTTGCGAGTCCGTCCGGTCAGAACCGACGAAAAAAGAGGAGGGGGGAGGGGGGGGGGGAGGCTCAATATCGGTCTTTGTGGCATCATCTACGGCAATCTGTAAAAACCATCAAATGGAGAAACATTTTTCTTCCCACTGTTACACCTCTCGCACAGCTTCTTGCCTACCCTGCCACCTTCAGAAGCAAGGTGCCAGTCGTACTCATTATTTTTCGGCCTTCAGCCCAGTTGTTATTTGCTGTAGATAAGTTTCTTTTCTTATTTAACGTCAGTGGCCTTTTTTTCGGAGGCATTAAATCAACTCTTCTAGCGTACTTGAAGCGTCCTAAGCTCATGTCTTTTTTTTGTTGAGTTCATGTGAAGGTCTATATGGTTGGAACGTTAGAGGTGCAGATTGATGACGGTCAAGATGGTTTAAAAGATTTAGAAAAAAATGCCTCGTCCTCCGAGTGATGATGGTTTTAATCTCACCCGATGCAGCCTGATTGCAAAAAAATACGATGGATTGCTACGTGAATGACTCGTACAGACTGCAGATGACAGACATTGATGCATCTCGCGACGGTGGAGCAAAAAGAAAAAAATACTGCATGGAAGTAGACATCGCACCAGGGAACTCATAGTGTAAGCCCACATGTATCCTTCTCCCACGAGAAGATGTTGTGTTACTTACATTAAATTTGCTACAAGGATAATGCCCGACGTGAAGAGGTCTTGTAAACCGATATACGTAGCGTTAGTTGTCAGGCTGCTACTACTGCTGCTGATAAGACTGTCACCAGACGCCAGGAACTCGTTACAGCAAATGGAGAAACTCGTGCATTATTATTGAGAGCAGTGCATTTGCATCGATCATGCTACACTCGTCGTCTGTATGCGCCCAGCACCTTACCTACGACGGTATGTGACGCGAAACTCTCATCCGTGTTTGATGACGTGTGCAAATTTAATGGGAATCCGGTGGACGGAACCCACATAGTTCGTGGTGAGTGGTACTACAAAACTAGCAAATAATTCCCACCGGCAAGAGAACACGTGCCTGTTCTCCCGCGTGTCTGTTGTGTTAAGTGTTATTTGTTCTTATCGTACGTGGAACATTTAATCATTCTTTCTACACACGTTTCTACGAAGTGGGACACCGTTGAGTATATAAATTATCTTCAAAAAGTGTATGTATTATCCGCATGCATTTTGATGCATCTTAAGTGCAAGTGCACCTTATAAGACACTTCTCACGACCTAATTTAGGTCACTAAAACATATTTAATCGTTAAATTATGATGATCTTTATGAGAAACAGCACACCTTTCCCGGCAAGTGTGGTGAAATATTATGCGCAGAAAGCTTCCTTTTTTTCGCCTCATTTTCATCGCTGCCTCTTCTGGATACGAGAGAAGTAATTAGTTGGGATTAGTTTTCTACCCCAGCCATGCCACGCCATGCCAGTTCGAGGTCAGCCTTGAAAATGATTAAACAGCAGCAGCGGGTGAAAAAACAAATTCAACCTCACGAGGAAAGGTAGAAAAAAAAAAATACATTAGTTCCATTATTAACCTTTCCGGTAGGTGTGCTATATTCCTGTTAAAATGCTCTGCGAGTTTGGTACAAACCATTGGTGAAGCGATGGGCTGGCCTCTTCACGCTAATGAAGATTTATTTGCATGTTCAGCTTTTCTTCATCTGGGTTTTGCGTTGGTTGAAAAAAAAAAACCTGATGGATTTCCTTGACATAATAGTAATAAGATTGCTTGTTTGAGAACTTTAGTGCTTTGTGCACTGGAATTTGAATTTCAACTAATCCATCAAGCTGTACATTACTCGATTTATTTAGAGGTTGTCTGTTTCTGTTGGATGGTCTGTTTTCCACACATTGTGTTAAAACTTATTTATTTATTTATTATTTACTATATTTACTATTATTACGCATGACTTTGTGTGTTTGCTTTCAATTTTTAAATATTTTTTCTGTTTTCATAGGATTTAAAGATTTGCGGAAGAATAGACGAAGATTTCTATACTGGAGCTCAAAGTCCATACACTATCCGGTATGAAATCAATGAAACTTTAAATTCAGACATGATTGGTATACCTCAAACGCTTAATTAGGAGAATCTTACTAGCTTTGTCTATGACATTTTATTGTAATATAGATTTTTTAACTTCCACATGGCCCCAGTCTGAAGGAGACAATTTAGTCTAATTCGTTTCTGGTGCTCAGTGCATATGCAGAGTTCATCGTAAACTTCGTAGAGTTCATACTTGTAACGACTTCTCCATTGTTGGTTAGGCTGGGATTNTTATTGTAATATAGATTTTTTAACTTCCACATGGCCCCAGTCTGAAGGAGACAATTTAGTCTAATTCGTTTCTGGTGCTCAGTGCATATGCAGAGTTCATCGTAAACTTCGTAGAGTTCATACTTGTAACGACTTCTCCATTGTTGGTTAGGCTGGGATTGGACACCGCACCTGTCGTGTAAAACCAGTACCACCACCAAATGAACTACCGGGCGCCTCGATTAAAACCTGTAGTTCTATGAATACATAACGTTCAGATCTATTGTTCTACATACAGTTTATGAGAATCACTTTCAAAGATTGTTTATACGTTTCAAATGATGTCTGTTAAACTATAAAATTTCGTCTTTGTTATTACACTTTGAAGATCTTACTGATATCGTCCTATAAATCAACAGGATACAATCTATTTCGTAACGATTATTTTACAATGTTTTCCATTATGGAGCATCACAACGGCTTTGCAATGTATGCGAGTAGACAATGTTCCGGCACACGGTGTAAGAGCAATGCGATTTTCAATCGTTACCCATCATTTACCCGACAGCGCAACGACAGCGCGATTCCGATTTAAAAATAAACTCGTTCGCTTTTGTCATTCACCACCGGCCCGTTTTTCATTATGATGACGATTGTGGAAAATTATGCAAACCCCCCATCTCCCCCCCCTCTTCCCCCCACCCAACCTTCCAAGCACGTTTCACCTTTTCCTTTGCTAGTGCACCGTACTTGGTGGTATTGCCTAGCTTCTCGATCTCAAGGTTTTTTGCATCGACAACTCTGTCGCATTGATTGCAAATGTTTCGAGTGAGGTTTCAGGAAAAAATGGGCTAGACAGAGAGAGAGAGAGAGAGAGAGAGAGAGAGAGAGAGAGAGAGAGAGAGAGAGAGAGAGAGAGAGAGAAATAAAAGCACAAACGTACAACATAAAGCCCCAACCTCCAAGTGTGCACCAACACACTAAAACAAAGCCAGAACTGGGCGACAGACCTCGACCTTTTCAGTGCGACTAAATATAGCAAACGTGCATTTAGCGTTGGGATGGGAGGTCAGGGTCTGATCTCAGTGCATTGAGGTTACAGGCTGTGGAAGGCTGCGAAAAACAAAACCGAATCATACTCTCTCCATCCAACATGCACATAGACGACCCGTAGGCCCGCTGCCTTTCCAGCCAACACTTTTCCGGTTGGTCTAGCGGAAGAGGGCTTTCCACCATTGATTGTCGTGAAAATGGTTATTAAAAGTGGTATGCTAAAATAAAACTACCAACCCCCCTCCCCCCACCCAATGGCAGGCCTTAGCTGCTGCAATTGCATCCAGGCCCGACATTACGGCACGCGCATTAGAGAATCCGAATCCAATTTAATGCAAATTATGACCTTCTTGGGCACTCTACCACCCGGTTGGTAGGGTGTTGCGTTTTAATGAGGCGCAAGTTCAATAAACCTACCCAATTATCGTCTCGCCGAAAGCATGAAAGCGTCTAATGGACAGAATGAGACTCTCAGCGTGTTGCTTCATTTATTTCGTTTGTATGTACGAGGTAAAGGTGAAGAAGCGTTTTTATTTTCTCTCCCGCAGAATCGCCTTTTAGTACNCCCCAGTGCCAGACCTTAGCAGCTGCAATTGCATCCAGGCGCGACATTACGGCACGCGCATTAGAGAATCCGAATCCAATTTAATGCAAATTATGACCTTCTTGGGCACTCTACCACCCGGTTGGTAGGGTGTTGCGTTTTAATGAGGCGCAAGTTCAATAAACCTACCCAATTATCGTCTCGCCGAAAGCATGAAAGCGTCTAATGGACAGAATGAGACTCTCAGCGTGTTGCTTCATTTATTTCGTTTGTATGTACGAGGTAAAGGTGAAGAAGCGTTTTTATTTTCTCTCCCGCAGAATCGCCTTTTAGTACCCATTTTACCCATTTCGGAAGCGAATGGTCGTTCCTGGTCGACAATGGAACATGACTGTTTTATGACCATTATGCAAAGTGCAGGGCACGGGAATCGTCTTGTTCCGGTACACAACAGCAACGTCTAAATAAATGATTGTTGAAACCAGGAGCAAATAGAATACCGCCGAAAAAGCAACAATTTGCGCAACGCTGCACGCAAAACGAAAAACAGAACCACCATTAGTGTACGTTCCCGGGTCATGGGCCATATATGTGTGTAGACTTGAAGCTGACAGCATTATGTCATGTTCTAATATCGACACAGCACAGCCCTGCGCAACCCGCAGTCGGCACGAAACATAAAAAAGCACTCCAATGTTTTGGTTTTTTTTTGCACCGGCTGTGTTGACGTGATGTTTGCTGATGTTTTGTTTCTGCTGGGGTACAGTCAAAGTTCCCCCATGTTCCAGCTTGTGGCGTTGACGGCTAGTGGAACAATTTAATCACCACACTTTGGTGTAAAGGTGTATGGTTCGGTTTGGTTGTTTTGCTGTCTGTAAAACAGAACCGTCAATTTACATGTTGGTAAAATGTGTATTTCATCAGGGTTGAGCAACAGGAAGAATAAACAGAGACAGGTAGGAGACTAGAGAGACATTTCGGTAATTAATGGAAAAATACGGAAATTGAGCAATATACAGTAGTTATAAACATATGAGTAGTTCTAAATAGTATAAATTAGCCATCTAGCAATAGTTGTAGAAAATAATGTAATTCTTAAGATTAATTAATTATTTATCTACAGAAAACAATTACACTATCTATTTTTAAACTTTAATGTTTGGTAAATTAAGCCCTATTTTATAAAACCAGTACCTAATAAATACTTCAAATTTGCTTCCTTAACACATAAACGAGATCACTGCAATTTGATTCATCATTTTCAGGTGAAGTAACTTTAAATTTTATTTTCAAATGTTCGTTGATATAAAAAGGCTTTAAATTTTGTACTCCATTTTTTGAAATTTAATTTCCTTTGCGTTGATCACCCCTGTCACTGTAGTCTATTGTTAATAGATGTGTACAGCCAACAGGCTTTTTTTGGGTTTTGGTACAGCTTGTTCTTCACCAAAACTAGGCACGACAAAATTTAATCAAACCATGTTTTAAAGTACTTTTCCTTCCTTTTTGCACACTGGCGTACACGCATTATCATCATTTCACCGCTCGTTTGATTACCATTATCATGCCGTGCGCAATGTGTTCGTTTGGAGAACTGACACTCGGATTAGCTGCGAATGACACACGTTTGTCTCGGTGACTCAGTGTGTGCTTATGCACGCGTCATGCTGCGTTTTATCACGCCAACGATAGGTTCACGCTTCGGTGAACGTGTCACCAGCGTCACCATCTCAATGATATCCAACCCCCGCAGCAACGGCAACCGTTCCCGGACCAACACCCGCATTGATGGGGAGGTAAAATTATGAGCATCATGCAAATGAGCCCTACACTTCCCACGCACTTTGAAAACAAAAGCCGTCCCCGGCGGTGTTGTTGCGAATCTTCTCGCGTAAGCAAGCGCGATTCCGTGGATGGACGGAACGAGCGAAATACGGCTCGATAAACCCTATAACCGGACTCACGAGCGCTCCACGCTCACCAAAGCTGACCGATGAGTTTTCGCGTGCCCTTAAATTATGCACATTAAGGTGCTGTTATCACCGATGTAAGGGCGAAAGTTTATACGGTGCCGCAGCAGCATGGTGAGCCTTTGAGAAAAAGCTCCCTGTGCCACAGTGCCGAATGGAGACGCTGTTTCTAAGTAAAGTGTACACACGCATACGCACCGGTTTCAGCACACGACGTACAGGCTTTAGCGAGCGGCCAGAGTTTGGAAGTGGCTCATAAATCTTGCATAAATTATTCGCGAACTCGACCAATACGGCTACGTGCCGGTTTCGGTCCGAGCTCGCTAAACGGAGTAAAATTTATGGATTTCATAAAAAAAAGCACCCAACGGTACGCGGCGGTATCTTTTCTCGCGTCGCTCTTGTAAACGTCGGCCTCATTCTGTACGAGTTTTCTTTTATTTTCGGCTACGCATAAGCTTCATTCGCGAACGACCTTGACATCAATCATTTCCAATTGTAGCGACATTACTTTTCATTTGAAGTACGGTGGCTTTTGCTCTAGCTGCTGGAACATTCGCGTACGTACGCCCTATCGCGCGGCAAAAGTTATCAATAAAAAATTCGATATAATTCTATTAGCAGAGTTTCAGAGCTACGTGTTTTGTATTATTTATGGGCGGAATACAATATGCTGTAAAATAAAGCAAAACACGAGATCACAAGAAGGAAGATCTCTCAAGGGATTAATTTAATCAGTATGGTTCAAACATTGTCGCATGATAAGTCGGAATTTGATTCCATAACTGTAATCTTCCTTGTCTGGATGTAACATAAACAATTGTTTAGTATTTGATTTTACTGAAAAATACTGAAAATTTTACATCGCTCTATTTAAAATCCGCACAAAGGCTTAATTAAAAATTGTTTAACCTAAGAAAATAACATTCTTCTTGAAGTTTCGCTCAAAATAATCGAAAAGCTGCATATTTTAGACAACTAAACAAACAGACAATTAAGTATCATCTTCCAGACATTGAAAAGAGATAATTTATGTAGCTGTTAGACCCGCTTGCGAGAGCGTCTCAGAGCAAGTCCAATTATCTGACTATTTCACCACAGTTTTGCCATCCAAAGCGGACTCTGGCGACATTACCCTTGATCATCGTAGTACGTGCGTGGGTTTGGGATATTACATGTACGACTTAAAATTCCACCCCAACCCGAGGAGAATGGTGCAGCTCCGCATAAAACGGAACCTGCCACACCTGAATCCTGAGGCGGGCCTTCTTTTTTTTTTCTTGCTTCCGCCACTTCCACCCCACCCCAACCCACCCGAAACGGAATCAAGAACCTACGCGAAGAACTTTGCAGCTGCGCAAATTCAACAAAAGAAAGGCTCACATATATGTTGTGTGGTGCAGTAAGGTCGACGGCAGCAACAACAGCCTCAGCTGAAAAAAAACTGCAAATTACTTTCGAAACAGACCGGATCGAGGCGGGCGACTTATCCGTGGGTGGCAACTCCAACTGCATCCCCAATGCATTTCAATTACATCCCTCCCCGTCCACCAAACCGCCAAGTATCCTCCGTGTGTCATGCATATGTAGTGATAATTCAATTCATTACAGTACGTCGACAAACGGACGGGACGAGGACAGACAACAATGACAAATGCCAGACAAGAATGGAATATAAATAAGTTCCATCACTTCCCATCCCCATCCCCATCTCTCCCCATAAAGTTGAACGAGCGATGTGGGAGGTTGCTGGCTGAAAAGGATGAGTTATGTATGTTGGGCAGAGCCTGCACAATACCATATGGGCAGGTGGGTAAGGTCCACTCACGTGTTGGTGTTCTGTTTACTTTGTGTTTGAGCGTGTTTTTTTTTTGTGTTGCTTTTTGCTATTTCCAATATCCAAATACGTCCTTTTGCTGTGTTGTTCCTCCTCGTATACACAGCCACTCGATCGATCGGCACGACGGAGAAGCTGTGCACACTTTGCTTAATTCTGATAACAAATATTGAAATACAATCACATCCCCATTTTTACCGTCGGGTCGATGTGTTCAGAAGGTCCCCCGGAAGGCGTCACTTTCGTTCGAATTGGGGGAACGCTTGAGTGGGTTATGTACGCCAGCAGAGAAGATGTGCCAGTGGTCAAACGAACAACACTCCCGGTGGCCAGATTTGCTTTCGAATTGCTTGCTGAGGGAAGGTTTGCTCAGCTCGATCGATCCGATGTGCGCGTGCAACAGATGAAAATGATGATGACGATGGCGGTTTGAATTAGCTTGGCCGAACCTTCGCAACGAACCCATTAACCAACACATATTTGCTTTGAGATGGGTTACACCCGTACGAAAGATTTTCCGACAAAGTTTACACAAACTCTTCGCCCGGGTCTGAAAACGGTTGCTCATTTTGCACCGTATGCAATCGAAACCTTCGCAACACCAGTTCCACACGTTCGAGAGCGTGTTTCGGGTCTCGTTTCAACGTGGTCGTATTTCGGGTCGGGTTTTATGTTGCATCCCGGGGGGTTTTTTTGTACAGCTGTTGATGCTGCCCGATCGAACCGTATCGGTCACGAAAGAGCACAATGATGAGAAATTCTCCTATCGTAGGTATTTTAATTAAGCGACAAGCAGTCGAGATAAGACTCACCTATCGATAAAATACCCCTGTTTATGTCCGTTGAGTTCATTTTTTCTGTTGTGTTTCTGCTGACTGTGGTGGTCTTCTCTTGTTTGTGGTGTGAAACGATGTGTCTTTACATGATTTGTCAAAGGCATTCCCATTTGCACAAGTGTTTTGCATCGTTTGACTAAACAAATCGAACAAGGGCAGCTGTTTGCTCTTTGCTGGACGTTGCTCAACATTGTACACGGAATATGCACGGTAGGGAATGTGTGGTCATAATTTTTAGTTTTTATTTTTTTATCGTTGATTCCATTGTTAGGTTGGTTGATGGTTTAGAAAACATATTTAATAGAACATAATATAATTTTATTTCAGTTGGTGTTTTCTGTTTAAGTCTTCTTTGGTGACATGAAAATAAAAATTAAACACAGCATTGTTATTTTAAAAATGTATTGTTGCTTAATATTTTCAATATCAACATAAAATAGCGTTTACTTTACATGTTACTTATCACAAATGCATGTTATTTTTCCATTATTTTGACAAAAAATAGAATTAAATAAATAATTAACAAAAACATAAAAAATACGATTATTACTTCCAGTTTGTCCGTTGTTTATTCCACTGTTCACTAAAGTTACGGTAAGATGCATTTATAATCTTCGATGAGTCATACTGTTGACACACTCAACTCAACCAACGATCAATGCATCACTGCCAGCAGTCACCAAACCAATGCAGAAAAAGAAACGTGTTTAGAAAAAAAAAGGTGACGACAAAACATATGCACATAACACACTTCCAATTCGATGATTATTTGCCCTGCCTATTAGCAGGAAATATCGAATGATGCAACAAGAGTGTGCAAAAAAAACTCACGTACTGTGAAACACTAATCGCGGGAATTTCCTGCATCAGTACACGAATGACGATACTTCCCGTCGAACAAACGGTCAGCGGGAAAAAACACACACCGAACCAGATTTAATCATTAAAAGCCTCCCATTGCACGGGATCGGAGCAAAATTCTACGAATGCCAACAATGCATTCCCGCGTTGGCCGTGAGTTTGTCGATGCGTGCCAGCGAAAGCTCGCGCGATTATAAAATTATCTGTTCCCGGCACACTAACCAATTCACCGATTACCAATACTGGTCACGCGCCAGGGTTTTTACTCGATTGTTGGGTGAGGTGTTTTTTTCCCTTCCTTTAATTGCGCCATTCATTCTATTTACGTTCGGCAAGTGATGTGTTTGTGGCAACGCTTGCGAATGGACAAAGCTGGAAGTTGGTAGAGCTTTCGGGCGGAACAAAATCTGATAAAAATTGGTCAATTTACTTGCACCAACCTGATCATTCGCGAGGGGATCCTTGGCGTTCAATGTTCTCTTCTGGGGATATTGCCGGTTGTCAGTGTGAAACTTATTTAAGACAATAGAGATGTTGTTGAGACTTTACTTCGATTGGAAACACAAACTTAGTCAATAGATTTCAGTTTCAAGAGGATAATAGAGATGAGATAAGACAATAGAGATGTTGTTGAGACTTTACTTCGATTGGAAACACAAACTTAGTCAATAGATTTCAGCTTCAAGAATAAGGTTTTAGGTGGTAAAACTTCAAATATAAACATTAGATGACGAGTTATGGTTGGATAAATTATAGTTTTCATGTTAAAAAGATTCTGATAGTAAAATTTTATTATAATCTTAATTGTAAAGTGTATAAAAATATTTAAAATTATCATGTTTATTATTTATTATGCGGGTGGAAATTGGTCTTTCGCTTAAAAGACCTCCTGGAATATAAAAGTATATCTAAAATCTACTGATTTTTAACGATTAAGTGAAAAACGTTTTAAATTATTGGAGAATATTCAATACAACTGAAAACGGAGCTGTAATATTGACTGCAAAATATGTAAAATGTACATTTCTGTAAAGTTTATACCCACTACGATAATCTTTCAAAAAAATGTCGAAAACAATAAAAGATTGCCCCGAACATCCCCATCAATAATGTTCAATTCAAAGTTATTGAGAAGAAAAGACATCTTTTGCAAAACCCCTAGACACAATAAACCCTCGATCAACACCTGCAATAAAACCGTTTGTTCGAGTCACTTTGTGGCGAAGGCAAAGCGGCTAATCCTAAACAATAAAAAGTGGCACGCAAAGCCCACACGGAAAAAATAGCCGTCGCTTCGGCTGTCAATTCGATAAAATCTATACCGCAGTCCGATCGATGCAGTGCGTTTCCGTCGTCGTCGTTGGGATTTTTGTTTTTGGGATTGCGAAATTTGTCCACAATCTGCTTGTTGTCGGCTTGGGTGGACTGTCTCATCGAACACCAAATGCGCGTGTTTTGCTCTTTACACCCTTACTGTCAATCCTTTGCCTGGGGAGTTTGCCCATTTCTGTACGTGACCAATCGATGGAAGTCAGCTGAAGCCTTCCGAGAACACACGTCGTACGTGTACCCTGCCAAACATTAGGAAAGTAATGACCTACCGAAACACACGGTGTGACCAGTCGCGCACAGTCCGGGTCCAACAGAAAGGAGCCACAACTTTATCCCACCCACGAGCAAAAAGAATATCCTCTCGGGGGAAATGTGTTTAGGTTTCCGTTGGAGACAAATACGGTCCCAGGTTTCCAACGCTCGGAGGAAAAATAACGCAATTTTTGTCCTATATATGGAACCTATTTGTTTGCCACCTTCTCCAAAATTGTCTCCCCTTCATCGAGTCGTGTCGGGTCTTCGAGTTCCTTTGGTACAGGAAATTGGACCCGGACCCGACTCATGAATTTAAACCAACGCAAACGTCACGCCATGGTACAGGTTTGTTTATTTTGTTTTTCTTCTTGTTACTGTCGTACGATACAGACGTGTCGTAGAACTTGCACCTGCGCTTGCTACACAGCGTGGAGGAAGGCTAAAATAATGTACCACCCTTACTGTCGAGCACGTAGATCTTCGTCCCACCGGTACGCGGGTTGAAATTGCAGCAACACCAGATAAGCCAGCAACAAGATAAACGCAACTACGAAAATTCGTGGCTCTTAGTACGAAAATGGTCGAGCTTACATAATTCAACGCGAATGATCCTTGGGTAGTGCGGACACCGACACCAGACGCCTTCAACAGTAGATCAGATAACACACGTAGGACTAGGTATGACGTTCGCATATGGATGGTGGAAGTTTGGTGGGTGTGTTTGGTGGGGACGGGCACCAACATACCACTAATTTATGTCCACGTCCATAACGAGTTGTGAGAGTTGTTTGCTGAGTGATTTATACGAGATGTATGTCTTCGACGAAGGCCCACTAGAAGCACCTGTTTCGTGCAAGAGTTTATGAATTTATGCAAACCTCCGCTCCAAATTGATTCTTTACTTGCACGATATTCAGCACCGTATTGCTTCTTAAACAACGTACGGTCAGGTTCCGGGGGTTTTTTTTTTGTTGTTGCACATCATGCCCTCGATGATGACCTGCACGAGAGCCTAAGTAATACCCCAAGAGAGCAATACGCCATAACTCAGGCAGGCACTCGCACAACAATAGCAATGTGCAAAATGTGCTACTCCACTACGCTAAGCTAGGTACCTGCCATGGATTGGAAGCCCAAATTAGGTCACGCTACATAAACTTCATGCTCGGTAAGGATTCTACAGCAACACAGCGTAATTAAGTGCTAATTTCCCATCTTCCCGCAACATAAACCGTCGACGATCGGTTGCTTCGACACGTGTCCTGTCCGGGAATCTTCCTCCCGTGAGGTATGCCAATGAGCCGCCCAACCTTTAATAGAGACATTTAAATCAGGCCGAGGTCCACGTGTCCTTGTTGGCGGAATTGATCAACTCACTCGCTGAACATTCACCGGAAGCATCCTACTCGGGGAGGTATAACCAGCTCGCATCCGTAACCCTACATTGCGTGTGAATATTTTATAACACCTCAAATTGTGTTATCCGTTCCTTCTTCGGGGTGTTTCTCACTTCTCGGCTCTGGGAGAGCTCTGGTGAAACGGCTTACAACCCCAAAATGAAGGGCAAAACTTCCGCGGACTGAACGTAAGATTTTCGCAACAACTTCACACAACTAGGGGCGGTCCGCGCGATGAAACAGAGGCTGGAATGGTAAAGTTTTTTTCCAATTATGCACAAACTTGTACGACATTCTTGTTGGCTGGGTCGATCTTTGCAACTGGAAACGGTAAGCACCGTGTTTGTTTGTATCGGTTTGACTGTTTCGTTGGTTGGCGCATCGAAAATGATTAAAAAGGTTATTAAAAATTTAAACAAACTTAGTGCGCCAACCCAATACACTTCGGATCGCAATGGTTGTATGTGCGTGAGCTGGTTGCATTTTGGTGGGTCCTTTTCGATTACCTCGTGGTATGGCGGTCGACTTTTAAAGCTCTTTAATAATCACTCGTTTTATGGTTGGTTGGTTCGTTTTATAACGGAATGGCTTTAAAATGAAATTGGTTGGTTTTTGCGTCTTCTTGAATATTTTCCTTGGCTAAATCCTGCGTGTCGAATGAGAGCTGAAATATTTATTTAAATAAAGTATTGCTAGATGTACATATTTGAAGTTCAATTGATTAATTTTGCAAAATACTAAAACAATTTTGAGCAAGTCCATCCAGTTTCCATCCAATATTTCTCATTCAATGTAGGAAATCAATATCGCTGTACACATTGAGTATATTTGGGCCAATGGAGTACATTACTTGGTTTGTTTTCCAAGCATATGTTGATGGGTTTTCCCAAGAATTTCCGTGCTCAGCTTTTGGTTTCCCTTGTCGGTATGATTTCGTGAAACAATTCGCTAGTACCGTCACCTTAGCATATTGCGAAAAAGCTTCCATCCTGCTGTTTTTGCACATCCCATAACTCTCTAGACCTTCCACAATCTGGTACAGTTGTAGGTCATCTGTTTTGTTCGTCCTCGAAAGCTTTTTTTCCCCATCCCAACAAACACCGGAAATTGATGGGCAAAGGGCCAAAATAAGCTTACCCGGTGCTATACCTGTGCAGAAAATACATTGATTCAGGCAAACAACAAGCGATCCGTTAAATTATGATGTTCATCCTTTGGGAGCAAAAACCAATTGATTTTCTCTTTATTTTTTGGGTCCTTTATTTGTTGTTTTTTTTTTATTACCGCGTACTGTGCCAAAATGTGTAGCTTACCGTCCAACTGTTGCAGCCAGCCAATTGGGCAAAACTGTATTCAAGCTACTCGCAACATGGCCGCGAGTCGCGTGGAAAGTGTTCCGCAATTGGCAATATCCTTTCACCTTGATTAATCACATTTCGAAGCCCGTATACCGCTTCGGTGCGTTGGGCGATAACATTTTCCCATCGCAATCCGGCCCTGTTGAATGTGCCATCGGAAGTGAACTCATTATGACGCGAAACGAAGTTTTAGCGCTCACATTCCGGACGAATGCCTCCATCAGGATGGAAATATCACCACCGACCATGGAACCAAGGCGGGAAAAATTATTGCTCCATCTCAAGGCTAGAAGGAACAAGGTTCGCTTGCAGTACGCTTGTTCAATCTTATCGGTCTGCCATTTCCAAAGAAAACACATTTTGTCCGCAAGGGAATCTAATTCATTTCCATGAATTACATTTCTGTGTTTCCTGTTTCTGAGATAATTTCTTCATTCAGCACAGTTCTGAAATAAGAGAATTAGTTTTATCTCCCTATGGAGAAAGCCCATCGGAAACATTCCGTTCCTTACGGATAGAAGAAGCATATTGTTAGATCCACCTCGCGAAAGAATGCGACAGAATAGAAATAATGCACAAAAAAACACGTTCATGCAAATATGGTACGACGCTTCACCTAGGACACTTGTCTTCATCAACGTGTTGCTCGAACGACTTCATAAAACCTGCTGTCCATTTCTTCACGTCCGCAAGGATCAAATCAATCCACTCACCTACCGAAATGACAGTGTTGGCAGCGGTGTTCTGGTAGCGATATGGCACCGGGGATGGTTCGTTTTTTTATCTGGCCCCTTGGAAGCAGTCCGCACCGACTGTCGTTTCTTTCCGTTTGTCGACCAGCCGAGCAGATGATTCAATCATCTGCTTCGAGTCACGACACCGTCTTCGACATGCTATTCATCGCTCAGCTTCTCACCTGTAATGGAACTCGTGCTGCTGGTGCTGGTGTGACTGTGACAAGGTGGAAGGTTGTCAAATGGAATCAAGTTAATTGGTTAGAAAAATACCGTCTGAGTGGTGCGGTTCGGCAAGCAAACATAGTTGAAGTGAAGGGATTACTGCTAGTCGTTTTAATTTGATTAGAATGTCGACTTGAGATAACCGCACCTGTCTGGCTAATAAAGGAATTGTGTGTTAATTATATCAATGATAAGCTGAGAAGAATACTTCATTTTTTAGTTGTGTTTTAAGACAAATAAATTATAAGTTTGTAAAGCAAATAAGGTTGTAAATTGTATTATAACTTAATATTTCCTTTGTTTATAACAAATTGCTCAAGGTTTTTAACGCTATTCAATCTGTTTTTGCTCCTGCTTAAAATTCACATAACCGTTGACGGACACTTGCTTGAGGACATTGAGAACTTTAAAATATCTTCAAGCAACTGTACTTCAATGATCATCATGGAACATAAAATAGAGCAATTTTAAATTGAAAATTATGCCATCGGTCGTAATGTTTCATATACCGTCGTTTTAGCATTTTGCCAGTATATTCTCTAGATCCTGACAACAAAAAAACATAAAAAGATCCTGTGAATGGTAGTTTATTCAACCTAGTTGTGTGTACCTTTTGATGATTAGATAAAAACAAAAGATAATGGATAGTAAGACCAATTTTGAATTTAATTAAGCAATATTTTAATGTTTGTATTGGTAAATAAGACGATTTATGTTTGTGTAGTGTAGATTATACCATGACGCCATTTTGCAATTTTGTAAATATCAAGTCCCATCTAGATCATCTTTCCTCCGTTGGCAAGACGGGCTATAATCAAGCCCATAGCTGACAGATGTCAAGGCAAAAATGACAGATAAAGGATCTGTATAGTTTGTAAAGCTAAATGAAAAGGAAAAAGAAACTAGCCAAAAGCTAATATTTAGGACAAAACGAAGCAAAACAAATGCCACTCGACCAAATTACCTGCAAATGTGTTTTAGGACGCATAAAGCTTTTCTTCTGTTTGCTTAAACTTTCTTCGTGTGTGTATACCAATATGCTCGCAAAGTTAAAGTATAGGCAAAACTTTTCCTTCACCGGCCAACAATGTAGAGCCAACTTCCATCTAATGTTTACCTAACATGCACCACCCACGCCGGTGATGATTATGTTGCAGAAGTCTCTATCTATGCCGTGATAAACACGACCGAAGCCCTATCAAACGCCCCCAGCCGGCTGACGCAGAATTAGCTTTTGCTTTGCGTTGAGACTATTTTATGATTATTACGACTCGAGACCTCCGGGCTTCTTCATGATTGCCGTGGCCTTTGATATCACTTCCATGTCTCTGCGTTTCGCTAAGTGATAATCCTAAACATGAACTTCATCATCCTTTTTCCAACTGTTGGAAAGTTTGGCTCCTCCTTTCCTCGCCTTTGGGAGGGAAAAAAAACCTGTCGGATTCATTGCTCGATGCCGCATAAAACCGGTAAACTTTTCCTTCCACTTTCATTCGAATGAAGAAAAACATCATAATGCGATCGCATTGGGAAAACAACTTTCAAGAACA
This sequence comes from Anopheles rivulorum, assembly GCA_018908115.1. Lineage (NCBI taxonomy): Eukaryota > Metazoa > Arthropoda > Insecta > Diptera > Culicidae > Anopheles > Anopheles rivulorum. Next base: position 35,970,150 of record CM032178.1, on the reverse strand, counting down.
ATTTACAGATAACAGACAGAATCTTTTGACAGTTGCAGCTTATCGGTTTGGCGAAAATGAAATGATGCTTGGAAAGGTTTCCCAAATGCGGGTTCGATGTGGGTTCTGTGAGGCATTTTGAAAGAAATCAGTGAGAAAAAATGGACCTAATGTAAAAAGGTTACAAAGTGAAGCACTTACTTATCAGTGCAAAAAAAAAGGTTTTATTAGACCTGATTTTAATTTTATCGCAAAGTTGTTACACCCTTCTCCGTATACGTTCGTTATCATTACACGAAAAACTGCTTACTATGCCCCTTTTCCTCATCGTGACACACTCACTTATCTTGATCTCGCTTTGATCTCTTCATTACGTTCGTTTGTTGCTGTCGCTCAGTCGCTCTGCGCTAAATTATGGGTTGTTATGTTTTGTCCCTGCTTCAATAGTGCCCGATCAACCATGCAACTTGCGGCAACTTCCCACCCAATTAACTTAATGTCAGAACACTCCTCGTGTGCTGACCTTTCCTAACAATTCGCTGTGTTTGTCTTCTTCTATTAAAGCCAGAAGTTTGACTTTACCGTGGGTTGCTGTCCACCTTTTCCGTGCTTTACGTTCATCTCGATTATGCTTGCGCGGCCATGTCCAGGCCAGGACAAGCATGCCAACTCGTAAAAAAGGTCCTCTTTCGGTTTTTACCGAATTCTTCTCGCCTACATTCGCAAACACGATAACGAACTTTCCTGCACCCCCGAAAAATTAAGGAAGTCTTTGATCGAATTTTAACACCAAAAACCAATCCACAAAACCCGTGCAGAAGAACAGTTCTGCTGTCGGGAATGTTGTTTTTTCTCATTAAAGAAAGTTTGGAAGACAACATCCACCCAACGCAACGGGACACAGGGTATCGGGGAAAAGGGGAAATGGTGGAGTGAAATTGTTTAATTTGACTTTTGCCAGACTGTCTGCCGGCATCGGGATACAATCCCCGCTAAAGAGACCAAACCAAACCTTTGCATCCGCCAAACATTCGCCGATGGTAAAAAGAAAGCAATGGTTTTGCTATGATACCACACCAGGATACGCCTACAGGATTTTCTGCAAGACATTCAGAACGGCGACAGCAACAAAAGAGGAAAATGATTTCGACGAGAAAATGTAAAATATATGAAACATTGGTGGTGGGTGGATGATGGTGGCGTTTGTTGGGGTGTGGTCGGTGAATGTGGCAGGAAATGGAAACGAATAACGCGTTCATTTATCTCCGTGCGTTTCCGAGCGTTTGAAGATGTTGTGGGTGTTTTTTTAACGAAAAAATTAGGAATTATATATCTTTGATGTTTGAGCAATGCTAGGATTCGCATATATTATTTTGTTTTGCAAATCATCTTCATCCAAAGAATGATTTTTTTTTTGTTAAGCTAATTATTTTTAAATTAGCTTAATAATTTAGGAAAATTTTAAACATATAGCAATTAATCTTAAACTTGTACTATACAACATTTCTGGAATACAAAAACAAAATCGCACAACTCTAACGTATACCTAATGCAATTTATCATTACACAGAAGATGATAAAAAGTAGCAAACGAAAATTGCAAACGAAGCAAGATTTGTCACTGATGAGCAGGCGGCATGCCATTAGTAAGTTGCCATTGTTAGCTGCACGACGAGACGACAGTCGCACAAATGCCTGCCGGCGTCAACGTTACCTTCCGTGCCTGTCAGCTCGGAAACTTTTTCGTGTGGTTGTGTCAAAAAATGAATTTGCAAAAGATGAGATATGTGTCAGTCGTGATCTTTCGTTGCTGTTGATCTTTCTAATTACGCCACACTTACTAATAACCAAAGGACCCAAAAACAGCACGCCGCATGTAACCATAATTCTGCAAGTTTGATAATGCTGTGCAATCATCACTCACGAAAAACCAGCATCAGCATCAGGCGCCTCGTTAATATGATTAGATAATGGGGCGAAAAAGCACACGCTTAACTTGCAACGCCGTTGTTTTATGTCGATGTTTTAGAATGTGGCACCATAAAACACCATCATATTACGGGTTCCGATTACGCTTAATGTTTATCCGAATGGCTTGTTTATGTGACCGATTGGAATCGTTCGCGTTTGTGTCTGTTTTTTTTTGACACTTATTTTTACCTAGCACCACAACTAACGAACCTTTCCACTATTTGCATATTTAAAAGGTCTCCCACCTAGCCTGGCGGCTAGAGAACATCATCTAAGGGAGACCGCTCCGCGGTGGCGGATTCCACCGATATGAAGTGACGAGATCCGATAAACGAGATAAACCATTTTTGGGGTATCGTTTGCGTGTTGATGGGCACGCACAAGCCGATAATCGGACCGGGGCCTAAAGGGCACCCCGGCACCGTCGCTACGTAACTGATGCGGACCCAGATTAACCATTGAAATATTCCGGATTTGGGGATCGCTCCCCGGTGGTTGCCACCACCAAACATGGAGGAAACATTGAAGGTAATCTCGTGAGAGTGTCCCGGATTCGTTGAAATATGATCACATGTGCCCAACCGTCCGGTGCATCTTAATCCCGTCCCGAAGCTCATTATTCATTCATAAGCTAAAGCAATGCACTCTCGAGATGGTGTGTGTCCGTGTGTGGGATAGGGCTCAAGATGTCTTGAATTGATCGTTGAAGCCCATCATTGGAGCAACCCTCATCGCTCAATCGGGAACGGCTGTCTCGAGGCGATAGTCATATTTTGATGTTAATTTAATCCCATTTGCGTACAACAAAGAAAAGAAAGGCGAACGAGCGTCGTGTGCGCTGTGGTGGTGGTGAAAAAGCGAAAGGAAAACCCACGCAGCACAAACGCATCGTACGGCAAACCACGGGTTTGCCGATGAAATGCAATGGAGGCGCACGTCGGCAATCAATCATGGCTCCTTGGCATGCATTCGTTATCGTTGGCGTTGTCGCCAGCTTACTCTACCGGTGATGGAATGTTCTTCCGGTTTCGATGCCACACTCGGAACACGCATTAAACCGCAGCGAATCGATAAATCCCCGTACGAGATTGAGGATTGATTGCACGGTGTGCTCCAGATCCGATGCTCCCAGCTATCGTCCCAGCGACCCGCATTTCGTTCGCTCGCCAGATCTGAACTGCAACCGTCTTACCTGGGGAGATGCGTCCAAAGTAATACATTGTAACGTGTGCAGTGTGTGTCCACTTCTCCAGCCGAGATCCGTACGGCGGTGTGAGGTTAAAACCGGTAGCGATATTTGTGGTAGCAAATCCTCTCGAGTGTCGTTTATGCTCACACGCTTCAGGTATCACGTCACCTTTCGCCGTCTCTTCGATGTCTTGAACGTCTTGGATCATTAGCTGATCTTCTTCAGCCTGACATGTGCAAGTGATGTTACGACCGATGTCTAATACTCTTGAATTAAATTTGGTCATTTACACCAATTATCGGAAACCGAATTGCTTTACATTATACATGAGACATTCATGAATATTTATATTCCAAACTTCACAGTTCTTTTCCTTCATTTTGTACAACTTGATATATCTTCAAGAATTGGTCCTTCCGTAGACATTAAACGGGCAGAAATCGTACTTAAACAATTCGCAGAACGCTATTCTACATCAGCAAACTTCAATAATTGGGTAAAGACCTTGGCCAATAATGAGTTGGCTTGTTTTAAAATGCTGCTCCTTAAATCAATATTTGAACATCATTGGAATTGCTAAACGTGGTCGCGTTAATGAAGTTGAAATTGAAAGCTTAAGCGTGTCAGCTGTCAATTGGAAGCTTCCACTTATTGAGTTTTACCTTGCGGCTGCCATCGTGGCCTATTACCGGCCGCTTTTGCTTTACCGTGCGTTTCTATTGAGTTCGTGCCACATTTTAATTCACGGGCATGACTATCGAAGCTTCCTTTTTACGTTTAAAGTTTATCCGTCCAATATGATAAGCAATGGGTTCGCTTTAATATGACCGCCGTTGGTGCGGTGTTCTTCCAGATATAGGTAAGACCCCCACACCAAATATCGACATTTCTCGTACATCGCACTAAGTGTGGTATAAAGCTCATCAAATGCTTTGATTGATCGGTTGCCGAGGAGGAATACAAAAAAAAAAAAAACAGAGTGGAAAACACATACCATAACCTCACACCCGGTAACACTGCGACGCTCCAGATATCCAGTACGCTTTTAATCATATTAATCATGCACACTTTCGGCATCAATCAAATCCTTGGAGTTAACGAGGAATGGGATCAGAGAAATGGGATGGGATGGGATGGGAAAAGCAAAGAAAAAAAAATATATAAAACACGCAGACACACACGTCGCGCAGCGTTTTGAGCTTACGGTAGGTTATGTAAATATTGCAGCTGTGAATGGTCGGAATTATGTTGCTTGTTTGCACTCTCTCTCTCTCTCTCTTTTTTTTACATTTTATTTCTTTCCCTCATTCTTCTCTTCAACTCCCCCGTCATCAACCAAAAAAAAACTGCTTCAATATAATCATGCAGCAACTTTCCGTCTGATGCATTCCTCTTTAGTCGATTCATTCATTCATTCATACCACATTTCTTTCTGTTCCCTTATTTTCTCTCTCTCTCTCTCTCTCTTTCTCTCTTTCCCTCCCGATGTGTTCTCCTTCACTTCACCGTGAAGTGCCACTTTATCCGCGTTTTTTCTTTATTTTTTGATGAATTAAAGCGAACGTACCGCGAGGCCGGGTTTGCCGGGTGGAGAAGCCGCGTAAAAAGATGAACCGGGAAAGATAACAGGGCGTGCAACCGAAATAAAAAGTTAAACAAAACCACCACCAGCCAACGGAACGGATCGTTGCATGCGCGGTGATACATGGTGCTTCTGGTCGAATTTTCTCACCACCTTTCTTTATCGCTTTACAACAACACTCAGCACTTTCTTTCGGGCGAACAAGTGGCAAACGGTAAGGAATGGAAGGGCGGGTAAAGCAAAAAGGTAAAAATAAAAAATAAGCTTGACTTTTATGATATGGAGCATGAGCAGCATGACCTATGGTGGCACCGCATCCATCCACACTGTGCTCACGGCTCTGTGCGCGCATATGTTGTGCATATGTTAACGTCTACGTGAGCATCAGCACACGAACCCGTCGCCAAAGTGCATCACCATCATCATGTTTCGTGATGCACACCCTTGGTCGATCTGTCGATGATTATTGCTTCTGGCTGGTGAGGTGTGCCAGTAGCTGCAAATAAGACCCCTGTTTGACCAGCTTTGCATCGTCCGCACGATCGAACGATGATGAGAAGCGAGTTTGCCTCTCCGTTTCTTTTCTTTTTTTCCGTTTCTCTCCGGTGTGTGTGTGTGTCTGTGCACATTCGCCCTTCATTCGATCCTCAGTTGATCGCTTTGTTCAGCATATGTTAAGTACACCAATCGAAGGCTGCTTGAAAACAACCCGCATGCCGCAATGGTGTATCGGCGGCTGGATTTGTGTGCGGTTGTCTTAAATGTAAATTGAAATCGTTCACATAAACGATCAATTGAAGCGAGCCAGGCCCCTGCATTCGATGTGCGATAAACAGTTGAAACGAAGCTGAATGAAAAGTGAAAGATATTTAACATATTAGCTCAAGAGTTGCCGAAATCGTTTCGTCGACAGCCGTGCGGTTTATTTCGCTTGTTGTACGTACCATTATTAGCATACAAATTGTGATGATAATCATAGTTTCACATTGTTCACTATGTAAACCACTTGATAGAAGGATCGTACGTAGACTTATTTAACGATATATTCATCTCAAGAATTGTAGGGTTTCTCGCGTTGTAGTTTTTCAAGTAACATATTGTTATAAATGTACAAAATCATTTTCTTTATTTTAAATGTACTACAATGTGTACGTTTACACAAATTGCAAGAGTATGTAAAATACTGGGAACTAGTAAAAATTCCAAAGATTCATTTTCTTTTCACGTTTGACACTAAAATATTAGTTGCTCATGGTCTATGCTACGAGTCGGCAAAGTTCAAATTCGGCCAACCAGTTGATTTTGTTTGGTTAAAGCAAAAAACATCAGAATTACTCACAAAGAATGCAAGATTTCGTCAACACGACTTCAGATTTGTTTTATGACACCAACGTCACCAACAAATGTACCATGTCTTTCACATATTTACAAACAACTGGTTATCGTTTCTTCCCTACAAATTTATTCATAATTGTCCTTTTTTTCTCTCGTAACTCAGAACGCATGTGACAGGAAGGCTTGGATGTTAGACACGTCAACGCACAATGCGATACCAAAATTGTGACTCAAAAAATCCTATACTCTCGTATGTTTGTATGTGAAACACTGCATTGCAATAAATCATACGCCATAATCACGGTGTACAAATGGAAAATATCCAACAGATGGTAAATCTTTACATGTACAGTATCAATGTGACTAATACTTTAAACTTTCAAAATCTAAACATCGCTTGAGGCTTCGAAAACAGATACCAAGAAAACGTAACGCATGAATCAATACTTGTTGCTGATTGCATCGTTAAATTAAATTTGGTTAACGTACCCCCAAAAGTGACTCCACATCCATACGAAATGTGAGAGGGCGTCGGTTCGAAACCGAAGGAAAACAGCAGCTGTGTCCATCTGTTTGCACAATTTGTACACCATTCAAACGATCCCTTGCGGAGCGGATTGATACGTCGAACGGTACACCAACCCTGCCGTATTGGGCCACCGTGTCCCTGGCAAGTGGGTTTTAAATTTATGAAATCAACAACATTGTATCGTTCGGTTCGCGCTGCTGCCCACCAGAAGCCCTGCACAATATTTGGTACCGTTCATACCGGGAGAGGTCAAACAGACTGTCCGGAGGTGCTTTAGGCTTTTGCAGTACCACATTCTACATATATGTGTACTGTCATGTTGCTTCGATTGCTGCTCGCTATGCTTTCTATGTTTCGCGTCCAATACAAACTCTTTATGCGCTTTGTACGACTGTTTCCCACGAGTCGCGTACATCGAATTAGTTATGTTTTTTTTTGTATTATTATTGTCTGGTCCTTCCGTTGAATATTATTGGGCATTTTTTATCTCCTGCGCAAACGTTGCTGCAGAAGGGTACAGGTATAGGCAGCAATACATGCTGTGGCCACAGATACGCCAACACCCCTTTCCAGTGCACTGTTCCATTTGATCTCGGCTCGGCTACAAAAGTAAAAGCGATGACTTTGTGGCGATAGAATGTGGAAAAAGTAAACACACTGCACATTGCTGTTCTTTCACCAGGAAGCGTACACCAGAGTCGTCGCAGCTGCGCGGTGCAGAACAGGCTACAGAACGGACGGAGGAACAAAAACCCCGTTTTCCTGCTGCAGCGTTTGTTTTTGTTTCCATTTCCTTTTGTGTCTGTCGGGGCGGGTGTTGAAACATTTGTTAGGAGTGTTTTCGTATTTTTTTGTTTTCATCGTTGTTGTTGCCCTTTGTTTTCCGGCACTTACGTACGTACGCTATGCTTCCGCGCGCTTGTTGCTGCAGCGCCACATCCGCCGCATCGAAATGCACCGTGCATCTCACTGCACTGTGAATGCAGGCTGGGCCTAACATTCATATGCCCGGTAGGGACACCCGTCGAAGCAGATCGTGCATCATCGATGTTGAGCGTGTAATATTTGAGGGCAGTCGAGCGTCTCGTGAGGATACGGTCCGTACCGAATTTTTACCTTAATCCCGCTTTCATGTGAGTCTGGGAAAATATCACTAGGTCAATGCATATTGTCCCCCGAGGGTCAGAGGCTATTTGGCAGGGTTTGAAATTGTTTGCACAATTGGATGCGCGGTATTTGCGGATGAAAACGATTTACGAAAAATAAGGTTTCAATTGGAAATACATTTGATAGCGATTGGATGCCTTTTTTTGAATTTCTATTTAACATACTGGTTTGCGTAAATGATTCCCAAAAGATTAAAAAAAACAATCGATATCCTTCAATTTTATTAATCTCCAAAAATTGCATGTTTGCCATAGTATTTTTCACTGTATAAACATTTACTTTCTTGCTTACTATATTTTGATTTGTTCCTAGCACCCTTCAATTTTCCCAAAACTATTTTTTATATTAATTTGTATCTTTTATGATGAATTGTTTTATATATCTCTATTACAGTTCTTTATTATTTTTTTACTTCGTTATGTTTACATGTTTCAATTTGCATTTCATTGATTATCGCAATTTTCCAGCATACTTTTTGTTTTCTTCCACTTTCTTGTTTTATTTTACGTAAGAATGGTTTTATCATCTATATTTGTGTTTTTATCGTATGTGTATCGTTCTTTTCGATTTTTTAAGTTTTTGTTGGGTTTTCTTATTTCCTTTCCCTAATTTTTTTTTTGTTTTTTTGTTTTGAAATTTGTTTGCCTGTCTTTCCATTTCCATAATCGCACAGTCAAGCCTACCTTACCTCTGCTATTTCTGCCTGAGCGGTGCTACTGTACATCGGGCTAGAATTTTAACCCCCGTGGTGTATGAAATCAGCGATAAAAATAGCAATACATCATAAGCTAAAAAAGCATCCAGCATAGTTAAGCATCCAGGAGGTTATCCGAAACAAACAAACAAACAAAGACCGACAGTACACGTCCAGCCCGACGGGCATATGGTGCACACTAATGATGCCCCGGCCGCGATCACGATGATGCTGTTTTTACTAAGGCCGGCTGCTACTGCCGATGGTGTGGAACGATAGTGACCTGTATGATGGTTGGCAAAAGACACACGACGAAGCAGCATAAAATTCCGCCACCTTTGGCCACCGTACCGATAGGTTGCAAAAACCTGACCTGACCCAGAAAAAAGCTCATAGCAAAGCGGATTTTTTTTTGTGCTTTTACTATCCCTTAGCACTTACGCTCTCTGCACGCTCGTATCGCTTCATTATCGGCGGGATCTGTACCATCGGTAACTTCGTAATAGAAGAACGATGGTATGGTACCGACAAATGTTGCTTGCTGCACGCTGCGAACGTTTCGTTGATGAAGCGATGATGTCGCCGATGGTGTCACCGTCGCATTTTATTGCAAGCCGTGCCGTGGAGATGTTGCTGCCAGTGCGCGGCCCGTTTGACGACGGTCTGCTTCTAACGATCTATGACCTCCAGCACCCTGGGGAGATGGTTCACTGCTAGATGATGGACTGTTACCAAATGCAGCCGGAGCTACTCATCGAATGGAAGTAATTTTTCACACTGCAAATGTAATTTATTTACTCTCGAGTTTTTTTTTGCTGTTCGTGTCGATTCCCTTGTCTACTTCGCACCGATGCATGATGCTGCAAGAGGTAAGGGTACTTACCATTTTCAAAGTGCTGCCTCGATACCACTCCTTACTATGAATCAGAAAGTAGAAACAGAAAAATACGAGGGAGCACCCGAATGTAATTGAAATGACACTCGAAAATGGCAGCACGCTGCTAAATTCGAAGGTGTAAATTACCATCAAGATCCAAGCAAAGGAAGCTTGTGTTGCACTTCTGCCAGGAGGTCGCTTATATGTGTATACCGAGGCGTGGGATGATGCCTCCGAGCCCAGGTTCCAAAACGAAAACACGAACAAATGCCCCCCCGAAACGGTGTACAGACGGTGTCAAAGTTTGCCGTTTGCCTGCCTGGCACCTACGCGCGATGCACAATAGTGCGCGCATAAGCCATAAAATTGCATCGGAATCGATGCTGCATTGACAGGGCAGCTGACAGACGAGCACCAAGTGTTGGCCCCCTTTTTTTCTGATCCCACTCAAATTGGATCCATGATGATGAAGCATTCCCACAGTCGTAAACGTCATCATCAGTGGCAGGGATGTACGGGAACGCGAAATCCAACGTTACAAGCAGTATGCCCTCTGGATCGTGGTGCGTGGCGAACATTGGCGCAAATGGCGATAGGTTCGTAATAAGCCTGCTACACTTCGACTGTACTGCGGAGGTGGATGGCAGCTCGAGTTCGCGCTCATCGCGAAGTGACTGCTCCTTGGGGAATTTGTGGAAGTTCGCTCGTGAATCCTGCCCACTTCGAGGGTAAATCCTAGTTGTCCTGACAGTTATACTCTTTCGCCTGTCTGTTGTATTGGAAGAGTTACGCAGAAAACGGCGCCTGATGCCAGTCAATGGGGCAACTTTATTTCAATATGGAGTTTTCTTCTATACTTCTTCAAAATTGCAAGAAAAATAATGGAAAATTCTTTGAAATAAGGCTCATTCAAAGTGCATTTGTTTATTACCTTAATGAAATGCGAAAAAGTAGTGAAAAGTTTTCTATTTTTGATCGATATGTTCAATTTATCAGGATGATATTTTCTGATATATATGATGAAACAACATCCCATACTCTCGTAATGTTTTTGTCAGTTGATGATTTTTTGAGAAAGCATTTTCCTTGTTATCAATAATTCCAGAAGTTCTGGAGGGATGATTTTGTACTTTGTTGAAAGTAGCTCAATGTTATTGTTTTCAACCCCCATTTCTAGTTTATTGGCCGTCATCACAAGTTTTAAAACGATTGGATCTCTGGTAATAATAATAATAATTGATTCGAGGAGCTTCAGAACATGTCATATTCGACCAAAATGTCTAGAATGTTTCAACTTTGGAAAAATCGGTATATTATATTATCAAAATATAAGTAAACTTTATGGTAATTCATATTCAACACAATTTTTGAAGTTAAAAGCAATTGTTTGTAAAGATGTTAATGTGGTAGGATAATAACGATAGTCATTTTCTACATAAAGTTGCCTTTATGAGTTACACAATTTTAAATGGATTGTTGCAATAATTTTTACGAATAAATTCACGCACACGAAAATATACATGGAAACGATGCAATTTGTGCTGAATTATGATCGTTGTTGTAAAAACTTCACTGCAGCAAAAACATGCTCATTTCATATGCTGCTTCTACCACTCCGGAACCCATTTACCCGCGACGAGTTGCTTTTTTATTATTCATTGTGCTGAAAATATTGCTCACTCGCGAATTTTTGATTGCCGCACAGTGCAAATATAGGCCCTCGATGCTGCTCACAAGGAGCATAACAAACAATGGCCATCAACTGGGTTACCTCGCTCGGATCAATCGCACACGAGCTTGCTTGGAAGTGTATTCGATTCACCGGTAAATATAAACTTCTTCGCTAGAGGAACGGCACATTTTTTTTGCGTATGCTCCCGATACACGAGGCCTTAAAAAATGAACCTTGTAAATGGAGCATTCTGTAAGAACCACCTAACGAAGGAGGAAAGAATTTATATATATATGCCTTACCGTGTCATCTCACCAGAGGCTGAAGCCAAAGCACCAGGGAGGCCGTCGCGTTTGCCGTGTTAGAATTCCCCAATTTCAATCCAAATGACTCAACGGGTGGTTTTTAGAGGATTTGTTGATTTGGGGTAAACCGACGAAAAGGTTGAACAAAAACATCGTGGCCATATTTCATAAGCCACCGAGAGCAACGGGAAGCGATCCGCACGGGAAAGGATGCGTGCTGTCCTTGAAGCATTCTACGAAAGCCCTCCTGAGACTAAACACTACAAAAGCTGCTTCAAGCACATGGGAAAGAAGGGCATGTATGTTGGCTTGCGCTGCGCTTAACATACATTCACACCGCCATTGAAATGTACGGTGGTTGAACAAAAAGTGATATTTATGTTCCGCTTGTAAGCAAATTCGGATCCATTCAAATATTTATCAAATCACTGATCCACTTTAACTGATTGAGAACACTTTATTATACACCGTGGCGGGTTCTAGTGAAACCAGCAGTTGCCCTTGTCTCAATAGCAGAAAACCTTCCCAATATTCTGGACCAATCATTCGACCGAACGGCTATAGTGCACAATTTTTGGGTCATGGTTAAAAGACGGCCGAAACGGAGGAGAATATTTATTTGTCTTTCTTTCTCCCTTCCACAAAGCGTTAGCTCATCGTCGTTCTACCGTGCGCTTTATTGTGATGATGTTCTCGATTGGATTGAGCGGAGATAGCATCATCGGCCAAGGCCAAAAACTCCGGTGAAGCCATGATTCTGTTATGATAAACCTCAAACAATCAACAGGAGCAAAACTAAGAAGGAAAAATGTGTTCGTTGGGAGAAGAGGAGAAAAGATGCATACCGACCCCTTACTGTATCAGTTTTGGGTTATCAAAACCTTCGGTCTTATAGGTGTATATGGAAGGGTAAGCATCATGTTTGCGAACGGTGAAGCAATCCAAACGGCAAAACCCAATTCGGACCCAACCAAGCAAAAGGGCAAATGGCAAATAGGGCTTCCCTTTACCAATCTTACCCGAGGTTATGTATAGCTGCAGGTTTCGTGATCAAATTGATTAATGAGTAAATTTTCACAAGTGCTTCGATTCATTAAACTGCTGCCGAACATGATTTGCAGCGCGAAACAATCACCCAAAGAAGATACGAGGATGATCGCACAATGGACCGTTTTGCTACTCCATTTGGGGCACAATCTTTCACTACCAAAAACAAAACAAAAATCATAAGGAGGCGTCACCATATTTGGGAAGAGTTTTGTTTTTGGTTGTTAATTTTTGCTTCCCTCCAGAGTGCAATAAATTATAAACGTTACAATTTAACGGATAATGAAACGTTTCAACAACCTTTTGATACACCGAAGCGGGACAATGGGCACAGACAAAATTGCACCGTTTAACCGTCCCCGCAGTGTTTGTGGTGTTTATTTAAGCACTCGATCACGCTGTTGCCGATTGACCCTTTGGCGAAGGATTTGACAAAGCACAACAAAACAAATTGATCAATTTGTGTTTGTTCTCTCTCACGTTTTGCCTTTCGGTGCCACCATTTAAAAAGCAAACGATGCCGTCCACGTTCTTGTTGCGTGTGGTGTGCTGCCTTGTGATCTTGCAAACTGGCTTAAATTATCTGTACAACATGATTTCTCTATTAATTGCTGTCGTTTGTTTTAGCCTTTATATGGCGTTGCGGTGAACTTGTTAAAGGCAGGGGTCTCTCGTCTTTTGAAGGAATTATGAACTGGTAGTAAAAACTTTTTGCTATATAAATAATCTTCACTCAGAGTAACAAGTTCTGACATTTCGTCGACGTAATATTTAGAACAGATTGCCCAACAAATATGCCAAGAGAAAATTTGATGTGATGTAGTGGGAACAAAAAACTAAACTGCCCAAGATATGCATATATCAAACCAAAGTGAAGAGTACAACCCCAGAATAAATTATTTCAGCTAACTAAAACAGAACATGTTCAAGGAACTTACAAACTATAAATTTTAAAAATTATTTAAAATACAGTGTGTTTAATAATTTCTTGTTTTGTTTTCCAACAAATTAAGTACACTATTCGAAATTAATTTACAATATTTGTTAGTGTATAGACAAAATATTTTGATCCCAAACGATAACCGAAATACAGGATGAGAACCCCTGCCCTACTAATGTTTAGGTGATCGGTATGCTAATCACCATTAGCACAGCGCGGCAGAACTAGAAAGTGATAATTGTAAACTTGGCGTACAATAATTATGCACGAACAAGTCAATCGTACACTAATACCTGCACCGCACCCATTTACAACTTTCCGATGGTCCGATCGTTCGATCAAAACGTTTATGTAATATTTAATTAATTTTCAATTACATCCCACTCGTCACCCATTGCCTTGTTCGCTTGTGCTGCCAAACAAACGGGCGGGTAAGTTAATGTTTTCCGTTGTCGAAACGACATGTTTGACTATCAACTCTCCTGTGCTTCTTCGTACACCGGTACACGCGATACACCCAGTACACCTTTTGCCCACCCAGCCCAGTGACGGGATTGCGGTGTGCACACTAAAATGACTAGTTTCATTTCTCATGCAAAATGCTACTACTGCCATCGAGCCAACCAGCAGCACTGGGATAGCAATTACATCTTAAGCTGCAAACACCTAATGTGGTGGCCGGCAGGGTTCGAACAGCTCATCAACAGCTTTATGCACAGCGTCCGCACATCACCATCCGGCAGCTCATTTCGAGCGTGGAGTAGAAAAACGAAGTTAATAATGATTATCAAGATGAATTTCTTCCCATTAAAACGGGCGAGCCAGTTTGTCTGGCGAGCGCTGGGTGTCAGTGTAGGTTACTTTTTCCTCGCTCGATGCTGGTTTATGGTGGCCGAGTTTCCTTCCCACTTTACCATTCCTCCATCCCACCGCACCACAGGGGAGGCGGAATGGAAAAGAAATTTGTGCTCCTGCCCATCAACACACTTTAGTGTAATTATTTCATTCATTTTCCACCTTCAACGCCGTACCAAATCGCCTTCCTGCTGGAGGCCGGGTGCACTTATTTGCTTACCTCTTTTCTTCCCGCAAACGCAAACGACGGCCGAAGCTAACAAACATGGGAAGCTTAAGTGTGCTGGAAGAACGATACGAAGAGAGCGCGTTTTTTTTCGGGATAGTTGGATGGAAAATTAGCTGCGGAAAAGCTATCGTAATCTATATTTAATCATACTTATTTCATCGCCCCACCATTGGTGGTCGCTCGTAAAATGAGGGTTAGAAAAATGTGTTAATTTTGCAACCCTTTTTTGTTTTCCCTTCGTTCGTTCGTTCGTTCGTTCGAGCCGCTCGATGGAACGCTTTCAACCAATAATCGGACCAGAAATTGGCATTTGATAGAGTGTGAGCTCTCCGAGACGATCCGTCTGCTAAACTGACCTTCCTCAACCGTGGAGTTATGTTTTTTTTGTATGTGGCATGAGAAGAAAAATAAACTTCCAACCCTTATTGACCATTTTACGGGCAAGCTTTATACTACGGTGCTACTAGCAACGATTTCATACAAGCAGGAACCCAAAAATCGAACGGCAGGCAAACACGTGAGCAAAGGGTGTTGAAAAATTGACTAAGTTTAATCAGCTTCCACCAGCTGCACGTCACGCTTACCCGGGAGGCCTTTTCTTATTCGATTCCACCCCTATTTAACGGGGCAAAGGGGTGGTAGAAAAATCGTGCCAAAGAATATTAGTTCCAGCATTTTAAAGCTACCGCTGCTGGTGGTGCAAAACTTTGCTCATAAAATTTTAATTACAATCCGATCGATCGATCATACCCACCCATCCATGTGCCGGCTGGCGTGGGCGGCATTATTATGGTCGCTAGCAAGGAAGGAATAGCAAAACAGAAAACGTTTGCAGCAAATTTTTCCCTGCCCGCTAATTTATTTCCTACTTTTCGTGTCCTTCTTCCGTTGGCAGCAAAATATGAAGATCAACGCGTCCAAGATGGCGACCCCGATCGAAGAGAAAGTTGATCAGAATCTGAAGGTAAGTTCGAGCACGTGCACAGCTGATTGGCCCGATACGTGTCGATCGGTTCGTGGTTGATATGAATTTTCATGCTTTGCAATGAACGTCGTTTCTGCAGACCCGCACCGGGATGGTAATGATAAGCGATGGCAAAAGCAAACCAGAGCTTGCCCGGCTGCATCTGTCGATGGAGATGATCACGATCCAGAAGCAGGACACGACCACACCCGCCCCAACACCCACGAACGCCACACATCCGCCTATCGAGTCTAAGGTAAGCTCAAATACATAATACAACAAAAAAAAGTAAATAGCTGTAGAATAGAAATGAAATAGAATAGATGAGGTGAAGAATAGATCTTCACCTTTTCTATAGACCTTGAATTGGAACAACTCAATTGTGATCCGACTAACCGGACCTAAAACTTTTACTTATACGATTCTCTCCTACCATTTCATTTATTAGACATTTGAATTAAGCAATTTTAAGGCAGTTAATGCAAGGCTTTTATATGACTATTGTCCAGTACAAACTACAATAAACTGGACTACAGTTCTAGTTATATTAGTACGGGCCTGGTCCTATTAGAAGAAAACTTTAAAGATTGCTTTATCGTCAGACATTAATCATCAGTTATTCAACAGTTAAACAACTATTCTCCAGAAGTTTTTGTTGACATCATGAGTCAAGTATGTTATCTTCCATTTTTATTGAAATGGCCTACCATTCTCATCTCCACATAGAAACTGTATTATTGTATGGCATTTGTTTTAAACGATCAATCTCGAATGATGATGTTTAAGTAATAAACAAATGATAACAACCGATCGTTGTAGCCAGCAGTAGCACATTATGCGATTGGAAAAAATGATCTATTAACCTCGCACAAATCAATGAAAAGGTTATTCGAAATCACCCCTAACAAGCAATCCTACGATTCAATGAGCATTTTTGTGAATTTCGGATTAACTAGGTTATGTTTACATCATCCGTGGCAATCGTTTTCTATTTTGTTTTTGTTTTGTGCTGTTTTGTACACTGATGCCAGATAAGCACACTGGCGCGTCGAAAGTTGGCGGCAAATTTCTTTTGCTCTGCCGAACCAAAAAAAAAAGCCTGACACCGGCACACCGACCGACATTAACAAAAAAAAATGCGTAAACAAACCACCCAAATCTGCCAGCCGAAGGCGACCGCCCCGGGGCGATCGACGACAGGCGAATTCCTGGTGGTCCACAAAACATGAAAGAAACCCCTGTTTTCTGTCCTCTACAGCCCCGCACAGGGCAGGTCATTCTGCTTAAAAGGGTGTGCACAAGTACCGCCGAGCTAATCGTTCGTGCAACATAAAACCGATACCACATTAGTCGATTGGCGGCCGTAAAAACTAATTATCGCTTTGGCATGGAGTTTTGTTTTTATTTTTTTCCGGCAAATCTCCTTCCCTACCAAAGCTCGAGTGTGTTTACTGAACATCTTTCTCAGAGCTTGTATCTCCCGAGGGTGCTTGTGCGTGGCTATGTTTGCATGAGAGGCCCCAATCCAGTGCAAAACCAATTACCCAAACGTCGCCTATTTGCCTGGGCATGTGTAGGAATGAAATGAAGTTAAGCACGTTTGTATGCATTAGTGGTACGTACATATAGCAAATCGAGTCAGTTTGCAGGTTTTGCCACAACCGTATGATTACGTTATCGCCAGTGATAATGGCTGCTGTTGCGGGTTAACAGGTTTAGAAAAACCAGGAACCTTACCATTGCTGCAATTGATTAATAATAGTGTGGTTGCTTTAATGCTCCCTTTTTACGATTAGTGTTACTAATTGTAAACTGTTTGTACACTGATATAACTGATAAAAACTGTACAACAAACTTCCAATTACCATTGATTATTGATTGGTTATATAGACCCTACCTCCTTTATAATGGGTCGTTGGTTATACAGGCGATGAAGTTCATTCACAAATGGATTATCTTACAGTAAATATATCATGATATTATGTATTCATTTTAAGAACACAGCGTTTACGCGTCTCAGTGCTAAAACGCTACTATGCTCTAGTTGAACTGGAATATGATTTCCCATCTTCCAAAGGAAGATAGACAATCAGCATGTGCAAAACCATTTAGTGATCAAATATTTTCATTTTTAAAATAATTTCTTTTGACAAATACTGATGTTTGAACAAAACATCGTAGTCCCAACAGTAATCATTCTGTCATTCTGTCATTAATTGTAAAATCCAAAATTCGCAACGAAAAGTATATGAAAATCAAAACGCGTTCATTCAAACCATTCTTGAACTTTTGGAATTCGATGATATTGGTCGAAATGCCAGTGAGTACCCCAAACTAGGGTTTTTATTCCGAAATCGGGTTCTTCTCAATTCGGGTTTAAACACCCTGTAGGAAATTCAATTCATGTGCTTTCAAAAACAAATTTACATACTCTTAATGGTGTATACATCCAAATTAAAATAAACTTTCATCCATAGTAAAAGTCCTCCTCCTTGGCTTAACGACCTACTCGGTCATGCCGGCCATCAAAATGGCTTACTAGACTATTAGATACCACGTAGTTGCATAGTCAGTGCTCACTACGGGGGGACGGTCCGAATGGGATTTGAACCCGGTCCGGTCGTGTTAGGGACTAGCGCCGATTCCAAATACACCACCGAGCCGCCCCATAGTAAAAGTAAGTTTTTCTTTTACAATATCCAAAAAATATTTCTCCGAACATCAAGAAGATGTATATATATCCCTTTAAACGCGTGGTTAGTGTGCTACTGCAAAAATGGATTAAAATGGAAGATGTTATAAAGAGTAAAAACAGAAGAATTGCTATGGTAAAATTAACCATAAAGCAAACAAACACTGTATTACGGCTAACAAATGAAAAAAAAATAGAAAAAATGCTTAATACCATCGTACTTTAAAGGAAGCAGAGTACATGCGTCAATTTCACAACTCGTTTCACATCTTTCCCTAACCCCGCACAGGAACGCATGGTGCAGATCACACGCCAGAAAGTGGGAGGCCTTGGACTGAGCATAAAGGGTGGCGCCGAGCATAAACTGCCGATACTGATATCACGCATCTACAAAGACCAGGCGGCCGACGCAACAGGTCAGCTGTTTGTCGGGGATGCCATCATCAAGGTAAGTACCGTCGTGTCCCCAGGTGTCCTGTCGGTGTGGAGACGCCACTTTTTATCGCACCGCGGGGATCTTCTTCCCCCCATTTTGTCATTCGCTTTTAAAGTCACGTTACAGGTGACCTAAGGACAAGAATACCCGCGGGAAAGGTACCTGTTAGCATAAACGTCAACGAAAGGCCGGCAGCCTTTGCCGGCAATATCGATAAGGGAGCCCAGCGTAATGGCTGTTGCTAGTTTCGACGACAGATTACTTGAGTTGTCCCTTTCTTGTGGGTCCTTTTTAGCTGCGTCTGTACACGAATTTGCACTCGGCACTTTACTTTCGGATGGATTGCAACGCAGGGCAACTGGAAAATATGGATGACAATGATAAGAACTACATCCGCTTGTTGAGCCTATCGCCAGCCAACCATTACGAACGAGTCGGAATTTTAAATTTATCCACCATCAAATCATCACAATTATGTTAGGCGTAGCAAATGTATTTCGGTGAAAGTTTCCCTATCCTGTTTCTCACCAAACCTAGCCGAAATGGAGGGAAACAATTACGGGCACCAGAATAAGGCAAAAATTATTTTAATCCTGATTTGTTTCAACGTTGTTTTTTCTTTACTCTCTCACTCTCTCTCTCTCTCTCTATCTTTCGTTTTCATCCTTCCCAAGGGTTTTTGGGGAGTTTTTTGTTTTGTTTTTATTTTGTTTGATCCTTGTGTGGAAAGCACTGCTAAAAATAATCAGGATCACTTTGCAGCTTTTCTACGGGGCCCAATCCAGCCTACTTTGCTTGCTGCAACCACCAGCCAAATTGATTCTCCCAGGCAGCCTTTCCCGAAAAAGAGGGGATTTCCGGAAAGTAATAAGAGTACTTCCCGTTTCCGGTGCCAAGTAAACCGTCCATAACCGTTCGTGCGCACCGTGTTTTACTTCACATCCTACGTAGAAACCACGGATCGGAATTTTCACTGGCAAACGGCCTAAAAACCGGGGGGGAGGGATCGCCTGCTCGACACTTTACCGGAAAAGGGAAAATGTGGTTAATCCCAAACGTTGCTGCGCCCAGATGGAAAATGGTTAGTTTTTCGGGCCAACATTTCACTCATTTTCTCAGCCTACAGGCTTACAGGCTTACAATTAAATTTGAAATTTTCGAAATAGAAAACCGGGAAAAATGGTTTCGCATTTTCCTACCGCGACGGCAGACAGCCGGGCTATTTTTTTTTTCATCCCTCGTGCCAAATTGTACCATCTACAACCGTTGTANCTGCTCGACACTTTACCGGAAAAGGGAAAATGTGGTTAATCCCAAACGTTGCTGCGCCCAGATGGAAAATGGTTAGTTTTTCGGGCCAACATTTCACTCATTTTCTCAGCCTACAGGCTTACAGGCTTACAATTAAATTTGAAATTTTCGAAATAGAAAACCGGGAAAAATGGTTTCGCATTTTCCTACCGCGACGGCAGACAGCCGGGCTATTTTTTTTTTCATCCCTCGTGCCAAATTGTACCATCTACAACCGTTGTATTCGATTCATTTCGCAATGTTTACCTGTGCCGTTACGAATTAATTAAAAGGGACAGTTTAGCGAACGGGTTGTTCTTTATTTATTTATTGTTTATCCGCTTTTTGAGGCGGATACGAGCGATACGGAAAAAAAGGTTCATTTTTTGCACCATGGGAAAAGCTTGTAGGAAAAGTTTCAAGCAGCTAAGTAAGGTAAATTACAACATCATCGGCAATTTAGAGTTTCGGACAGTTTGGTTTGGTTGTTTCGCTTTCAAACGTTAATTGCTTGGTAAGTGCAGTGAAAAATGAAGCTGTTAAAAATGGTTCATTCCAAACGATTTATTGGGACTTTTAATAAATTATACCTTTTTTATTAAAACACTTTCTGTAAATCTTTAATATCTTCAACACAAAATCTATGCAAAATGCCATCGAAATTCACCAACACACTAATTAGTAGGTTACATAATTACAAGTAAAAAAACAAACTGCATTAACCTTGGCACGTACTCATTCTCTTGCTTAGTACACTCAGATGGTCCCGGGACAGATCTCACGGCGTCCCTTTTGCGTTCCATACGCAACCAACGCGTTTGGAAAGCGTTTAAAATGTAATAAAACCCTTCCCATTTACTACCGAGATTAGGATAGCCATTGCACCGGACCCAGAAAAAAAGTGGCAACAGTTTAACGACTGTCTCCTAATGGGTTAGTCTTGTTTCACCGAGCAATGTGATGACTTTATCCTTTTGCTCCCATTCGACGCCAGGCTCAGTTTTGGCAGAGTGATTGTACTTTTAATTGAACATCAACAGAATACCTGTGTCATCCGTGTGCTCACCGTAGATGTGACAAATGTTCCCATTTTCCTTACCAGTCCCTACAGCAAAGCCCTGTCACCATAGTAGCATCCTTTAGTCGTCACTATAGCACTAACTAATCTCTTCCTGGTAGCACCAAAAACGTCGTCTGCCAGTCATTCATTTCATCAATCGACCGGACCGGGAGCTTAAAGTAAGCTTTTTTTTCACTTGTCTTGTACATGTCCTGTAACCTGTCCTTTATTTATGTGTATAGAGCGAGTGAAAGAAAAGCCAGATAAAGTCAGTATCCCTCTAAACTCACACTCACGAACACTAAAGTGTCGCTGGGAAAGGTAAAAGGCATCAAATGGCGCTACTGTGTGCTGTGTTCCACGTGTGGTTTTGTGACCATCGTTCCATTACACCATTTGTTTGGTGTGTATGTATGTGTTTGTCGCTTTTTGTTTCCCTGCATCATGAAAGCTCTTGACCACAAGAACACCCAACAGTGCACCGAAACCAGTAACCGTGTCACCAACGGTCGATCCCGGACGGTTTAATTAAGTTAACGTACGAATGTGTCAATATATCTTTGCTGTGACAGAAAAGCGCAAAAACGCGTCTGGCAAACGGACACGGTGGGAAAATGGGCCACCATTTTGTCCTTGTCCATCGCCAACGAAGGGGGGGGGGGGGAAAGATAAATGAACATCAGTCATTCATTTATGTGTTTTTGTGGCTTTTTGATGGCAGCCAGGTCAGGTACGGTGTTTGACGGGTGTGGTGCCCCGATTTTTTTTTTTATTATTATCATTAAACATTGTTTTGTTCAGGTGCTTTAGTACAAACAACGCTTTCTTTTGCTACCGAACGACCGAAAAGGTGTGTACAATTTTCAAATGTAATTGGAAAACTTTTTCACAACCCATTAAAGCTTTCTAATCCTTTATCCAACTGGTAAGGTATGAGTATGTGCATGCAGGGTGGCTCATAAATCCGAATCAAAAATTCATCATAAAACTCAACACCGCAGGGGTAAAGTTCGGCCGGAACGGATTGAATCTACGGACCGTTCCGTAAAGTTTTATCCACGCAAATTCATAGCTAAAACCATACGTAAACTAAATGAAACTAGCGTTACAACGCGTGGCTAGTAGCTATGTTTTAAAAATTCAACACGCAGCCATAGCCCCATAGCCACTAGTGGGTACGGCACGTTTCAACTGACCGACCAGGCAAAAGATGTGTTACACAGAAAAGGTGAAAATTTTGAACCGGAATGTTAATGAGATTGTGGGAAATCATTTTTTATGCTTAATATTTTATTCACACTTATTGGTTCTTTGCATCCGCTCGGTTTTGGTGTACTTTTTTTTACGGAGAAAGCTTTTACTAGAAGAACAAAATTGTGTAAAAATTCAATATTTTCATACAAACAATTTTCTTTTGGTTGGAACAAAGAGAATTAGTTCTAGATATTCATAGGTATCGGTGGTAGTTTATTTAATTTCTAATTAATGATAATAACAACATTATGAAAAAAACACAAATTATGATAAAACACCATGGGAAACAAAAACAAACACAAATAACATCCTAATTTCCCTAATTTCTCGCGGTATTACTTAACACTAAAATTACCGGACCAGTCATTTTGACTGGAACGCTTCATTTTCATCACATGCATTTTTGGAGTTAAACAATTATTCCGAAATTGATTGACTTTCACATATCTATTGATTGATAAGATTCCAACTCTTCGAAATTGCTTATAAAGTGATTATTGGAAAAAAGAAATCACTTAAAACACTTGGTAGTTCAAGTGCTAAAGAGATACCTGCTTGCTACAGTTGAAAATGAAAAGTCAAGTCAGTGTTTAACATCCTCCGAAAAGCCAACGACACCAGCCGCGCCTGGCTCAATGCATCATCTCTATTTTATTTTGTGTGTCCCATCATCCTTTCGGTACAATTATTCCACACCTTTTTTTTTTCTTCTTCGTGTTGCAGGTGAACGGTGAATACATCACAGCCTGTCCACATGACGACGCGGTCAACATTCTCCGGAATGCGGGCGATATCGTGGTCCTTACCGTGAAGCATTACCGAGCCGCTACACCATTCCTGCAGAAACAATGTAAGTTCCTTCTTTTATTTCCTATTTCTAGTTGTTTTTTTTTATTCTTAATTCTCGCCCAAGTACGGATGCCTCCAAGCCAAACAGGCAAATGTCGTCCTTTCTGCTTAGTTACTCGAACGTCTCGGTACGTTCAGACATAAAAGCATGTCGGCCAGCTGGAGAGGAGTAATATGGAGTTCCAGAAGGGTAGAGGGATGGGGTTTTTTTTTTGCACCACTCCAAACTCCAACGTTTTTTTGTTTGTTTGCTTGCCTTCGGATCGGTCATTTCACCAGGAAAAACTGGGTGAGCGAATTACGAAACGGAGACAAAAACAAAACGACAACAAAGTGGAAAACGACACACTTCAAGCTGAAGAGTGTTGTAGCTCAAGTTCTGGTGTGCGCACAGCCATCTTCATCCTTTGGCATGGATGCTGTCCCAGCTGGTACGCAACAGTACAAAGCATATCGCGAAGGAATGGAATAGCGGATATGCGAACTGTTGCGCAACGGATTCCAGAAGGTTCAGAATTCGCCGTTACCACAAAACACCTCTGAAGCATCTAAGCATCTTCACGGTGTAATTTCAATTTAGTACGCTTTTTAGTACAAACTGTGCGCTGTTTTAAGGTTGTTTTTTTTATAGTAAATATGGTTGTTTTGTGCAGGAATGTCAAACTCTTCTCCACTAGAGCGTATACTTATAGAGCTTAAAAAATGATTCTCTAGCTTATTTAACTTTTAATTTCTTTTTACAGCAGTTAGCTCAATTTCACTTATTCTTTTCATTATCTTATTTTATTTTGATAATTCTTTTGATTCGCTCCGTCAATTGAAATTTGAAGATTTAATGCAAAATGTTAATACATATATTATGTATGTTTAGTTCTCTTTACAAATTGTTTTTCAACATTATTATTTTTAAATATTTGGCGTTTTTTTACTTAGTACGCGTCTACCTTTCGACACTCTCAAAGACAGATTTATTGGCAACGTCACAAATACTGATCTATTGGCAACGTGGTAAACATATGTATAGAAAGTAATGGCAGGCATGACCTAGAAGTCCGAAACCCCTGTTTGGTCATTACAACCTCAGGAGATCTAGATCTACGCCAGTTTTGGTATTCTTTCACTTTTATTTACTTGCTACCGACTAATCCAGTCCAGCAAACAGAGAGATGTCCGAAGGAGGTTTAGTACCAATGCTGTTGAGTGAAAACATACTCCACATTCACTAACTAAATCCCAATCTTTGCACAAGATAATCTATTTATATTCCATAAAGTTTTAATGAACATTTATGTGTAGCATATGGCATAAGTTGTCAGTTACAGGCAATTCTTGAGTCACATCGAGTCACAGTGGATTACTAAGACCAGAAGTTCCAGAAACTTGGACTTTCCCTACTATACTACCGAGATGTCTCAGAGAAGACAAATATTTTCTTTAAAACCTTCCCCATCCATTGGACACCTCTGCAGGAGCAGAAAGCTTTGACCGATCCAGCCACTTTGCGTTGCTGCTAAAAACTTCTCCTACCGGAAGCGGAACTCGCTTCCAAGTTGTCTGCAATTAGCTTCTTCCAAAAGCAATCCTCCTCCAGTTTGCTTGTCAGAGTTGAAGCAAGCGTCATTTATCATGCAGAAGGCACTCTCTCCGTTAGTGACCATGCTTAGTGCTGGCAGCAGTGGAACCTATCAGTCATCCGTACTGCACCTCCGGGCTGCATCGAAAAAGCTGATTCCATAATTTATTTCATTACACTTACACGCTCTCCCAACAGTAAGCCGGGAAACGCCCGAATCGGACAATGATGCGACGTGCGCCGAGCTGAAGGCGGATGAAAATTGGAAATCGGTCAACAGTAGCCGACCGGTGTCCATCAGTTCGGAGCCGGAAAATCGATGGATCGACTTGGTTTCGGGTAAGTTTTTTTTTCCATTTCGCTGCACACCAAACGTTCTGTGCACGTTTCACGGCACGGTTTTTGGCCGCAAAAGTGATACCGCTCTTGGATGATTGATTTGTTTCCATTCTTTTCCTTTCCATCATTCGATCACCTTCCTGTGACAGTGCCCCTGATGATGGCGTACGTCACGAGGTATATCTATGGCACCGACAAACTGCGACCGAATGCGTTCGAGGTGCGAGGACTAAATGGGACCACAACCGGCATTATACACTGCGACGATTTAGCCATACTCAGCCAGTGGCTAAAGTACATCACGGACAACGTGGTCGGACTGACAAGCTTGCAGGTAAGTTGATGCCATTCCGATCTACGAAAGTACGGTGTAGCGCGCAAGCAACTGAACGAATTGAATTTCTTCCGCCAGATGAAGCTGTTCAACCGAAATTTCCCCGTCGGCGAACGGATCGAGTATATGGGTTGGGTGAACGAGGGCGTCATTAACAATCACATCTCCTGGCAGAGCTACAAGCCACGCTTCCTGGTGCTGAAGGGTACGGAGGTGATGCTGTTCGACTCGCCACCACTCAACGTGACCGGCCTGACGAAGGCAAACGTGGCCTACAAGGTGTACCAGACGATGTTCCGCGTTGTGAAGGAGTCGGAAACGGTTGACTCCCGGCAGCATTGCTTTCTGCTGCAAAGCTCCGGTCACGAACCGCGCTACCTTAGCGTGGAGACGCGCCAGGAGCTGCTGCGGATTGAAAACAGCTGGAACGCGGCGATCGTTACGAGCGTTATCAAGCTTGGTGTAAGTTGTCAACTCCGACGCTGGGTGAGACGATTGTTCCTCACACGTACATAACATGTGGCATCCATTTTTCGTCCCTTTTAGCGCAAAACGTTCGCCGTGTCACATCACGGTAAAACGGGAGGACTAACCCTAGACTGGCAGGCCGGATTTTCGCTTACCGAAGGTGCGGATGCGGCCGTTATCTGGCAGTACAAGTTCTCGCAACTACGCGGCTCCAGTGACGATGGTAAATCTAAGCTCAAACTTCACTTCCAGGACCACGAAACGCGCACCATCGAAACAAAGGTACACGAGTTTGGTTTGGTTTTTTTTTGAAGTTCGGGCTTTTGCTTTAAAGCATTTTTTTGTGTTTTCGTGTTTTTTTTTTCGTTTTTTGCATTTCCCGGTCGGTTCATTCCCTGCCATCTGCACTTGACACCGGGCTTTTATATTCCGATTCCGATTTTGACTTTTAATTACGGCTTCGGATCTGTGGAAATCTGCTTTCGGGTTCGAGTCGTGTAGTTTTTTTTTGCGGTTCCACTTTCCGTTCCTTTTCGCTCGTTTTTTGGACTTTTGATTGAAAATTTGCTTCCGTACACGGTTAGAGGGGGGTTAAACCATACACAAGTTAATGCTCGGTATATGCCTGCCGTAAACAGTGTTAATGCTAATTTCGGTTTCTTTTTGTCTTCTTTTCTCGTTTCGTTATGCTTCTTCCATCCATATTCACCCATTGGTTATGCTCTCCAACCTCATCGTCATCATCATCATCATCATCATATCCTCCCTCACATATCCGGCATCACGATCTCTCGGCACACAAGGAGCTCGAGTGTCATGTGCTGCAAAGTTTGCTGTTCTGCATGCATGCCTTTCTGACGGCGAAAGTTGCTTCCGTCGATCCCACCTTCCTGAGCTCGATCCAGCAAGCCTAAGACCGTAGGACAGACGGATTTCAACCCACCCGGGTGCTGTGATGTTGTGCTGCACGGGACCGAACGGGACAATTAAAGGGTCCGCACCAGATGGGACAACTGGTTCCAGGGTTTTGGGCGCCTTCCAAAAACCTCCCAGTCGTGTACCGTGTCGAGTGTTTTCGCATACTTCCGGAAGCTGCCCTGGATCCCATGCCCTACGCGGACTAGCCAATGTCAACCGAGAGCTTACAGACTTCAACGAACTGACCAGATGTCAACGCGCAATACGACTAAGTAAACGATTATATATACCTATCCATCTACCGATGGGTTACGGATTCTATTGGGAAGGATGTGTTGTTGCGCCCTCTTTTGGATTGTGGAGGAGGTTACACCCGGGGACCGTCCTGCTGTGGAGACGTTTAGCTTTATCCCGCGTATCGGTAGTATTAGTTTAGATTGTTCGTAAAAGCGAAGGCAAAGCGAGAAGAGGATTAGTTCGTTGGCATACCCGCATTAAGATAGCCACTTAAGGATAGGTTTCATTCGTTGTGATTGTTGGCTATTGTTGTTTAGCATAGCCACACCAGATCGAACTTGGGGGCGCACCCTGAGTAATATTAGTTTAGTTCGATTAGTTTAGGTTTTTGCTAGTTTAAGGAAATAATGGTACACCGTGTGGAAAGAAAACGGACGCGTAATATTAGTACCCCCACAGTGTGTTGATATCTTCCCACTGCACAGCATGAAAATGTCTCTGAAAAGAGTTATGCATCGAGAATAAGTCGGGAGCCGTTTCGTGAGAAATACCGTTTCACATTGCAACCAACAAAGTGGACTGGTGGACTTGATAAATCCAAAGAGAACGTTAGAAAACTCTATTTCACCGTGCTTCGGGATTTCATACTCCCATCCATTCGTGCTCCGTAACCGGTGACCGTATCCCTGACTGACTGACTAACTGACGAACTCCTCCATCCCGCAAAACACGGGCAATGTTGGGGTGTTTGCCCCAGAGTGCCCTGATTGATGGCAGTAATTTTGCTGGCAAACGTTGTTCATTTCCCATTAGCATGCGCACGTTCCTTCGCACGTCTATCAACTGGCAAACGCCATATGGAGCGTTTCAGTTGGAACCACAAACTGGAACTAGTAAACCAGCAAACCTAGGTCAAGGCAAAATTGTACAAGGATTTAAATTGCAAATCCACCAACAAGTAGGACAATGTGTAGGTTCTTGTTGGCGCACACTAACCAATTGGGGAAGTGTTCTGTGGTGGAGGTTTTGTTAATTGTTAATTGAAGAAGAAAAAAAACGTCACAAAAATAACTCAGCTCAACAATGGTAGGTTTAACGGTGTCGGTATCGCACTACCAAAGGGATACGATAGTCCACGTGTATTGACCGGTGGGGAGTTTTTATTTTTTTAAATATTTTCCACGATAGTCCACAATGTGTGTCCACCCCGTTTCGATTGACTGCTCGCTTGTGTACAGTGAACGTGTGAAAAAAAAAAATCCCACGTACCCGGAAATGAAAGTAGGAAAGATAATACAGCAGCACAAACATCAGGTCCGATGTTTCGCAGATAGTTTATATTATTAGACGCACAAATCGCACATAACATGTTATGGTAACAGTACTAAGCAACGCAACACTTTCAGTGCCGCAAACCGAGCACACTGAAACATTTACCCACCAGAATAACAAAACGAAGCAAAGCATGAACGGAAACGTTCACAGAAACACAGAACAGAAGTACGTTATTGGGAGATCAAATCAAAAACATTCCTCTGATTGTGTCACCACTCTTTCCCTCCGTTGAAAGCCGAAGATGTGAACAATTTAACAAACTAACCCAAAATACTTGGTAGATAGATAGTATGTGCAGGTAATTTCACAAATTTTAACAAACCCAAAGCTAATGAAAAGGGATATCGCAAGTCGGGCGCAAGCCGGCACAATACAAACATCCACTGGTAGTAACCAAACTAACGTCTATAACCGAAACTGGAAAACATCTAACTCACAGATAATGTTACTACTACTAATACTACTACTACTACTACTACTACAACTACTCCTGCTACTACATGCTGCAAATCCAACACCGATATAGTCAATAGAACACAAACTCCTAGATGAAACAAAAGGAGCAAAAATCAAACTACATAACGATAACTTCACTAAGAGGTAAAGGTAAATGGAAACACAAAACAGATACCGATTCCTTTCCAAACACAAAGCTGTACATGACACACTATCCACCTGTTACACCAAATAGGCCACAAAGTAAAAAATGGCTGACAAAGAAACAGTAAAAAAATGACTTACGAAAACGGCAAATTCGAATTCGTTTGCCATACAATAGGAAGATAAACGAGAAAACTTTCCCGCCTAGCAAAGTGCTTCGCTTGTCGACTTAGCTGTTTTGTTTATGGGTTTGAATTCATTTCTTTCCTTCCTTCCTTTCTGCATCTTTCGAGCCTGTGCTTCGAGCGGCATGGTTATACTTCTCCTTAATGTGTTTTGTTACTTCTGTATTGCTCTAAGCAAAGTTGATAGTTTTTTCTTTTCTTTCTTTCCAAATTCGTTTGCTTTCCTTCTCGCGCTATTTTCCCCTTTCTTCTACACACTGCTCATTATTGTCTTTGTCTTTGTTTTTTTTCTAGATATAAAACTGCCCTTACTAAATCTTGTAAGTGTAAGAGTAAAAAAGAAACAAAAAAACGAAGCAACACAAATCAGTATTGACTCTGGCCCGTAAGCAATGTAAAGCCTCTAGAGAATGATGTTATTAACATGTTGCTATTTACGTTTCCACACGTAGAAATTCCCCTTCGTAACAAGAAGAGAAACAAAAAAAAACAACTAATTATCTCGCTTTTTCGCGAATTACAGATGAGGCAATTACTTTTATGTGTCTTATAAAAAGAAAACAAAACAAAAAAAAGAGAGTATATTAGCAAATTATAATGGAAAACGATAAAAAGGAAAAAAAGGAATATAAACCGCCATTTTGCTAGTGAACACTGAACTGAACTAATTCAAAATTAGTCTACTCCTGTTTACTCTCTTTTTCTCTCTTTCTCTCACTCTCCATATTGCATTGGTGATGCAATTACACACATGAGGAAGGATTAAAAATTACACACAATACGCGCACATTTTACACACCTTTAAGCTCTCGTGTGCGCCATTAGGTGTGGAAAGTTTATGCTGCAAAACCTATCTGTTGATACTTATTGCTTTAATTGAGCTGGAAGGATGGAAGAGAGAAGGGACATATTTCCTTTTTCTTTACGGAAATTCGCACATACACGTACACACACACACACACACATACACACACAAAACATACACATTATATTGTTAGCCTGTTATCATTGCTAAGAGTTTGGTGCTTGTTAATATACTGTTCTCGCCGTAATGCTTTACAATCGTTAATTGCACAAACACTAGGAAATTGAGTAAAAAAAAGAGAAGAAAAAAAAAACTTGTTAAAAAACCAGAACGAAAAAACGAACGTTTAAGAAGCAAAGTACATCTATTTTCACAACAAACAAAAAACATGCACACAAGAGAGAGAGAGAGAGAGAAAAACCGACGCTTACCAAATATTTCTTCTCATTCGCTACTGATGCGCAGGGTGAAGTGTGCGCGCATTATCATTTTTAAATTGCTAAATGCGCTTCCGGGTGCGATTGGCAGAAGGGAGACGAATGTTGAATATTTTTTTACCACCTACGTTAACATTAAATCTGCAAATCGGCACTTAGAAAGAAGGGGAACGAAAGATTCCATTTGCGGGACTACTAATGGTGTGATACCAGTGGGAAAGTGATAATAGGACAGGTTAGTGCTTTAACTTAATTCGTGGCACGCTTTAAGACGTGGTTGATATTTTCTTCACTGTTTTACTTTTATTATATTCTCTGGCAAAGCCTTTCGTTCCAGCAAAGGACACTTGCCATATTTGGTCACCCACGTTGACAAACTTTCACATCCTTGATTTTCTCACTGAAATAATTCATAATAAACAACGCTTACCTTGGTCCCACCACTTATTTTCTTCACCGCATATTCACGCCACTTTTTATTTTCCAACGTGCCACACTGCTGCAAATGGCATTAAAGTATAGTAAAAAGTCGAAGTTCGAATTAAGTAATCAAACCGAACGTTGAAGGGTTTGAGTTGGTTAACTGAAACACGTTTTGCATTGCTAACTAAATTAGCTTATTCAAAAGGCGGGAAAAACTATATGCGACTCTAAGAAAAGATCTAATGGCACAAAATGCGGATAATCAAATGGTTCGTAATGTGGACAGAATTTGTGCATTATGTATGTGTGCATGTGTGCAGTGCTGGAAGGGGCCGGACAGTTCACGCATGAAAAGCTATATACACGAATATACAAAATATGAATATTTAACGGAAGGATCTATCCCATATATTTACACAGCGATGTTTTCCATACATTTCCGGATCACACCACATAAACACACACATACACGTGTAGTAAAAAGAGAAACGATCGCACCACCATTTGTGTCCAGTTTCTTCCTCCCAAATCCTGCGTGTAGAGTGCGTCGTCGTGTACGGCTAGTAGAGCTTACCCACATGTACTGCGCACCATTTGAAACCATTTTCATAGTAAAGTTGTGTGATCGACAAACAAACAAAGATCATTAAAATGCATTTCGGTGAATGGAACCAGAATGGAACCGAATGGTAACACTTGCTTCCAGTCGTATTTTTTTTTTAATATAAAACAATTCTCACCAAACGGAGTTCTCCTTTTGCTCCATCTACTCTGGATATGCATATGCACATTCTTCGAATGCACTGCCGCCCATCATTATGCGACATGATATACCAAAAAAAAACACACATATACACAACACACAGACAGACATCCAAACATTAGGCACAAATGCTAAGGATAAGAACAAAATGGATAACCATCCTTGCCGGTGTTGGGAAAAATGTGTATTAGAAGCCCAATTTTAAATCGTGTTGAACAATGGGTATTGAGCCAACAGATAGTTAAAAAGGCGAATGGCAAGGAGACTTCTCTCAGAAATCAGATCATACTCTCTAAGTCAACCAATTTCCGTAGGTTTGGTACTGCTACGTTGATAAGTTAGGTAGGTTTGGCTGTGTATGTGCACATCACCAACACCACTTCATAAAGGGTGCTGTACACTGCATTTCACGCATCTACGTTATCAGATAACGCAAACGAAAGGAAAGATACTGCTACTGCAGCAAAGGGAAAACAATGATAATGATGATGCTCAAATAGGTGGATGTCGATTGACAAAAGTGAGGATTTTCTTTCTTCCATTTTTATCGGCATTTCCTTCTTCTTAACGATATGTTTGAAGAAGTCTCACGACGAAAACTGTTTTCTCCCTTAGAAATGCGCGCCACACGTCACAGACTGGAGTCCATAAGGGGTGGGAGATTCTTACGTATCTCCGTCTCCTGTTAGTTTAGTCGACGCAATGGACTTAAGAAAAATCGGAAACCCCCCTCCCAAATAAACACTGTAAAACTGAGGTTTACGTGTTCGAAACCGACTAAAAATCCGAAACCGTAGCATATTCGTATATAGTATTTCCGGGTTTTTATTTTCTTGTTCACTTTTCACTTCGATTTGGGTGATTGTGTGTGTGTGTGTGAGTACAATTGGGAAACGATATTTACAATGCCCCCCCCCCCTCTTTCCTCCTCCCGGTGTTCCACCACCATTCCATTCTTCACACGCGGTGGCAAATGCCATTAAATTTGTTTGTAATTTACACTACAAAGCGTTGCACATACCGCGCGGTGCTGGATGGATGATACGGTCGCTTCATTCCGCACCACAGTATTGGGGTTCCATCTGGGTGGTTCGGTTAAACAGCTCGAGCGTCAGCGAACTCAGAAACACCGGTACCGAGTTGTGCGTTTTAAACTGCGTCTCGACCAGATCGCGCAACGAAGCGGCATAATCCGATTCGAGCAGCGTCAGCACACTACCGTCCGGGGCGAGCGCAAAGTTTAGGTACTCGTCCGGACTTTCGGCGTACTGGCTGCGTAGCTGGAAGTAGCTACCGCTGATCCGGTCGATCTTGAAACCGAACAGCAGGTTCACTACGGTACGAAAATCTTCCGACGATTGCTGGTACAGCTCCTTCCGTTGGTCGTACTTGGACTGTAGCTCCGCCAGCTGCATCCGCAAATCGACCGATTCCTTTATCTTCACCGTAATGTTGCCCGTATCGTCCGTACTGTGCAGACACTCGGTTAAATCTTGGTTCGCCTCCTGCAGCCGCTGTATGTGCAGCTTGAGTCGCTCGATTTCGGCCAACAGTTTTAGCTTGCAGGTTTGCTCGGCCCGTAAATCTTCCACTGCCGGACTGTTGATGTACCGGAGTACCTTCGATTGGGCTGTGCTGGAACGTTTTATCTCCGCCCGGAGCGTCATGTTGTGGACCTCCACCTCGAGCTCTTCCTTGCGCCGCTTCAGCCGTTCATTTTCCGTCCGAAGCTCATCGATTTCTTTGCGCAGTTTCTCGTACTGTTCGGATGTCAGCACAAAACCTACAACAAAAGCCATCCGAAGCGAAGGGTGATACTGGTAAGTCAACTGAAACACGGCGTATGAAACATGAGAACTTACTTATATCGGGCATCACTTTGTTGGCTTGAAGTTCAGCTTCTTGCTTCTGACAGAGGTCTTTGTAACCGGTCAACGTCTTTTCCAGCATATCGATCCGTGCCCTCAGTTGCTTCTTGTCACCCTCACTGGCCACGACGGAGTGATTAACTGGAAGGGAAATGCAAAATTCTGTAAGCAACAGGTAGCTCAACACCGCTTACCAGCTTCACCGGGACCCACTCACTGGTTAAATCATTCTCGTAAGTCTCGAGCAACTGCTTCAGATAGTCCCGCTCGCCGGTAACCAGATTTAGCTTCTTCTGTGCCCGATGTACAATGCTTTGCAAACCTTCCTGGGCCCGTTTGTACTCCGCCAAACGTCCGTTGAGCTTTGCGTTCTCCGACTGTAGCTCCTCGATGCGGACCTGAATGTGGTTCTTCTCCGTCTGGGCCGACGATTGCTCACTCGTTAGCACCAGATCCTTCTGGAGTATTTGCTCAATGTGGCTGCGCATGGACGTTGGGCTCACCAGACCATCTTTGGGCGAGTAATCTTTCCCGAGTTGCCGCCACTCGGCAAGCTCACGTTCGATGTCTTTCACGCGCACCTCCAGCGAAGCCGTTTCGGTCTCCTTCTTTTCGAACTGTTCCAGGCGGGTCTGCAAGCTGGTCACCTGCTCCTCAAGCAGCAGCTTATTTTTAATCAAATCTTGCAGATTCTTCAACTGCTCCGTCAGCCGGATGTTTTCCTTCTGCAGCTCGTTCACGTTCGCTAACCGTTCCGAGGAAACCTTTTTCATGCTTCTCCAGTCCTCGTAGCTGCCGACCTCGTATTCGAGAGTTTTCACGCGCGATTCTGCCTCTGCCAGGCGGAGCTGCGTGTCTTCCAGTTCGCGCTTTGTCTTATCGTAAGCCTCCGCCTTACCCTGCAGCGTGTCGTTTAGTTCTCGCGTCGTGTCGAGCTCTTCCTGTACTAGCGACAGCTGCTGCTCGAGATCGGTAACCTGGGTGGAAAGATCGCGAATTTCCATATTAAGCTCGCGCGTATCGGAATGGTACTTTTCCTCCATCCTCTGCAGCGTTTGACGCAGTTCGAACTGTCTACTGTCGGCCGTTTGCTTCAGCTGCTGGCATTGATTGCGTGTTTTTGTCAGATCCTGCTTGGAAGCGTGCTCCCGCTTGCGTAAAATCTGCAGATGCTTCTCAAGATCGGTAACCTTTTGCGTGTTAAATGCTACTTCTTCTTCTAGCGACGATATTTTATGCTGGTTGCGTAGCTGCGTCGTTGCCATCTCCGTGTTTAGATGTTCGATTTCTTTCTTAAGAAACGTTATCTAAAATGTACACAAAAACAACGCACCCTGTTGAATGATCTAGCACCACAACCGACAGTGAACAGCGTGCGTGCTTACCCTTGATCGTGCTTCCAGCAAATCCGCCTTCATACGACGCGTTTCCCACGGGCTCTGGGCAACCAGAGTCGACGCGTACCCGATCACCGTGGACGAGAAGGAATCGCCACTGATATTACCTTCGTGCATCGTATCGTTGGTTCCCTCGCATCCGGAAATGCGGCGCTTCTTGCGATCTACGACGTAAACAAAACAAATAAACGATCAGAAACACTGTTCGGAAGTTTCATGTTTATCCTTTGCACTTACTCAATTCGAATGAAACATTGTTTTCATAGCTAAGGCGGCTCGAACTCATCGTGGTAGACGTACTCATCCCGTACTTTGTTAGCGTCTCATCACATCCCTCACCGTCCAGCGTTGTTTCCATTGCTGTGTATTTTCTCTAGCGACAGAGAATTTCACACTCACTTGCTGTGCCGGTTTTGATTGAATCTCGCTCCCG
>CM032178.1:35912558-35927623 GCA_018908115.1 Anopheles rivulorum | reverse complement strand
GAATGAGAAGCTTTTCCATCGTTTGCGTGTGTGTTTGTGTTGGTGTTTGTGTGTGCATAAGTGTACAGACCGTGGCCATACTCAGCCGTGCTCAGTGCTAGATGTCTTTCGCCAGTGCACACACCTGTCCACCGATGCATCGTCCAACTTAACCTCGGTTACCGATGATAGTGACCTTCTAAGTACCCTGTACCGAGCATGCCGAGACTGGGAATGTTTCGATCATCCGGGTACTGGCGAACCGGACCGGGAATGCTTGCGCTTGCTGTTTGCCTGTTTGCCCATTTGCCCGGGGCAACACGTGCACGCGCGTGTTTGTCCTTCGGCCGATGGGCAAATGCAAATGCAGTGTGGTTTTGTGTATGCCTTGTATGTGCTATCCCAGATGTGCTACCTCGCCAACAAAAAGCACGATCGGATTGCTTTGATTTAACGATCATATCATGTCAAGGGGGAACAAATTATTGTGCATTGGAAATGGATAACAAACTTAACAATTATTGTTTGTTTTGTCATCATTTTTTGTTTTGTCTTTATTGAGCAAATGAAGCTTTTTGCTGAGCTGAGCCCTAATGCCACCGTTTCTTTCTTTTTAGCATCTATTTTTAAGATATAATGCCTCATCCTCAATGGATGAAACAAATATTGATTTTCAGTTTGTCTTTCATGCGCATCACGCTACCACAGCTTCCATGGGCAATATAGCCCGCAGGTAGCTTGGATTGTTTGTCCACCTGACAACAAACTCGCCCCGTGCGAGTCTGTTTGATGTGCAAGCGCGAACAGCACCAAAGGTTACTAGAAAGGACAAATAAACAAATCGATAACAATCCATTCACAACGAAGCTGACGGGCGCTCGCCCTTTTTCATTCGGATCCATTCCCGTTCATCATGTTTCGTTCGTTAGCCCAACCGTGGTCGAGATTCAATGAAATGATGATATGATGAGCAAAGGGGAAATGGTAAGGTGTGGAAAAGTGGTGCTAGATGGGTAGGATGGGGTTATGACCGTCTTCGTCAAGCAAAAGAAGTAACAAAAAATAAGTATGAAAGCTCACATTTGTTACAGGCTCGCACCATTGCAAACTAACCATGAAAAACAATACAAAAACCTAGAAAAGAGCGGATTGCTTTGATATGTTGGTTGGAGCGAAACTGTTTCTTTTTTTTTGTATAATTCCCAATGTGTGATACGATGTTCTAATCGATTCTTTACTTTTTCCCTCAATTCCACAGTTTTTGTGCACCGGTTTTTTTGATCTCGCACACACACATACATACATACAACCACAGCAATCCCCGTCGCATCCGTTTTATTGTTGTGCACCGTGTTTTGAAGCGTGCTTTGTGGTGAGAAAGTGTAAAGAAAGATAGCAGCATCAACAGCAGCAACGACAACAACGGCAAACAGTGCTCACCATAAATAAAATAGCTCTTTGATTTTGATTTGGCAAAATTTAACCGATGGAAATTCAAACAGTGGGAACAGTGTTTGGAATCAATTGCACCTGGCAGTTTTCTTAGTAATAGTAATAGTAGCGCAGCAACAAAAGGAAGAGAAAATATAGTGCAACACAGCTGCACCCATATTTGGTTGTGAAAGTGTGACAAATAGTAGCTCTGCGTGTGTTTGTCTGCTTTAATGGAGATGTAAATATATGTGTACACGTGCGTGTGTGTGTATGTTTGTGTGAATTTGTAAGTGTGCCTCCTATCCGGCTCTCACCTGTTCAGCATCTGTCAGTAAGCGTGAGTGAGTTAGTGAGTGAGTGAGTGAGCGAGTGATTGAGTGAGTGACTGTAAGTGTCCCTGGCGTCGCCATGTGCTCGCACACGCGACAACGTTCGCAGGCAAATGTGAGGAAAATGTCGTAAGATTTTGCTTGCGGTTTTACGCGTTCGTGCTTTTAACAGACAGCGTCTGCTACGGGACGGTGCAGTGCCATTTCAACAGAAAAACCTCAACAACAAGCCTCAACAACAACATCCACCACCACCACCTTACATAAGGTACGTCAGTGACGGCTGCCTACCGGTTTTCGCCCGGTAGCGAGATAAGGCTGAGCGACATAATGAGCTTTTCGCTGGAAATGAGTCGAGTTTTTGCACGCACCGCAACATCATCGATGGTCGTTCGCTACGACAACATTTGAACGGGTTTTGTCTGCTACTACACCGCCAACACTGTACGAGAAGTATTAAGCAAAACAAAGCGGAAAAAAAGCTAAGAATAAAAGGTAAGTGTCACCGTACGCGTGCACCGTCATGGAGCAAATGATTGACCGGAAAACAAACCGCGTCAGCAGGAACGTGTCACTGTCTGATAGCGTGCAGGCGAAAGCGAGTGAGCGAAACCGATGGATGATTGTTGATGAAGTGAATGCGGGAGAACGAAAGCTAACTATTAAAAGGTTGTACCACAACACAAACGTTGGCAAGCGGTTGAAATGAATGGGGTGAACCTTTTTGGTCGAGCATTATGTAATGACTGCTGCACAAAAGGCCTTCCCTGTCTCCTCTTACGTTTTTTTTTCCTATTATTCATACTTTGTTTTGTA
The DNA here is from genome assembly GCA_018908115.1 of Anopheles rivulorum. Classification (NCBI taxonomy): domain Eukaryota; kingdom Metazoa; phylum Arthropoda; class Insecta; order Diptera; family Culicidae; genus Anopheles; species Anopheles rivulorum. The sequence continues at coordinate 35,925,065 of CM032178.1, read as the reverse complement.
GATAAGTTGCCGGAAGTTACCGTGAGATAGCTGTATCGTTATTAAGAATCGATTGCAATGAAATTACATACTTATCAAACATGTTTCACAAGCGATAAGCACATCATACTGGCACTGTGAAGCATTAATCCTTCTAGTAGAACGACAGAAAAAGCTTTTCATTACAAGCTTTTTTATGCTTATATTGAAGAATTGATTAAAACTGAATGAGCATTTTACTATAGCCAAACCAACCGTTATATTTTTGGTTTAATTTCCTTTACCTAATTGCTCCCCATTCGTATCTTCCTGATTCTTAAACACAACTTCAATTCGTCTTATCTATATGGAATGGAGACGCCTGGTGCAGCTAAAACTCGTTTAAATCGTGGGAAAAAACATTTTTTTAGTTTATTTATTATATACAGTTGCATTGCATTCCATTTAATCGTTATTGAAATTACCTACAAGGACATGCTGCCCATTAACGGCTTGCTAGATTTGATTTTATAACATAACCGATTAGTCAGTACTAGAGCTTTCGTGCGAACAGTGGTATCCAAGATTTCTACATTACCATGGTAGATAATGTTTTGAAAAAGCTAAAAACATGTGGGAATTGTTAACGGGCCCTTTTGTGAGCGTTCAGAGCGATGTTCAAACTTGGCCTATCCATAATTTAATAGCAATTTTAATACCGCAAGTTTTAAAACTACCTTTGTACTATGGAACAAAACGAGTGTATCGTACCGTGTATGGTAGCAATAGTATCCAAAAGATGACACATACCAAAACCCATTTCAGTACGATGTTCTCAGGAGTTACTTAGCAGTATATCTTATCTCCCAAACGTTAGGGCTTTCTTTCGAAACTACAATAATTGCAAATTGCTAAGTTACGTCGCATCCAATGATCTCGAATCGATCTTTCTTATGCCGATAGCAAGTTTAAATAAAATAGGTTAAATTCCTTTTTCAAAGCGTTTTATACAAATAACTCAACGTTTGGATACATACAGTAGAAATAAAAATGAAAATAACATTCGGCCGGTGTAGTGTTACGATAGCTTGAGTTGGTCAGACTAGCATTTTCCGTCCAAAAATCATAAAAGTACATCGATGTTTGGTACATTTTGGTTGCCGTAACTTTCTCCCCAATACTATTTCATACCGATCTGGCAGAAGAAATGTTTCACTGCAATGTTTCATGAAACATTTCAAATTTACAGCTCTACGATCGTAGTTGCTTTCTGATGGGATACAGGCTAAGCACTTAAGTTAATTGAACAACTTTCTATCGAAAAGTATTCACATTTAGTGTCTATTTATGTACCCTGAGATATAAACTTTAGTTCCATCAAAAAATCTCTACAGAAGTTTCTCGAACTGTATGCCTTCAGATCGAACGTACACATTACGATAGCACAGTTTGGGAAAGATGTTCTTTTGTTTAACATTTCTTACCGTGCGTTGTATCCGGTTCAGAAACATCACTGATACTACTGAAACAATGGACTAAAATTCAAACCACCGAATGCTTCCTAATGTACCATTTTATTGTTGCTGTCATTGTGGAACGATCCGCGCGAAAAGAGAGTGGGCCTACGACGGAAAAGGAAAATACCATTCCCCGGGCATCCGACATACTGTTGGAGAACATTCCAACGGCAGCAGTCTCCTTTTTTCCTTAAGCATCTTCCCACTTCCAACAAATTCTGTGCTGCTCAACCACCGTGGCAATACATTCATTCCGTAGCAATTGCTACTGCGTGAAACGAATTCTTCCAAATCGGATATCGGAAAAATCACCCAACATGCACACGGTACCGACTCAAACAATATGTGCATTTTCACAACAACAACAAAAAAAAACCTCATCCATAATGGTAGTACCTCCTCCATTTTTTTGTAGACCTTGGCCCGGTGTACGCTTCATTCTACGCTTGGCAACAATCGCATGTACCGAACGTACCGTTCCAGCAATGGCGTTCATCCTCTTGTACAGGACACGCGTTGGGACCTGATTTTGGGAAAATAAATTTCCCCAGCACAATATTATAGCAGAAAATAGCGGCTGCGGCAACCGAATAGCAGAGGGGAGAAAAAAGAAGCAAAACAACCAAATGTATCAAGAATATTGCAAATACCCTTTTTCTGCTATTGCTCTGCCAATTTTTGCACTGCATCTAGGATGTTCTGGCCTTGGGTATAGCCATATTGGAAAGGTCTCGGGCATTTCCTGAGCACAATGTATTTCGAATCTAATGGAATTACGGAATTCGAACAATCTCACTCGCTCCCGGTTTGCAGTTTGCAGTACATTTTATTGTGGAATTTACCCACCCAGTTGTTTCCAACGATTCTAAACGATTCGACACAGCTAGTCCGAAGCTGTCTGATCGTACGTGGTGTAATACCGTACTCGCTTGCTATCATCGGAAGAAAACGGTTCCGACCGAATCTGCGGTGCAACCGTTATTAACCAGAAAATGTTATTAACATGCAAGCAGATTTCAATCTCGCTCAATTGCTGCGGGTCTATTAGCCTTCATTTTGGTGTGCTGCTGAAAAGCAAGATGAGAAGGCTACAAAATGGAATATTTATTTCACGGAAGACATGTGCCGTTCCACTAGCTGGAAAATATACCAATCAATACAACAAACGTCAACAGAATTACTGAAATATTTCCGATTCCTTTCAAAAGGTGCCCCAATTTTTTTTACCGTACCTTTATAACAAAACAAATTTCAGTGAAACGTTTCAAACATTTCCAATGCGTGTGTGTTTGTGTTGGGGATTTTTATATATTTTTCGTTTATGTTTCGTTTATATTTTATATATTGTTGATGGGCTAACTTTTAGTCATTTGATTAACGATACGCCGTTTTACAGCACACGACCCGGGCCCGGTTGTTATCATTCTAACCGCAACCACGATGGGTTTTTGCCCCGTTTGTATGTCTACATCGTTTGGACTAATATTTTAAGACGCTCCTTTTATTGTGAATTCGCAACAACAGCTCGTCTCCGGAACCACCGGATAACAAAACGCTATGAATAGAATAGCGTTTGATCATGTAGTGTCGTTTATTTCCCTTATTTCTTTCTCTCTTTCTCTCTCTTTCTCTCTCTCTACATCTTTTCCTCTCTTTCTTTCTCTATCTCTCTCTCTCTCTCTTTTTAAACCCTGAAAACGTCACATTTGTCAGAAAGGACTTTTCATTTCGGCAACAGGCCTCCTTATTGTGGGAAAGAAAACACAACCAAAGAAATGCGATGTCATCGCTCGCTCTCTATCTCTATCTCTCTCTCTCACACACATTTTCTTCCTTTTGAAAAGAGCAAAAGAGAAAAAAAGGTCTGCGCGACCGAATGGAATAGGAAATATGGCCGGCATGCCTTAAGATGATGGCGAGAGAACAACATGACCTTCGCTAGCCCAATAACCCTAACCTTCAGCAAACCCAAAACGGGCCCCATCTTACCGCCACACACGGAGTGAAAATAGCGACAAGAAAAGCAAAACGCGAAGGAGAGTAGAGCCGTGCGGGAGAGACCACATTTCCCAGTTACCATAATGCCGACGAGCAAAGGTATGGTTCGTCGCTTGGCAAGCGAAAACGGTAGAGCCACCCGAAAATTAGGGTGCTTTTGAACCTAGAGCTAAAAATAGACACATTTTTAGATCTTTCCGAGCATTCGTTCTACCCCGTTTCTACCGAGCGTCCATCCACCGGGCGTCTCCATTACGATTTTTACTATCCACCAGGCGTCTCCATTTCGTATTGATGGACGTACCGTTCACCTAACCAGAACCTGATGGGAGCTTATAACGTTTTTGCCAAAAATTAGAAGGTACGGTCGGATCCGAGCTGGAAATCGATGCGAGAGAAGAAAAAAATAAACTTTATGCTCAACCAAAGGGATGTATTTTTTGTGGGTAAGCCTTTATCCTCCATATACTTTGCAAACGGTTACGGAATGCAAAGGGAAAGGCAGTTCGTTAGCAGAAGGTAAGGCTTAACGTTCACGCCATTCACTTCGTCTAGGTTTATAGGGTTTTGGCCTGTGCTTTCATTTAAAGTGAAACCCTTGATGTGATGCATGTATAGAAAACTTTACATGAATGCAACAATACCCAACTGTTACACAAGTGTTTAGTAAAAGATACAAGCAAAACAAAAAGTTTCGTAAAATATTAAAACTTTAAGCTACTTTTCAATTCACTCAACTTTAAAGCAGCGTCCTTTCTTCGTGAGAGAAACATGCTATAACCTCGGCATGTGTTCCAGCGAAACCTTCCCCATCGTCTTTCAAAACATTGCACGCGCACAAGCGAATGAGAACGAAAGGCAAAATGTAAAACAGATTACTTCACCACGGTTGCATTCCGATGTCAGTTTGAGTGGAAGCGAATTTTCATCATCCACTGGCCGGTACGTTCCGTGCCGTGTGTGAAAGATGGTGGGAAAATTCGGAACGGAAAACAATACGGCACCAAGTACCAAGCTGTACGCATCCATTGCTGTTTGTGCTTTGCAAACGAACGAACGAACGAACGAAACGAGAAAACGAAAACGAGAGCACACACAAAAAAGAAAGAAATATCATTAAACACATATCACAAGACACTGGCAAATATGAATTCGACCGGAAAATCCCAAAAACCAACCTTACACACTGACTGGTTTTCTTCCCCTAACAACTGCGTTGACGGCACTCGGCATGCTCGGGGAACGGCTCAACAGCTCAACAATTTCCCACCGGTCAGCTGGGCCGGGGATTCTGGCCCACCTTCGTACCGTGACGTTTTCCATGCTGCTGCGGTACCATACCCAGCAGGTGACTCAATAGCATCGACCCCTATTCCCATCCTCTCAAGTGGCTTTGTTTGTAAACCTACGCATCTCACTCGCTTTGATGTAGGAAGCGTGGTTGCTGTCGCCGAACGATCTTCAGCACTCAGCAGCCGGAGCGAACGCGGGAAAGGCCGGAAAGGAGAAAAGTTTGTTTTTCTTTTATGATTATTGCGTACCATCCGTATCCCTCTCCTTCGCTCGCTTGGGTCTTGCGTCCCAAAACATTTGCCTCTTGCTTTGCAATTTTAAACATTTGCTACAAGCAAGGCAACCCCCGGTCCTTGCATTCCCAAGTGCTGGTCTGGTGAACCGTGAAGGTGAAAAATTTGCCGAAAATCGAGAAGGAAGAAACGCGCACATCGGAAAGCGGATCGTGGTTAAACTTTGCCCAAACAAGCGTAACCAAACCACCGACGCGTTCCTTCTTTTTTTTTATTTTATCCGCACCAGCATAACCAAAACACATTAACCAACAGCAAAAGGCAAGAGCAGGCGAGCCACCAAAAAAAAAACACACAGAGCAAAATCCGATCCTTGTATGCCTCGCTCATGAAGCATTTGGGACAGAGAAGGAAGGAGGGAAGTGGGATGGATGGGTGGGTTGGTTGATGGGGTGGGTGACTGTCTTCCCTTCAGAAAGCAAATAACGAGCTGGAAACATATTTCACCACCCAACCATGCGTTTGATGGGGTAAAACAACCGGCACAAAGCAGCAGCAACAACCGAAACATCGCACACATACTCATACAGTTACGTGTACACGCACACTCACACACACATACACGCGCGGGGACACATCGGGATCATCTTGTGCGCTCTGTGTGTGTGTGTATGTCTGTCCGGCGTCCTCACTGTGGCCGACGGTGTGGTGTTGTAATTTGATGGGAATAAATTGATTTCGTGTCAATCGAATCAGACGCCGGTGGATCGTGCCTGCCTGGACGCACACGTTGGGTTTTGTGTATTGGGCACATTGTACTAGCAGCAGATAAATTGGCTGATTATTTACCGAGGGTCTCCCTTCCGCACGCTGGTTGAAATCGATAAACCATATCGAGAGAGAGAGAGAAAGAGAGAGAGAGAGAGAGAGAGAGAGAGAGAGAGAGATAAAGAGAGAGAGAATGAGACCCTTATCGCTGAAACCGACTGGCTAGTAACATTCTACATGCTACCAGACCCGCACACAACCGCTTCTTAAACAAGCTGGTATTGTGTTCTCAGTATGATGATATTAATTCGATCCGCATGGCAACATACTGCCGGTAGTAAAACATTAATGGTTCAATTTTAACTAAAAGTAATCTAAGTTTTAGTAAAAAAAATGCACTTAAAGGAAATAATAACAACCTCTAACCTAATTTATTGTACATCTCTTTCGAAATGAATATCTCAATAAGCTGTGTTTTAATGCTACAGAAATTATTTTAGTTGTATTTACACACATTCCCTCCAAACATCAATGAAACATTCAAGCGATACTGCAGCCAAAGATACTCCACGGAAGTGTGCCTTTAAGTTCCAACATTGACCTTGACACTGGTCAACGAACTCGAACTTGCTGCTGTCTTGTGTCATGCAATCGTTTTGTCTTTATTTACGCTTCGAGTAATTATTTCGTCACTCCTAATGGCCCACGTGACTGGCTGAAGGGTGAGCTGATGAGCTTTCAATGGAGACGCATGGTCGTTTATTGTGTTTTATTCACCACCACCACCACCACGTGTGTCGTTTTTCGGATCGGTTCGTCCCATCTTTACGGTGTACAAAGGCACCTAGAGGCGTTTTTTTTATGGAAACCAACACAGTTACACATGTTGACCAAAGCAATGAAGGTGTACGAAATTTCCTTTCATCCAATCTGTCAGGCATGATTTTTATTCACACCCATTACGCATGATGCATTCACCTCTTACACACGTTTGCTCAGTGTTTCGTATAAAACTGCACGAAAAAAATGTTATAGAACCATCAAGTAACACTAAACATGATTGTTACAAATCGCTAGCTTCATGCCTCGATAAGCCACACTCGATGGAAAAGTCAAAAAAAAAAGCTTGCGTGTTTTCGCTAATGAGCAACTTTTTGTCCATATTGAAAAACACATATTATTTGCCACTCACAAACTTTATGCACTTCCATAGCAACCAACGCTTGCAGACACTTACTATAGATAATGTAACCTTCGTTCCCGTGAACCTTGCAACCCTAGAACGATGAAAAATTGGCAAAGTTTTCAACACTCCAAAATGATGGTCTGTTTCATATTGGTTCACGGACTGCATCGGAAGCCGTAACACGATTGCAATGGCAGAGTTTTGCAATTATGAGCACCGGCCGTATTGGTCCTTGGCCGTAAGAGCTTGCCGATGCCGGTTGGTAAAGACTTATGCACATGGGTATGCCGGTACTGGTTGGATTCTCACACCTTTCTTACCGAAAGCTTACCGCACAACACAACCGTGTGTACCTTTTTCGGCTCGATAACGATGGTAGAAGATTTATCGCATTGCAACATCGTTGCGCTTTATGTACAACTTTTGTGCAGGGAAATGTTTGAACGCACACAAACTTGTCCCTTAGCAAACGTCTTTTCATGTGACATTCGCACAGAAATGTCAGCTAAGTTATGGTTGTAGTTTTGCAAACAGGAACATACTCTTCTTCCACGAATATTATTACTCGACCAATTCTTACCAATTAATACTTAAAGAATAATTGAAACGTTATCAATCGATTGAAAATTACTAAATATGGGTAATAACAAATATTTCTCCTTATAACAATCTATTGCTACGAGAGGAAAACCACTTTCCTTCTGTTATGCTACAGGAACTGTGCCAGCATGTATTCACGTACGGCCGTATCTTGTACATTGTGGTGGCGCTGACAAGAAGGTACCAGAGGCAGCATCATAGCCCCCGTTCGGTTTTGCTCTTGTAATGTAAGGACGTCGCACGACATGCATATTGAATTTCGATACGTGCGGGATTACATTTTTGCCATCATTAGCATACTGCCAGTGGTGGTTTCCCCATCAGGGCGACACCCAAAACGACACTATCGCCCGCCATGGTGTCGAGCATGCCAAGACGAATGCCAAGACAAAGACAGAAAGGCTTAAGAAGGTTAAGGAGGTCAACGCGAAAAGGACGCTAGACGCGTTGTCTTACAATTGCCTCTCAATGCAGTGCTTGTACCAAGTTTGCCTCTCTTCATCTCCAACTTCCTGCTCGTGTGTCCCTTCCTCAGCCAAATTCACACAAACACACACGGAGAACATGTAAGGTATGGTTTGTGCCTTGCATTTTACGATCGTCCCCGGTGGATCGATCAGCGCGAATCTGTTCAAGCAATACACGGCCGAACACACACCCACCGAGCGGATTTCTCATGTTTTCTTGTTTCTCATGTTGTCTTGGTCTGTCAACCATTTTTGAAGTATTTTTCCATTCTGTTTCACAAAATTCTTTTGAATATTCCTTCACTTATGGTCTCGCCACAAAATGGCGACCACTATTAAGAACCGGTGCCACATCCGATGCCAAACCGCTCGCTGATCTCGGCTTTATCTGGCTAAAGGATCGGCCAGATTGGTAATCTTTTCCGCAAGCAAACAAGCGGAAAAGATGGAAAGCGGTTATCCCAGACTCAACGGTGAGCCTCTCCATCGGTTTCGCAACATAGTATCATCTCGGTTCCTTTCACGAGATAGTAGTCCACATCCTTCTACCGCTGTTGTACAGCTGTATAACGCTACACGAAGCTAACGAACACAGTGACACCAGCTGGAACGGATTCCGGCATCTCTCGATCGCAAAAATAACAAGAAGAATTACTGTTTCCAATGAAAACGATGCTACAAACCCTGGATACTTTACTGCAAACACGCATATATCCAGTTGCATCCTATCCGTAACCAAAGCCGGAATTGATTATCGTGTTCTCGTTCGGCGATGCATATCTTTGATGCACATACAAGAATCGGGTGTACAGGTGTTCCCTATTCATCATTCTTCGTTTACAACTAGCTCATCCAGCCTTCTGTTATGCGATGTGTGTCGTATGTGTCGTTTTTTGTTTCGTTGTGAACAAAGGGTAGATTTTGCTACTTCCGGCTCACGAAAGGTATTTTATTTTAACGAACCTAGTGCAGATTGTCGAGAACATCGCTACCCTGCTATTGCGTAAAAGTTTGTAAATAGCTTCATAAGTGGTTGTTGAAGCTGGTATGACGAATGCGCCAAAATGTATACTATCCGTTGGGCTTGTTAAATATGGCACCATCCTATTCCTCAAATGTCAGCGTTGATTTTAATAAAGTGTTTAGTTCTGATCAATCATTCCACGCGTCAACAACTATCTAAAGCTTTGATCAACGTTTTCGCATTCTGGTCACAGTCTAGTGGCTAATATTAAATGTGGAGATTATTATTTAATGTCGAGAAAAAGGATATAGAAAGCTTAAAAAGTGGTTAATGTTTAATATGTTTAAACCTTTCAACAAATTTTAGTTTTCATAAAAAAATATTAAATTTTAGTTAAACAGTGTTGGGTTCAATCAATGATACAATTGTGTTTTGAATTTTCGAACGTTTTGTTCGATTTGTAGAGTTTTAGTCTGACATTTCGCATTTTCTCTTAATACCAGTAGTTCTCTTTATATTTCACTCAATACATTTTCAATCGGCATTTAAGTATGCTATTAATTATTCGCTGGTACTACTTTGTTTAACTAACAGTGTGGCTATTGAAAATGTGTATAAAATTACCAATGTACCATTCACCAGGCGCCTCCATTGAACAACAGCAAAATGAAATAAGCTTTAATGATGCTGGTGACTGCATGAAAATAAATCAAATCGATTAATTAAATGCAACTTCAAACAGGTGAAATTTTATGCAGCATTTATCTGAATAAATACTAGCCACACAAAACTCTATTGTATTGAGTTGATCGATTTTCCCCGATTTTGTTTTCACTTTGTTGATGAATCAATATCCCCGTTTTGTTTTTCATTCTTCAATCAACGAACAACGAACCTAACTAACGCACGAGGCGTGCTGAAAAGGTTAAATAAGCTATCGTATCGAAAGGTGCTAATGTTCGATATGCTGTAATGTGATATTTCCAACTTTAAATTCCAAAGATACACTACGCGATACTATAAATACATTCGCCTCGTATGCAATTTTTCCAGAGCAAATGAATGTAACATGAGCGTTTCAAAAATTTAAACAATCCGCGATCTAGATCCTTGGCTTCATACCAATGCTCATACATCCAAACATAATTTAGACCGAGTCCTTTTGTTTCCATTCGTTGGTGCTGGCACGCTCGATGTTAATGTACATGTCTAAAGCTACGCTTTTATGGATATACGATGAACCATATTTCGACCGTTTCATTTACAACTGCCACCGACCCAAAGGGAATTGAATGCGTCTAACACCTTTGTACCATTGTCATCCTCCTAATTACGATCGATAAAATGTCCTTACGACTTGTTGTCTCTTTGTGAACCAATAGATTCATGCTAAGAGACCACTGTTTTCGATATCATAATTCACTCACTGTCACGTCAGCCTTTCAGCGAGTGTGTATTGATTGAACATATCCTTTCAACCGCACAACAAACACGACTTTCATTTTATTCTATACTCTCGCAAATAGAAAAATAAAACTCTCCTCCATCTCCATTTTGCCTGTCTTTTTGAGTGTGAGCAAGCAGAACGGTAAACGTTTTCCATTCTGACGAATAACTTTCATTTTGCAATCTCGTAAACGCTCGCTTTTCTGCTGTTAGTCAAACAATTCGCTCACACTCGGTACTTTCCTTCTGGCTCATATTTACCCACTTACTTCGATGCTGGCTGGATTTTAATTGGATTTTAATCGTTTCGAGTCATCACGTTAACGTGAGCAAATCGGATCAGTTCTTTTATTTGAATTTTCCTAATTAAATAATAAGTTTTTTTTAAACCACAATATTACTGTTTTAGCTTTTGTGTAGTTGCTAGATGGGAGAATGAGTGCATGTTAAATAAATTAAAACGACGCAAAAGAAATTTTAAAATTATTAAACCCGTACAATGTATGACGACATGCCCGGTTCGCTGTACCAAACGACCCTTTCCTCTAAGTACAAATTCAATGGTAAAGGATGGCTTAAATGGTACGGTTCATCAAATTGCACACTATTTTCCCCGTACAATTTGAAACATTCGTACGAACTGTGGCAACGCATTCATTATTTAACCGTTTCCCATTAAGGTACGGCGATGCAATACGAATTAAGCATTGGAAAATGTTGCCCACACACCGTGTGAACTGCTCTTATACACACAGGTATACTGCCACTTGTTGTTGTGGGTTTTCGAATATTAATGCCCGGTTTCTTGTGAACCCGGCACAAATTAAGGCGTCATTTCGTACACTCTTCACCATCACCGTAAAAAAAAGCACGGAATGTACGTGGGCACTTTATGGGATAGTGACCTGCGAAAAAAAAAGAAACATAACACCAAAACAAAATATTGACATTCCATCTAACAGGCAAGGACTCGTTACCACTTCCACGATTCGCTGTTCTAATTGAATTGGTCTGATACGCAGTACATACCAGGCACTCCTCGTACGATGTCCCTGATTCATTTCTCTCTCTCTCTCTCTCTCTCTCTCTCTCTCTCTCGCTCTCTCTCTCTCTCTCTCTCTCTCTCGCTCTCTCTCTCTCTCTCTCTCTCTCTCTCTCTCCCTCTCTTTCTTTCTCTATCTCTCTCTCTTTCTCTCTGTTTTCCAATTTTACACCGAGTTTTGCATCAAACCGAAATCAAACGAAACACCCACACACGCGTGTACACACCGACGCTAAATGTGCGCAATTTTCCAGCGAACCGCAGAGCAACACTGCTTCCGCCGTTTCGCATTTCGGCAAAACCCGGAATAACAATGAAATGATTATGATTTACTTTTCTCGGGTTTCCACGGGTTTTGCTTGCACGCGGTTTTTTTTTTGGTACATCGCCATCTGCCCACAATTGTCGATCACGGTTTTGTTTGAACGCGGATGGCGTCAATGTTCAATGTGGCGTGGGTGTGCGTCTCACGCGTACGACTGGCATGGCGATTGCTAAACCATGAACATCATGTTGTACCAGCGTGATCAACTACCGACTGGTGGATAATGGTTGGACACAACGGTTCGGTGACGATTGCTGATTGCTGTGAGTGCAATGAAAGTGATTTATTACAACACGTTCGAAGGCAGGGCACGTCTCAGTGAATTGCACAGTGCACTGTTGCTTGCTAGAGCACTAGTCATTCCACTGTTTCAGCTTATGTTTCATTTGTATGAAAACCGTACATACCTCGGATAGAATGCAGAGATATGACATTTTTTTGTGTCCTTTCACTCAACATTGACACATCAGTTTTGTACGACATGGTATGAGTAGTAAATTTTACTACATCTTTAATAGCTTTCCATATGCTCTAGATTTGTCTTTACAAATGAATTCAAAAGGTTATTTTTTGTCAGTTAGTTATGTGTTTTTATGTTAAAGACTTGAATGGATTTCTTTTAAATTCAGTTGAAAAAATGTCGTGGTGAAGTTTTCCTTTGTGGAAAACACCTTCCAAAGCATAATTCTCCTTCCAAGTATAAAATTTCA
>CM032178.1:35810507-35907311 GCA_018908115.1 Anopheles rivulorum | reverse complement strand
CTTTTCGCAACAAACACCGATCCACACTTATGAACTTAACACGGTCACGTACGGTCTCGCCCCATCATCTTTCCTAGCTACCCGCACGTTAATTCAACTAGCTGAAGAAGAAGGTTCTGACTATTTGCCTGCCAGTTCTGCTCTCAAACGAAATTTTTACGTTGACGATTTCATTGGTGGCGCCGACACGGTGGACGATGCGCTTCGTCTTCGTAAGGAGTTGGCTAGCTTACTTGCTAAAGGTGGATTCGAACTACGCAAATGGACCTCGAATCATCTCGACGTGCTTTCTGGTTTAAGTGTTGAGCAAATCGGTACTCAGTCCCTGTATCAATTCGTTCCTAACGAAACAGTGAAAGCTCTTGGCATCTCATGGAAACCGGAATCCGATGAACTGTGCTTCGAATCCAGCATTTGTGACGAACCACGCACATTAACTCGTCGATCCATCTTGTCCTGCATTGCAAAAATGTATGATCCGCTTGGTTTGATAGCCCCTATTCTCATTCGTGCAAAGGTGCTGATGCAAGAGCTGTGGCTGTTAAAATCTGGCTGGGATGATCCTGTTCCCGATGGAATCTGCAACAAGTGGAAAGCAATACATAGTGATTGGCAGTCTTTAAGTGAATGTAAAACTAAACGATATGTTCTCTTACCCCATTCTAAAGTAGAGTTCCACACCTTCACCGATGCCTCCGAAACGGCCTACGGAGCATGCGTCTACGCGCGTTGCCAGAACGCGGATGGAGAAATCAGAATCACTCTGATAGCATCGAAATCTCGTGTAGCACCACTTAAACGCATAACGCTTCCCAGGTTGGAACTCAGCGCAGCCGTTTTGGGCGCTCATCTACTTCATCGCGTGAAGAAGGCCATGCAGCTCGAAACTGCCGATTCAGTTTTCTGGTCCGATTCTACCGTGACACTAAATTGGATTGCGTCGCCCCCAAACACATGGAAGACCTTTGTGGCCAACCGCGTCTCCGAAGTGCAAAATTTTTCTCATCCCCGTCAATGGAGACACGTCCCCGGCACATCCAACCCCGCAGATTTAGTCTCTCGTGGCATGTCCGCAGCAAGCATCGCTCACAGCAAACTATGGAATTTCGGCCCCGACTGGCTCGCTCTCCCGTCATCCCATTGGCCTAACTCGAGTCCTGAATCGATCGACGAAGCGGATTTAGAAATCCGTCAGGTGAGTGCAAATGTCGTTAGTATGCATACTCACCCGTGGTTCGATATTTCCTCATCCTTCACCCGACTGTCGCGCATTATCGCGCACTGCATACGTTTTGCTCGTAACGCAAAACAGAAGACGCGCACCCTACATCAGACGCTACCTGCCTCCCCATCGACGATCACGCCAGAGCATGTCACAGCTGCCAAATCTGTTCTTTGTAGATTGGCACAACAAGATGGTTTCGTTTTAGAAATACAGCAGCTGAAAAAAGGAGAAGTGTTAGCTAAGCAGTCATCTTTACGCAAATTAAGCCCGTTCATTGACGAGAATGGATTGATTCGAGTCGGAGGACGGTTGAAGCTGTCTCAATTACCTTACCAATCGATGCGTCCAGCGATTTTGGAAACACTGGTCCTGCGAGTACCTCCAGGAGCTGCAAAAAACTTACACCACATCGCGGAACAACAACAACCACATCCTCCCTGGCAGACTGGTTGTACTGATGGACGAAGCATTGCCAACCACTCGTTGGCCACTCGCCCGCATCCTGCACGTCCATCACGGGGCAGATCAGATCGTGCGAGTCGTAACCCTAAAAACGACAAAAGGTACAGTGACTCGTCCTATTACGAAAATATGTGTCCTACCTTGTGATGATGATACCGCTTGATATTTCCAGTTTTGTTTTGGTTTTGTTTTGACATATGTCAAGGTGGGGAGGATGTTTGAGCAGCCCTGATAGGACCAAGCCGATCGGAACTGAACGAAACACGATCGTTTTGCTTCGGTCAGCAGGGCTCTCACAAGTGAGCGCTCGGGATGAGAACCGGGGTTCTCATTCCCTACAAACATTATAAATATAAGTTATTTTAGCATTAATAAATCACTTCTACTGTAACACCAAAAGCCACCACCGGTAAATATTTAGCACTACGAAAATATATCCGAAAGCTCCGCGATTGAACATCCTGTTTTCCCCGCAACCTTTGTGTATGATCTCGTCGTCCATCTCGTCTGACCAAGATTTTATAGTGCGAACAGTGCAAAGTGTTTATTATTTTTCTACATGTCCCAACAACTCGTTTGTTGCTCGTCAAGACTTCACTTAAGCGCGACAAACATGGGGACTTTGAGAACTCGTAAATAACATTTAAAAAAACTGAAGCAAATACTCCATCCTCGGGCTGTCGATGGACAGGTAAGAAAATGTTTATCCTACCTTTGAACGCGTTGGCATACGACGGAAAACATCGATTGTGTTGACAGCGACAAATAAAAGCGAACGTGCAAGCATTCCCGACGTCAAACCGCGTTTGATTAGTCCTTGTAGAGGTGGCCCACGAACACACAAACACACAACGACGCAACCTCATGGCCAATCACCTCACCAAGCGCTGACGTAAGCTTGGTGCTGTGCCGGTAAGGATGTTACTCGATATATTACCGCCAGGAGTACCTGCCACGTTCTTAGCGCTGAGAACGGGTCCTGTCCTTGCCACACGCGCCTTCACGCGGTGCACAGAGATACTGGATACCGGCACGTGTCGGCACAGTCACAATGGAATAAGCTTCTCCAATTCCAATGTCCCTTCTTCGGAAAGCTACTCCTGGCAGTATACCACATACCACATACCACACGACCCGCATCCGGGCATGCTGGCACGCTCTGCCTTCGAAAAAACCACAACACAAGGAAGCAACCGTAGCACACGACAGAACGAGGCACAATTTCACAGCTTGGTGAGCTTTTTTTCCTTCTTCGTCTTCCTCTCTTCTTCTTGTTTCGCCCACCTAAACCACCCACCTTCTAGTACGTATTTTATCGCCCTCTTACGCTACTACTGCCCATTTTCCACTCTACTGCACTCGAGAAGCCATTTTTCATTTCCTTCTCGTGCTCGGCGGGACATTTTTATTCTCACCCACCGCTGTTATTGTTCCTACTGTCGCTGCTGATGCTGCTGCTGTCCACTGCGTGATATTCCACGTGTCTGTTCTGTGTACGCTATTGTGAACTTGGTACGAGAAACGGAATTGAAGGTCACGCTCAAACGCATACACGCAGACAGAATAAAAGAAGAGAGAATGAGAAGGAATACGAGAGAGAGAGAGGGGGAGAGAAGGAGAAAGAGAGAGAAGGCAATGGTCGTAAAGTTTAGTCCAACTACCGTATGGCTGGTGTTGCTTGGCTGGACTACCCACAGTAATGGTGGCGCACTGTTGTGATACTCCCCAAGGACTAGCGCGAGTCTAACTACGCAGTCAGTCAGCCAGTAGTTAGCAATCCCAACCATCATCTGGTATTTCGTCTCGGATTTACGTTCAACGCACGGGCATGAGGCAGGCCGGATGCGAGGCCGACATGCCTACTTCAAATGTGAAGTGTGTGAAGAAAGCACACTCGAGCGACCACTCGAGCTACACCACAGACGCGCACGGCAAATCGAACATGATGAGCAAATGATGATTGTGATGAAGGTGTTATACGATACCGAGCACACTTTAAAAGCTCCCTTCTTATTACGACACTTGCTCGAGCAGTTAAGTCGTCCCGAGTATCTCGATTAACATAAAAAAAAGTTACATCTATAACACTCAATTCTCTCATTGGAGAGGTGCATCACTTCTACATACGATTTGCGAATATCCCAAGCAGAATCTGAAAGGCTGATCACTCCAATCGGTAAAAATGTAAACGATACGATAGACGGCGCCGAACGAAACCTAAGCTTCAATGATTGGCACACTAGAAACGACACAATGCACATTTCGTACGATATGCACGTACTAAGTGCATCAGCATGAGTAACGTGTATGAACTTTCCCGCGAGATAATGGATTTCAATTGTTTCGTTTTTTATTTCTCCACCGAAATTTTGTGTGTTTCTTTGTTTATTTCATTAGCCAAAAAATATCAATAAAAGCCTTTTCGATTACTCACGATCAATTTATTCCGTGTGAAATTCTGTCTATTAAAGTTGCATACGGAACTTAAACGAACGGTCTTATACGGATATTTGTTCAACCAAACGGAAAATAAATTAAGCGTTGTTAAAGTAGATTAAAGCTTTTCATGATCAAAGAATACTCGACAAAACTTAAGTGATGGAAAAATACAATCTAAAATTAGCAATATTTTGCCATATTAAATTTCGTTATGATTATTCGATCAATATTGCAAACTGAATGCCATGGTTTTGAACATTCTGTATGGATGGATGAGCTTTCGTCGATTCGAAAGCTTTCACGATGGTCAGACGGAAATTTATAAAAGAATCTATCTAATTAACTATTTATAAACATGTCACTTCCATGACACCTGAATATGACTATATTGCATAAGTATAATAACATTCATCCACTTTTTCATGTTTATAACATTTCTTTATATTTTAAGGTAAGCTCATGTTATAGTAGGATAACAAATATTCACACTGATTCAGAATGAATGCATGAATTCCAGCTTACCAGAGAGGGAGTTGATTTAAAAAATTTAAGGAACTCTCTTTTTTTAAACAAAATGCATACGTTGTGCTAAGTCAAAAATAACCTGCATTTTATGTAGACGGTGTTTCGCCATATCTCGTATTTTTTTGTGTTGGTTTAAAGAGAAACTTAATGTCAGTTTGTTAAGAGAATATCGATTTTCTTTATTTTACTCATTTTATTTTTAAATTTTATTGACAAATAAATATCGACGTTACAGTCCAAAGATTAAATTCATACGTAAACATGGTTATGAAATGTTTAAATTTCATATTTTTTAGCTCATTTCTTTTGGTATTAAAGTCGATTTTATACAAATTTTTATATAAACGCTTTTTGAAGTTTAAACTTACGGTATTTCATCTTAAATTGATTTTGTCACATTCACCAACTAGTTGCTATATTAGATATGTATCTTGTTTCATAATAATTTTGGAGCTTGCAGTGATTTTTAATGATTTTTAATACCAACTGTTAGTCGATTTTTCACAGCGAGGATGTGCCAGTAGAATTGTTATTTCTGTGTTTTTTGACAAAATTTTTTTCTATACCCTTGAATGAGTATTTAATATTTCTTGTTCAAATATTAGATATTCAAAAACAAGTAAATACTTGTACTCTCCAATCCAATGCTAAAGCACAATGCTACAGAGACCATCCGTATCCCATTACGTGAATTGTGGATACCGTTCTGCTGCTACACTGCTGATTGCCCATCGTAAACTTAAACACTCATGACTTAAAGGTCTTCAATATTTCTGTCCCACCGATTCCCCCATCATGCAACGCCATTGAAAATGATTGTACCCGCTATAAACACCGCTCAACCAATTGATAAGAAATATTTTCTCCCGACAGGAGCACATCGAATGAACAGCTCAATGAAATTAAAACACCTTCACAGCGAACAACGAGCGCATTCTTGCTTACGCTTCAATGGAGCACGTGTATGCAAAAAGTGTGAAGCAAGCAAAAAAAAAACGATTCGAAACCAACGGCAACAAACACGGAACAGTGCGGCTAACGAGTGCTCTTCTGTTCGCTTTACTGTCATCACCAGCCTGATGTGGTACAGTTTCCCAAACGAGGGCAGAACAATTCGGAAAAGAAGTGTCTGCAAAAGTGTGGTGAAACGGCTCGTCCCGGCGCTCACATGCAGTGAAGAGTTATTTAAAGATTTGCCTCGTGTTTTACTCCTTATGTGATGTTGTTCCCTTTCCAGCGAACACAAGCCTCAAACCACATTTTCCAGTCAACGTCAAATCAAAACGTCAGTCAACCATCACACACATACATACACTTCACACGACAAGCATGGCACATGTTTCCTTCCCCACCACGGGAAAACACAACCCAGCAGCAGCACCCAGAAATAATCTACAAAATTCATTGTTTCTCCGTTCGCCCGCCGGGTGAAATGTGGACTCTTAAAAGCATCGCACAGCGGCCCAGGCCCAGGCTCAAGGTTTCCTTTTAGCACCCTTTCATCGTACCGCTTCGTGAATGGTGCACGCTCGCTCGATGCGGTGAAAATCTTGAAAGGCATTGTTGTACTACTACTATTGGGTTTAAATTCCTTCCCTATCCGGGTGGCTGACGGTACCCGGCAACCATCAACTTTCGAAAAGATCTTCATCAATTGCTAGCAAACTTCCAAAACGGAGACAGTTCGCTACACGCACAAGGACCGGCATGGGTGCGTTTGAATCGGCGAATGCCGCCGGCGTGTCTCTCTAAATCGCCAACTGCTTAACCTTGCGAGATTAAGCTCACCACTTAACTTTCGAAAACGAAATTATCCTAATTAAAACGACACTTCAGACCACACTCCCGGGGGCGAATGTATCCCTCATCCCCCCGGGTATCCGCTTTCTCTCCTCTTCTTCTTCATTACTGTTTTTTTTTTTTTTGTAAAGTTGTTTCCACCACTCGAGAAAGTTTCATTCCACCCCTATGCACCCCAACCTCCACTACCAAGCGCCTTTCCTATTGCCCTTTAAGCAATCAGGCGGTTGATGAGCGTTCGCTCGTTATGGATCGCCGGGCAAAACGTCGCGCTCCGTCCAAATCAGCACCGGCTACCAGGCCGAGAAATGGGTGGGAAATTTTCCTCTTTAACTGAGTCTTGTGCCAACGTTCAGTTATCGGCATGTGGGACGGATTGGTTGGCAGGTGAATTGATACAGTGTCCGCTTCACTTACGGCGTTTAAATTCGTCTCATCTCTAATCGATGAGAGGGTAAATAGTGGCACCGATCCCCTGTTTGACACCATTGCCATTTTGGGGTGAATGGTAATTAAATTAATTTGTACCAATTCAGCAGCGTTTGCCAAAATGATCACAGAGACAGTCTAGTCTTATTAACATGTTGTAGGAAAATATTGCCCAACTATTGCACTGAAAGAGAATATTGGGAAATTAATATTAAAAATATGGTTGGATGGTTTTTGACACCATGCTTCCAATAAGCTTTCTACAATTCTTAAATTTTCACTTAAATTTAAATTTTAAATTCACGAAGCGAACCCAAAAGAAGGGAGTCGAATAAATTCTTATTAAAAATTATTATTAATTATTTCTCAACCGCAAAACTAACCCAAAACCATGCCCAGTTTATCGGGGACCGAAATTTTAAGCGCCTTTAACGCAAAATTTAATTACTCCGTCCTACCGTCCACGCGAAAACACCCAAACAGACCGGAATGGTGGGCTGATGATGGGCTTCAGCAAAGCACTGGGATGCGGTTTACAAGCGCCCGAAGCATTGCCAGACATTCAACCCATCTTTAGTGCCCCAATCTCACTTTCTTCCCCTTCGTTTTATCTTTTCGCCCACTCCATGGACTATCCCCCCATTCGAACGAAGAAGCTCAGTGAAATGTGAAATAATTTCAAATATTAACAAGGTTTCCGGGACCGGTAGCAGAAGTGTGGAAGAAACGAAAATTATGATGACAGCGCAATTTGCGCACTTGTCAAGCTTTGTAAGCGATTGACATGAACGGCGACCGCCAACCCGACGCTACGAGTTTCACCAGTGCCTTGCGACCGTCACGTCCGACACGTTCGTCTGTTCGCCGGCAGTGGACGAAGCAGTGTGCAAGTTTCCTTGGCGCAAAGTTTCAGCTCAATCTGGCAAATTTCTGGCTACGTTTTTCCAAACGCAGCAACTTTCCAACCAGCCAGTGGGCAAGTGAAAAGAATTTTAGCCAACTTGCTCTACGAGCTGCAAAAATACTCCAGCACCACATTGCTTCGTGACAAAAGTTTGTTTTTTCGTAAAGCAAAAAACAAATCATCCACCCAATATATTCTTTATGGTTTTGACCTCCTTTAGCAAACAAAGTGCAAAAAATACATGCCCAGAGAGGGAATTGAACAGATAACTTCACCTGCATATCAGGGTGCGATCAGGATGATAACGCATTCCTCTTTGTCAACCATCCATGACGCAACCATCCTTCACGATATGGTCTATGGCGTTATATGAGAGATGGTTTATCATCTTACCAATTGCGGTAGTAACACATTCCCGAGCTTCTGTCTGGTGTAAATTGGATTGTTTGCTAAATTGTATACACCACGATTTTTCACCCGGTCGATTTTTCCGATTAGTATCTTGCAAGGTTTTAAAGTTAAAATAATATATTTAGGACTATTTATGGGTATAGCTTTTAAAAGCAGCAGTAAAAGCAGTAAAATGTTTCATGTTTTCTCGAGCTTTTTTCGAGCTGACTTCTATTTTACAGGAAATAGCAATCGAAAAAGCTGTCGAAGATGCAAAGTGTAACCAGGCAATCATATTCACTGGCAAAAACATAATCACTGAATAATTGACTTCAACTTAAAAATAATCCAGAAACGGTTTCTCCCCATGTATCACGCTTTCCCCTTGAAACCCCTGCAGTGGTTTAGGAAGCTACCAATTGAAAACCATTTTAGTAAATGTAAATAATTAGATTATTTATACCCTGCAGGAGAATTACTCGCAAAAACACGTTTTCTGGAACGAATTTATTTATTTTGTAACCACGCGGAAAATATTTTGTTTACTAATTGATGAAGTGACAGCTAGGGACAAAGAAACCCTGAAGATGACACTTCAAAATAACAGTGTTGCCAGATTTTACTAAAGTAAAAAAATTAAGTATACGATGCATGTATAAAAACCGTCAAAACTTATTTATAAATCTGATAGGTACTTTTTCAATTTTCTAAAACCATTTTTGTCCATACGTTTGTTTAACTATTGATTATTTAGCTTTAGATTTAGCTGGAAAAATAACGTAATAAAATCCACATAATTAGGATACAGGAATAAAAAGAAAATTCTTTAAACATCATACCATAAATATACTGCCTTAAAGAAAGGCATTTTAGAAACGGTAAATAGAATTTTAACAAATATTTAAAGTTTTATCAAAAAAAGAACTTCGGGTTTGTTAGTATACATAGCACTATGGCATATAATGACACACATAAAAAAATTAGTAGAACTGGTTGCTTGTATCTATTACTGAAAAATTATCCCTGTAATAAACTATTATTATATTACGCAACCTGCAGTACGCACGTCAAATAAAAACGTGATAAGTGATGTAATATGAGCATTTATCATCCTTCATTAATTTGCAGCGTAATGGCGATATCAGCATTATCTATGTGCATTTTGTTTTATGGTAGCAAATAACTCTCGAAACATAACACTTACACACAATTACATACAGTTTTGCATTACGATACTGATACCCTCGATGCTCGATTGATTCGCTTATCCCACTGGCTTATCCCACATCCCCATCAACCCTGCAAAAAANCGGGTGGCTGACGGTACCCGGCAACCATCAACTTTCGAAAAGATCTTCATCAATTGCTAGCAAACTTCCAAAACGGAGACAGTTCGCTACACGCACAAGGACCGGCATGGGTGCGTTTGAATCGGCGAATGCCGCCGGCGTGTCTCTCTAAATCGCCAACTGCTTAACCTTGCGAGATTAAGCTCACCACTTAACTTTCGAAAACGAAATTATCCTAATTAAAACGACACTTCAGACCACACTCCCGGGGGCGAATGTATCCCTCATCCCCCCGGGCATCTGCTTTCTCTCCTCTTCTTCTTCATTACTGTTTTTTTTTTGTTGTAAAGTTGTTTCCACCACTCGAGAAAGTTTCATTCCACCCCCATGCACCCCAACCTCCACTACCAAGCGCCTTTCCTATTGCCCTTTAACCAATCAGGCGGTTGATGAGCGTTCGCTCGTTATGGATCGCCGGGCAAAACGTCGCGCTCCGTCCGAATCAGCACCGCCAGCAGCAGGCCGAGAAATGGGTGGGAAATTTTCCTCTTTAACAGAGTCTTGTGCCAACGTTCAGTTATCGGCATGTGGGACGGATTGGTTGGCAGGTGAATAGATACAGTGTCCGCTTCACTTACGGCGTTTAAATTCGTCTCATCTCTAATCGATGAGAGGGTAAATAGTGGCACCGATCCCCTGTTTGACACCATTGCCATTTTGGGGTGAATGATAATTAAATTAATTTGTACCAATTCAGCAGCGTTTGCCAAAATGATCACAGAGACAGTCTAGTCTTATTGACATGTTGTAGGAAAATATTGCCCACCTATTGCACTTAAAGAGAATATTGGGAAATTAATATTAAAAATATGGTTGGATGGTTGTTGACACCATGCTTCCAATAAGCTTTCTACAATTCTTAAATTTTCACTTAAATTTAAATTTTAAATTCACGAAGCGAACCCAAAAGAAGGGAGTCGAATAAATTCTTATTAAAAATTATTATTAATTATTTCTCAACCGCAAAACTAACCCAAAACCATGCCCAGTTTAACGGGGACCGAAATTTTAAGCGCCTTTAACGCAAAATTTAATTACTCCGTCCTACCGTCCACGCGAAAACGCCCAAACAGACCGGAATGGTGGGCTGATGATGGGCTTCAGCAAAGCACTGGGATGCGGTTTACAAGCGCCCGAAGCATTGCCAGACATTCAACCCATCTTTAGTGCCCCAATCTCACTTTCTTCCCCTTCGTTTTATCTTTTCGCCCACTCCATGGACTATCTCCCCATTCGAACGAAGAAGCTCAGTGAAATGTGAAATAATTTCAAATATTAACAAGGCTTCCGGGACCGGTAGCAGAAGTGTGGAAGAAACGAAAATTATGATGACAGCGCAATTTGCGCACTTGTCAAGCTTTGTAAGCGATTGACATGAACGGCGACCGCCAACCCGACGCTACGAGTTTCACCAGTGCCTTGCGACCGTCACGTCCGACACGTTCGTCTGTTCGCCCGCAGTGGACGAAGCAGTGTGCAAGTTTCCTTGGCGCAAAGTTTCAGCTCAATCTGGCAAATTTCTGGCTACATTTTTCCAAACGCAGCAACTTTCCAACCAGCCAGTGGGCAAGTGAAAAGAATTTTAGCCAACTTGCTCTACGAGCTGTAAAAATACTCCAGCACCACATTGCTTCGTGACAAAAGTTTGTTTTTTCGTAAAGCAAAAAACAAATCATCCACCCAATATATTCTTTATGGTTTTGACCTCCTTTAGCAAACAAAGTGCAAAAAATACATGCCCAGAGAGGGAATTGAACAGATAACTTCACCTGCATATCAGGGTGCGATCAGGATGATAACGCATTCCTCTTTGTCAACCATCCATGACGCAACCATCCTTCACGATATGGTCTATGGCGTTATATGAGAGATGGTTTATCATCTTACCAATTGCGGTAGTACCACATTCCCGAGCATCTGTCTGGTGTAAATTGGATTGTTTGCTAAATTGTATACACCACGATTTTTCACCCGGTCGATTTTTCCGATTAGTATCTTGCAAGGTTTTAAAGTTAAAATAATATATTTAGGACTATTTATGGGTATAGCTTTTAAAAGCAGCGTTTAAAAGCTTTTTAGTTTAGCTTTTAAAAAAAGCGTGCTCGCCATAATATTTCGTCATTATAAGATGGGTCTCGGTAGACGAAGTTTTTATCACAAAGCAAGGAAGGAAAATTACCTGCAAAAACACGTTTTCTGGAACGAATTTATTTATTTTAAAACCACGCGGAAAATATTTTGTTTACTAATTGATGAAGTGACAGCTAGGGACAAAGAAACCCTGAAGATGACACTTCAAAATAACAGTGTTGCCAGATTTTACTAAAGTAAAAAAATTAAGTATAAAACCGTCATGCGTGTATAAAACCAACGGGACGGGATGCATGTATTAAACCGTCAAAACTTATTTATAAATCTGATAGGTACTTTTTCAATTTTCTATAACCATTTTTGTCCATACGTTTGTTTAACTATTGATTATTTAGCTTTAGATTTAGCTGGAAAAATAACGTAATAAAATCCACATAATTAGGATACAGGAATCAAAAGAACATTCTTTAAACATCATACAACAATTATACTGCCTTAAACAAAGGCATTTAAAAAACAGATACATAGAATACAAACAAATATTTAAAGTTTCCTCAAAAAAAGGACTTCGAGTTTGTTAGTATACATAGCACTATGGCATATAATGACACACATAAAAAAAATTAGTAGAACTGGTTGCTTGTATCTATTACTGAAAAATTATCCCTGTAATAAACTATTATTATATTACGCAACCTGCAGTACGCACGTCAAATAAAAACGTGATAAGTGATGTAATATGAGCATTTATCATCCTTCATTAATTTGCAGCGTAATGGCGATATCAGCATTATCTATGTGCATTTTGTTTTATGGTAGCAAATAACTCTCGAAACATAACACTTACACACAATTACATACAGTTTTGCATTACGATACTGATACCCTCGATGCTCGATTGATTCGCTTATCCCACTGGCTTATCCCACATCCCCATCAACCCTGCAAAAAACCCCTCCCGTTCCGTTCCGTTCCGTTACGATTTGGCAATTGAAATCCTTCCGTACTCCCAAGATGACAGTTATTGGAAAAAGGGTTTCAAGCATACGATTCGAGATATTCCAAGTGCTTTCTCGTTCCGTTCGCGCTCTCGAGACACTCGACGGCCCATAACTCGTCGGCCTGCCCTGGTCTGGTCCGCGACAGCGACGAGTGTCTTCGGATGCCAATTTCAAACCGATACCAAGTGGAAACGGGTCTCCACCATCGATCCCCATCACTGGGACCCACAGTAACGCAATTCAGGATTAAACCGTAACGCGATATGCTAAAATCTTTTGCTCTCTAGCCCCCCCCCCCCCCCCCCCCCCCCCCCCCCCCCCCCCCCCCCCCCTCCCCGTCCTATTACATTTCCGCAATGGAATGTGAAGCCGAGCACAACTCTCGAACTTTATCGCACTCCATGGGATGATGATGACAGCGCGTTATGTTACGACGAGAACGATGGGTCGCGGGTCGCCCGCAAGCTTCCCTGAGGTGGAAGCCACAGCAAAACAGCATCTCCGGATGCTCTGCCATGATGATAATGGGGTGACATCGGATAGTGACAGGAGGGAGGAAGAGGAGGAGGATGGGTCCGCAAGGGTATTTTCCGAAATGGTAGAAAAGAATTCGCTCTTCATTTTCTCGCGCGCACACACACACACACACATACCCAAGGGTCACAAAAAGATACCAAAACGAAGTAATGGAAGAAGATGAGGCGAACAAAAAAAAGTACGCGCGCGATCCACTCAAAGATAATCGATTTTCCTTCATCGAGGGAGAAAATGGATGGGGAAGGTAAAAAAATCAGATTCGATTCCCTGACCGCACCGCAGCCCACACAGCCGTTCGCGGTTGTTCGCCTAAAACGCAAACGGAAAATCAACCGAAACCGCTCGCTATCGCTTCCCGATCGTTTGTGTTTGGCCGTACCGCACCATTTGTCACGATTCCCTTGGGACCGCAACCGGGACCGCTAAATATCAACCAACAAACCAACAGAACTAGACAAACAAAGGCACCGAGAGGAGTCGAGCGAAAAAAATTCAGCATACGATGGGATGAAGATGAAGCAAATGAACGAAGACGAATAGAAAAATTATATAGCAAACATACAAAGAACGGTACGGGCACCCAAAACATTCTTCCTTCCAATCAGCGGAATGAAACCTAGGACAACGGGCATCAAATTAATATTTCCTTTCTGCCGAACGATGCAAACGTAAATAGGCTCACACAAAAAAAAATACAAGACTACGCGAAAGCAGACAAAAAAAATCGTAAGGTGGCAAGCAAAACCACCCACCAACACCAACGATCGATCTGACGAACGAAACAAAAAAACAGAGCAGGAACGACGGCAGGACAAACTTTCCTGTTGAAAAATGCCTTGCCTCTGTTGGCCACCCTATTGCAAACACTTCGCTCGACAATGATAATTTCCCCATTTTTCTGCCTGTGCGAGTTTTCGATTCCGATACGCCGAAACTCAATGGACCGTGTACCGTCGTTTGCTGCGAGCCTCCTAGGGCCTCCTCATTTCTGCGCTGATTTATTGCTGGGCGAACGAAAGTCTGGATTGGGAGTTGGGACGACCATGGTCGGCAATGAAACGTGTTGCATATCGCCAGTAAGAGTGAACAATTTTACGAGAAAGTTCTTTTTAGTCGTGAAAGTGAGATTGATGATTGAGTAAGAAGAGTATCTCGTTTGCCCGCGGAAGAGATCTCGGCACGGTGTGGAAAGCAAAATTCCAATTCCAACTACCGAGCTGTAAACGATGTACCGATTTGCATACTGCAAACACACACGGTTCATTAACGTCTTCAAAATCGGATATCAGACCACACCTCGAACAATTTCAATTTACAACACATTTGCCAGCAACATTCCAGGGAAGCGTTTCGTTCTAGTGTAAACATTATCTAACCAATTCCTGGAATGGATCCCGTGCTCGCATTCGAACAAAACGTAGTGTCCTTACCACTTTGCACGCATGTTCTATTTCAGTGGAACGAGTCCAACGTCTTCGTCTTCGTACGAACGCCCAGTGTGAGTTCCGGGAATGTACCATCCATGAAAAGTGATAATCTGATAAAGAGTTCCTGCTAAACGAACGTGCGCTTCGTGGTCCGTTCTGCAGTGATATGTGATTGGAAAACTGGGAAAGGATGAACTATATTGGTGAAGGATTAAGAACACCCTAGGCTACTGATGCACATGATCATTGCTGTCCGTTTTTTCCGTTCTGTTTTATATCAGACATAGAATCTGTCATGCATTCTCTGAACCTATCCAACGACTTGGGTCTTTCTCAGAAAGTTGTACGGTTACAGACCTTTCAGTCTTCGTCCGTTTTTTGGGAACCACTATCTTAGACGACCTATTCGAACCACTCAAAACGAAGTGTTTAGTTTTTAAAAAAGCTATTATTCCATGGAGATATGTAGCTCTCCAATCAAACAGTTGTAAAAGCACAAGGAGTTACGGTTCTGGGCATTTACGAACATATAATGGGACGTAACATAGTTATGTCTGCTGAATAGTTACACAAAGTAATTGCTTATGATTAATTACCTTCATTACCCTGAAGTAGTATTGTGTCCATTATCTGTTTTTGAAGAGGCGAGTGGAAGTACTTGCTGACATGAAAGAGGTTAGGAAACTCTCACAGAGGTCATAATGCTAGTATTCATCTAGTTAAATCAACTGTAATCAAATATGTTTACAAAACTCTTAATTTAATTGAAATTTTTAATTCATAAATAGTTATCACATCTTTAGTCTTCCATTTACTTAAGAAATCACTGCCTTCCTTCCCGCTCAAATTCGATTACTCACTGTCACGACACTATCCTGAATATTACTTTAAAACTAAGAATACAGCAAATAATAACTAAGTAAAGCTACCAGTGATTAAATGATCAAGTGGAGTAAAAAAGACGATCTTACACGTTGGCAGAGAGAGGATCAAAGAATGGTGAAAAACAAATAAGTGAGACGAGTAGTAACACAAAAGTAGTAGAAACAGAAAACACAGAAATAGTTAGAGAATCACGCGATAAAAGCCTAACTACTTTCTCCAGGACCTTGTTCCATGAGGTTTCAATTTTTAGGGACTCATAGGGACATCAATAGCTAGGTGTGATCGACGATGATCCTCTTAACCTGCTACTGATTCTTCTTTATTATCTTTTGAATTGGGTAAAGTGTATATCCACTATATCATCATTTTCCATACTTCAACTTAGCCATTTAAAAGCTTTGGAGCTTCTCAAAATTAGATGCCAAAGTAAGTTGTACATTTGGTTATTATTATAAATTATAACAGAGATTGCAATATTGTAAGATAAGCAAACGATAAATTCATTGATAAATTTTTAATGCTCACTGGTCAGAAAATGGGCTAAAATGGGCAAGAATGAGTCTCTCGGAAGTCCCAAAACTTTACAGGACATAGATAAAGTTACTATTTGTCAATCAAAGCTAATATTCTTACACCTTTATTTGACATTACTCAAACACATTAACTGTGCCACGGATGAATTTGTCGCATACATTACTCTTCTAGTGTTCATCCAGTAGAAACATTGATAACGCCATGTTATGTCATTCATTCCCAATTCTCACGACATAAAAGATTATCCAAGAAAAAAATACTTATCCAAACAAGTTACATCAAAATGGCTGTGAAAACATTAGAAAAAAGCTTCTTATTATATTGTTCGACAGGATAAGAATCACAAAAACTATAGCTCCCCATTGCCACTAGGTGTGATGTTGCATATTGAAGCATAACATTACAAAGAAAAACCCCGGCATCGTTCACGGCATGTTTAAGTGTAACAGTACCTACTTAAATCATCCATCCATCCATCCATCCATCCATCCGATGGATGGAACGTCTCAATATGTATGTTTTGTTGTTGTTGTTTTTTTGTATCCACTTCTATTCCGCTACATCGGTCGGTCTTTGAAAGATGCTTGTCAGCGCCACGCTGCATGTGATAACTTTCTTGCGCTGTACAATGTCAGCCTTTAAGCGACAGATTTCTCACTCAACGACAATAGCTGGTGCAGTACAGCATTCGTGCGCTGTAGAAAGGAAAAAAAGACGACATGAAAGAGAATTCTGGCGATGGCGAAGTGGAAAAAAAAACGGCTGCTGCTGCTGCCCCTGCTGCCTGCTCAATCACTACGCCTCTTGTAATAGAGAGATTCGCCCTCTACTTGGTTTACCAGATGTGATCTCGCTACTCACGCTTCACGTTTTGGTGTGATTGTGTGTTTTTGCTGGGCCTATTACACAATCGGTTTCCATTGTTAAACATCATTGTCAAGGCTGTGCAGGATGCTTTCGCTCGGATGATGAAATTGTCCACACGAAGGTGTGAATGAACGTGATGCTTATGTGTGTTCGGAGCGAAACGTGCGAGGCTACGTAATCTCCTTATGTTGCTTAAGTGTTACGAAACGATACCAGAAAACGCATATGCAGCATCACTCCGCAGTAGTGTAAATTAAAAAAAAAAAAAGCTAGATTGACAATACACTTCTGCACACTTCTCAGACACACCTTTTGGGATACGAAATCATCACAATTGTTGAATCGAAGAACCGGTCAAACCATTCTGCCGCATGGTTCATAATTCACTCACAACTTACGACGACAACTATTTGGCTTGATGGAAGCACAATGCGTAATTGATTTACAGCCCAGATCCAGCGAGACGAAGTGTCTGCCCGGCCAAACAAGTCGAGATGGAGTTGTTTGAGTCAGAACCACCGACCTATTCTGCTCGTGCTCGGTCTCTCATTCTCTCGCATTCTACTCAACTAGCCCGTCAGTGCGACAGAACACGTCGACCTCAAAACACGCCAGTGTCATTTCGCTTAAGTTCACCAAGATTGTGCTTACAGAAACACAAGACCTAGCAGCAAAACATTCAACTCTCCTTTACTCACTGCGTTGTACCGTATTTTCTCTTTCTCGTATCGTCACCGGATTTCCCCCTACCCGCAACCGGAACGATCCTCATTAGCAGAATCTGTGATTCCCATTATCAACAGTAACAAACGGCGACAGCGCAGCGATGGCGTCGTCGTTCGCTAATTGCTCCTACGCGCCCGATCCGAGCGCTGGCGACGCGAATCCATTCAACTACGGCGAGCGCAGTCTGCTAGACGATCGGGACAAGCGGTACGTAGTCGTATGCCACGACACTCCATTTCTTCACTGTGATAGAGCGATTCTTTTTACATCCACCTCTAACGCATTAAAACTTTCCTTTCTCCATCCATCTCAACACAGCGGAGTGACGCGTGCATCCAGTCTAGCGCTACCGAACCACACGCTGCTGGATCTGCTGGAGCAGAAGCAGAAACTCTACGACACAATCCACCTAACACCACCGCCGAAGGGCAATGGTACCCGGCGCCATTCGTCCGATTCGTTCCCGATGATCGAGAACGAAAGCTTCCAGATACCGCAGCGGCAGAGCAAAAAATCGGCCCAAGCTTTAACACCCGGCCCACTAGTTCCACCGCCCGTTCCGAAGCGAACCTTTCAGGGTAATTTCCCGCGCAAACCGCCCGACTCGTTCGAGGTGCAGAAGCGAGCCTCACTGCTCGCTCTGGACAGCTATCAACAGCAGCAGCAGCAGCAGCAGCATCAACAGCAGCAACAACTGCAGGCACAGCAGCAACAGGTGCAACAGTTACAGCAGCAACTGGCACAGCAGCTTCAACAGCAACAGCAAGCTCAGCAGCAACAGCAGCAACAGACCTACGCACAGTTTGCCCGCGCAGAGCGTATCTGCAAGTCCGCCTTCGAGGATCAATCGTTCAGCTACTATCCGGCACCGAAAAGTGCGAAAAGCAGCGGTCCGGGTATCGGTGGCGTTGGTGTAGGCAGTGGCGCCTGTCACAGTGTTAGTGCGACTAGCTTTGACGATTTAGCCGAACCGGATGACTTTGTGCTGTTCAGCAAGAAGATGGCCTCGATCGAGTCGAACCGTTCGTCGAGCGATTCGAACAAATCGCAAACCACTATCGATACCGGTTACGTGTCCGCCAACGAAACCGACCGTTCCATACTAACCGGGGGCAGTTGCTCCTCCGCGAAGGGCGGTGCGTCCTCCTTTCGCAGCCGGTTCTCTTCCGAGGATACCCAGTCCTCGCTGGATAGTTTTCTCTCGTCCGAGCTACACCGTACCGATACGATCGATTCGCTACCGCTGAACGATTCGCCCTTTAGCCTGAAGAAGAATGTGTTCAATTTCGATTTGAAAACTTCGCCGCTCATTCGCGGCAGCAGTACCGTTTCGCCGAACTCCATCGATGAAAAGCTGGACAACTGTTCGCCCAGAAGCATCGAAAGCAAGGGCTCCCGGAAGCTACCGACCGTGCCGACGCGCAAAGGTCCCGCCAGTGGCATCGTGATGCAGCCGAAACTTCCACCACCGGGTGTTGCCAATGGTGGTAGCAGTCGCATGACACCGCCACTGCCACCATCACGTTCCCAGCAGGCATTCGAGACACGCAAGCTGCAGAAACTACAGCAAGCTCAACAGCAACAACAACAGCAGCAGCAGCAGCAAACGCAGCTCAACAATGTCGTTTCGGTGCACAAAACGGCGCTGGAAAGTTTGCAGGAGCTGTACAGCCGACCGCTTGGTATACGGCGCAACATACACCGGCCACCACCGCTCAGCCAGCAGCAGCAGATGATCGGTGGAGCGAAAGCTTCAATGATTGGCCAGCGCCAAGACTCGACCATCTCGAGCGACAGCTTCTCCATTACCTCAAGCCCGGGCTTTCAGAACAAAGCGATGGAGAGTTCGTTGCTGCAGCAACATTCCACCGCCAAGTTTAACCGGTCGACTATTCGCGGCAAGGTCACCATGGACACGCCCACCGGCAGTATGGCTGGCACGAACGTCACACCCAACAATCTGACGGCAATTCTGAATTCGGCAGGATCGACACCGGTAGGATCCAATGTTACACCCACGTCCAACGCTCCGGGCACGATTGGTTCGGCGCATGGCAGTAGCGATGTCATGGGAGGAATCGGTGTTACTACCAGCACGATACGATCAGTACCGCCACGTGTAAGCATGCGCCAAGACTCTAGCATATCCAGTGACAGCTTTAGCCAAACGTCTAGCCCCAGCTACAACTCAAAAATTATGGAAGCTCCACTCCTATCGCACGCTGCCAAGATGCCCAAGGTGTCGAAACCGATCGCGAAGAATCTGGACGAAATTACGAAGGAATCACCCGCGGATGTGAACGGAACGGCCGCGATCATCAAGAGTGCATCCACCCCGGCCAGCCTACAGACGATCGTACGACTTTCCAATGGATCGAACGTTAGTCTACAGCACAAGGTAGATAGAGTTTGTGCGAGGGGACGTGATCCGGCACTAACAAACTAATCACACTTCATCATCCATTCTTACTTGCAGAAGTTTCAAATTTTAAAGGCACGCAAAAACTCCAACCCCTACGTTACTAGTGGGCGGTTAAAGTTCCGCCTTTGCCAGATACTATTGAATGCCGTCGGATTGCTTGCGATTGCCGGTGGACTAGCGGCGTACTTTAACGCCTACCCGACGATCAAGTTCGTTAACCAAACCATCACCCGAACGGCCATTCCATCGTCACCGGCAGGTGGCAGTACATCGGCCGGCTCGGGTTCTGTATCGTCGATAGCGTCCTCGGGTTCGGGAGCACCAGCTGCCGGAACACCAGGACGTAACGCATTGGACATGGCTGGTGGTTACCGTGGCGATCGTAATCCAGCACCCGGTGTATGTCTACCGGTGATCGTAAGGTTCTGCCAGCAGCATCGGGTACCCTACAACTATACCGTCTTTCCGAACTACATTGGACATTTCGCCCAGCCGGAGGCACAGAATGTAAGTAGCTGCGCATGATTGCATACAGCCGATCAAAGCTGTAACACTCGGTTACGTTTTCCAGGAGATTGATCTCTTCGAAGCGCTGGTGGATGTGCAGTGTTACGAGCTTGTTCCATTATTCTTATGCTCTCTGTTTGTGCCTAAATGCGGTAATTCCGGTTTAACCGTACCGCCATGTAAAAGCTTGTGTACTGGTAAGTACAACCCAAAACCTCACCCTTTTCATGGACATCGCACGAGATGTGCTTGACTCTCTTGTCATCACTCCCTCACAGAAACAATGCGTCGATGCAGTTTCTTCTTCGACGTGTTTGGACTGGAGCTGCCGGAGTATTTGCGCTGCTCGATTTTCAACGATGCCGTATCGGATCAGGAGGAGTGTGTTGGGATGGCTGAGTACAAGGAATCGATTATTCGATCCCGTCGGCCAATGGCTTGTTCGGGTTTTCTCTGCGACAAGCGGCGCTGTATACCGAACGATTGGAAATGTGACGGACACGTCGACTGTCAGGATCAGACGGACGAGGCACACTGCGACTTTTGCGGAGACGATGCCATCCACTGTGGAGAGGGACAGTGCATGAGTCAAAAGCATGTATGCGACGGTACGGTGAATTGTCCGTACGGACAAGATGAAAGGAATTGCAGTAAGTAGAACATGATCCAGCACAAAGCGAGATCAGGATACTTCATTCTATTTCCTTTATTCAGTACGACTTAGCGAAAGAAATGGTGATCTAGGCCGTGGCACGTTGGAAGTCTACAAAGCCGACTTGAAGCAGTGGGCACCCGCGTGCGTTAAAAACTGGGATCCGGCGACGTCTCCTACCATGATCTGTTCCCTCTTGGGTTACAGCTCTGTCAACTCAAGTCGCACGGCAATGCGAGGATCGAATCGAACGCTGATCAGCACGAAGGATGCCTCGTCCATGTGGCGCATGTATCAGAAGAAGGACGTCAATCTGATCAAGGAGTTCAATAGCTGTGACATCAACTCGCGCTACCCGGTGGCAGAGCTGACCTGTTCTAATTTTGGTATGAAAATGAATGCCCCTCGCAAGATGAAACTTTTATACTGAGCGTAGACCACTGTTTATATCCCGACAGAGTGTGGCAAGGTTCGGAACAAAAAGAACTTTAAAGCAACGAAACGGATTGTTGGAGGATCAACATCGAGCCCGGGTGACTGGCCATTTGTTGCGGCCATCCTTGGCGGACCGGAGGAAGTGTTCTACTGTGCCGGTGTACTGATCGCCGACCAGTGGGTTTTGACTGCTTCGCATTGCATCGGCAAGTAAGTATCGTCCAGGGTAGGAATCCTCCACTATGAGAAGGGATATATGTCCAACGATCGGCCAAAGATACACAACCATTCACTTTTGTATTTACTTCCCACTAGTCACACGATGCGCAACGTCAACGATTGGACTATTCAGCTCGGCATTACTCGGCGGCACTCGCACACCTACTACGGCCAGAAGGTAAAGGTCAAGACGGTCATACCACATCCGATGTACAATCTGCACATTCCGCACGACAACGACATTGCACTGTTTCAGGTAAAAGAAGGAAACTTGATGAGCATTTGCCGTAAGACTTACTAATCAATCACAAACTTTGATCATCTCCAGCTTGCCACCAGAGTAGCATTCCATGAGCATCTGCTTCCAGTCTGCCTTCCTCCGCCGCACATTCGGGAACTACCGACCGGTATTAACTGCACCGTTGTAGGATGGGGCAAACGGGAAGAACGTAACTGTGAGTAACATACTTTTCGATATCTCTTAACACTTGATATAGACTAGAACTTTGAAACATACCGGTGACGCACACGACATATTACAAGAGGAGAACTCTTGTTTCCATCCTGAACCTCGTTGATTCAGTAATTAAATGAAAAAGCATGACATTAGTCTTGGATCAGCTGTAGTTGGGGCACCTTCTCTTGCTTAATGAAATGCACTTGGCCTTGATATTGGACTTTCACCTTGGATACTCGACATGTGCATTAAATAATAGCACTCTGTTTAAGTCGACCTAGGAGTATTCCTCGTACTGATAAGGATTTTTTCCTTGTGGTGGCCTATCACAAGTTCGTGACCTCGCGTTCATTGCACAATCCTATCTAGTGACTCATTCGTTAGCACATGGTCTTGGCAACTAGGTCTTGGCCATCTTGGTCTAGCGAAACAAGATCGACGATAAAGAGCAACCATACTACATGCCAAGAATCGCCCATGAGTTAACAATTCGTCTCAAAGGAACTCGTCTCGTTTTGGCGGCCCGGTTATGTATTTGGAAATGGCGCTAGTCCCAACACGACCGGACCGGTTCAAATCGCATCCGGACCGTTCCCCCGTAGTGAGCACTGACTATGCAACTAAGTGGTATCTAATAGTCTAGTAAGCCATTCGATGGCCGGCATGACCGAGTAGGTCGTTAAGCCAAAGAGCGAGAGAGAGAACTCGTCTCAAAGTCTCATCGCAACTAGTATCGATTCTTGTGAAACTTTGGAAGATATTTTGTTCAAATATAACCTCGAAGCTGGAGCACTGTGTTTTCGAAGTAACTTTTGATAAACTTTCCAAGGTAAGCAGGCACTACCATGGTCACCAGGCCGCTACCAACTGGTAGTCCTACTACCGTATTAACCACAACCGTAAACAAGTTGTCAATGCGAAACAAAACTCAAAAACAGTCTGCTACCCCACTGATGGCTGATGGGAAATAAAGTTTTGCTCTCCTAGCACTTAGTTCTAAGAAACGGTGATGCTTTTGAAGCGGTAGCATACAAGTTCTTTTGAGCAACTACCCTGCAACGACATACAGAAAGAACAAGGGCCCATGTTGCAATGTACAACGCATTTCAAGCGCTGATCACGATCCGTGCTGTGGATAAAACTTTAAATCTACTTTCCGACAGGGGTGGTTCGAAAGAATTTGACCAACAACAAAAGAAAAACGCACTCGAACCCACAGCTTTCCCCGTTTGCAATGGCAGGAGATTGGTGTGCGTTAGTGTAAAATAGCAAACAAAGGAATCAAAGCTAAATATCTTACAGCAAAACCAGCGTGTCCATTGATTGGAAACAGATGAGTGAAATTCAATTTCCGGAGTGGATACATTTACCCGCAACATGAGCTTTTGCCGTCTAACTTCACCGGGGGATATGGTAACGATTTTCGCTGGACAAGTAATAAACGGAGAGTTATTCGATCAACCTGTCGTTGTGTTTCCTGTGACCCGTAATTTGTTGCGCTACTGTCCCAACTATTACCGCTTTCGATGATTTGAAGCATAGATTTTCGTTCACTTTAAATGCTTTCAAGTACAAAATATATACGGGGAAAAATTAAATTCCTTTCTCTCTGTTAATCAAACTCTCATACTAAGCTTTTTAACAGTCTATTAGTAATCGCTTAATTTTCCCTTACTCTTTGCACAGCAACTCCAAATGGTGCATCGTACGAACCAACGCTCAACGAAGTAACCGTACCGATCGTAAGTCGTGATGTGTGCATCGATTGGTTGGAAACGTTCAACGTTACCGAAGGCATGATTTGTGCCGGCTATCAAGAGGGTGGCCGAGATGCGTGTCAGGTAAGTGGCTTTTTTGTTTCGGCTCATAGGTGCATTTTGTTTGGTGTGTAATATAAGATATTTCGATGAGCAAAAATCAACAAATTTGATCCATTTTAATATCATCTACTCATTACCTACGCTTACCTACCACGCACAGGGTGATTCCGGTGGGCCACTGCTGTGCCCTTATCCGAACGAAAAGGACCGCTGGTTCGTTGGGGGTATCGTCTCATGGGGTGTACGATGTGCCCATCCAAAGCTGCCCGGTGTCTACGCCAACGTGCCCAAATTTATACCATGGATACTGTCGCAAATCAACAATCACTCCGTCTTACAGACCGATACAATAGGCCGATAAGTAGGGTACCGAATGGGCGTTAGGAATGTTCTAGGGAATGCATTGGCTCTGGCAAGTTTCGAAGGAGGAGACGTGTACTAACAAACAGTTTTACGTTGTACAACATAACCTACCTATAGTTGGGCAATGTTGCTGGTGATATTTGAACAACAAGATTACGCACGCGGTCTATTTATGTACATTAACTTTTAATAACGAAAAAGAATAAACTTACAAAAGAAAATCCCGGAATTCACCAACAATGGTACAATAAAAACGTGAAAAACTGCTTTAAGATTACTTTAATGTATCGATAGAGGAACGAGAACCGCTCCGGGACAGGAAAAACCTACCGGAAGCAATGAATCATTCATCTGGTCGGCGGGAGATAGTGTTCCTTTCCTTTATATCGCGTGTGTGTGTGTGTTTCTATGTATGTGTATGGTCCAACACACACTACCCGTTTACGCAACAACAATATCCGGCCAGACGGGATGAGACGGATGTTCACCGTCAACCGTGTCTGTCAATCAATGTGCCATGGAGTGTAAAGGATCAGATAAACATACACACATATACACATACACACGTGCACCGATACCGAATGAATCGTAGTGACCGAATGGAACGTTTCTTTCCAGAAGCGGTGCATATTAATTTGTTGTTCGAATATCCCCAGCCAACAGGACGTCATTGTTGTTTAGCAAGCATTAGACCCCCACACAAGCCGTAGAGTATTTTCATAAACGAATCGAAAAGGCGTCAATTTTACGATAGGGGTTGATCTACGTTGTAGCATTTGCAGAAAACTGAACTACCGAATGACAATAATACCGTTGGACAATAATTGTACGAATAATTGCACACGTTAAAACATTGCACACATCCTGCAGCTGCCTGGAGCAGACCCCTGGGCCTGGCAAGCGGATGCAAAGTCGAACACGATCATATCGAATATGGGGAAGGAAGGGTTGAAAGTGGGTGAGGGAGAAGGAATGCAATTGATCCCGACAATAATACGAACCCGTTTGGTGATAATACATCTATTTTATTAGTAGCATCAGTTTAGTGCGCAATGTGTGTGTGTGTGATGGGTTGACAATAACGAGTAAAACTCGAAGAAACGAAAAACAAAAACATGGGAATAATATTTTGCTTCCCTTACTTACCCACGACGCGTAAGCATTGGGTGGAACGATAAACAGCAGTAGTTTGTATTGAAACACAACTTTAAAGTTTAATCAACAACCAGAGAAGCATTACTTAGGGCGAATGCTTACCATATATTTATCGGTGTATTGTTAGCTTCGGTTGTGGACATATTGTTTATCTTTTGTTTCATTGCCACAAGGATACCGTGGAACGGATACCTAACCGGCAGGGATACGCGAGAGCAAACGCAAGAGTAAAACATCCCATTGTTACGATAGCGACACGAAAGAAAAGGAAACATTTATATTCTATATACCAGCATTAAACAGCTACATTTTACATACACAAACCAGACCTATATTCATAGCCTATACAAATGATACAATATTATTATGATCAGAGCTATTATTATCATTACGATTATTATCAACCCGGGAATGAATGCTAGAATTATCGACTGTTGATGCATTTGGATGAGAATTTAAGGGAAAATGGTGTAGGAATGAGCCAAAAAAATGGCCACTATTTATATGGCACGAGGAAAGTTGTAGGTAAGGGTTGTCGCTTTTTAGGTGTTGTCCTGAAAACAAGTGTTACGCCATCGTGCGAATCAAGCAAATCAAGGAATTATTTATCAACAGCCGGGCACGTTATACCGCGTTGCACGATGGTATATTTTAAATGCAGTACGTGGAATATGTCGGGATCCTTTGCTTAGAAACGGTCTCATATAGATGCTCAACGGCCCGTACAGATGCTGATGCTTTGACCGGGTTTTGTTGGTTGAACATTATAGTTTTTGAAGCAGAACGAACTAAACTACGAGGAACGCCGCAGTGGCAACTTTTTTGCGTGTTGTATTGATAGATGTTTTAGTAGTAGTGCATTTCTGGTTCTTGAAAACAGCAGTTACAATGGTCAATAAGGCCAATTGAAATGATTTTTTGTTTTAATTTTTGTTTCCCTTGAAAGAACCTTGCGACTGATTATGTTTTAATGTTGTATGAGAAACGAAACATTACCCAAGCAGAGCATCTAGTTCGGACCATGGACAATAAATATTTTTTAATTCAAATTTCAATGTTACGAAGGTTCGTACTGCAAACAGTCGCAATGGCAAGATAAACTCAACCAGGACAGTTTATAGAAGATATTATGAAAAAGTAAAAATATATATATTTTTTGTTGTTAAATAAAACACACATCCACAAGTGCAGGGACAATAAACACAACGTAGACAGTAAAGTATTTATGGATAATGCATTTAAAATTACCCAACGAGCCCAAGCTCAAGCAGTATTTCCAGCAAACCATTTGTGCTGTTTGTTTGTTTCTTTTTTACCTTTGAACCATACTTAAGGTGGATGGGGCAAGATAGAATGACAAGAAATTTACAAGACAACTTTAAACATGTTACGATAGTAATATTGTCGCCTAGTGATGAAGACTCATTTTTTACCCCGTATATACTCTCCATAGGGACTAGCATGTGTTCGAACCTGGTAAAGGGTCCGATGGTAAAGGGATTGCCAATGCTAAGAATATGACAAGCGTGTGTAATAGTTGTGCTTTTCCTCGGGTAAGCTTTCGCGTAGAGGCGATACGGTAATCAACCGGTACAGGCTTGATAATGTCCTTGCCGAAACACAAACACACACTCTCAAACACGCCAACTTAGTCTGAATGTCAGCAAAATGAATGTTTGTAAGCTGTGTGTAAGTCGCTTAAGAATTATGTACAAATTTGAATTAATCATATCCGTGTAGCTTTAGTGAGAAAGAGAGAGAGAGAGAGGGACAGAAAAAAAGGTAAATCAAAACCAGCATGTATAGGGGGTTTTGGTGAACGCGCAAAAGGAAATTCAAACCCCAGCAGCACCGGGAAATGGCAAGATTTGTAGCGAGTGATATGCGAAACAAAACCACACACAAGTAGACCTTTTATCAAACACTGAATGATAGAACTTTATCGTATAATACAACTTAATGGCACTTAGAACCCAACGCAAATGAAAAAAAAACCTCCACTTCAAACAAACCGTAAAGGCAATACGCGCACGCGTGTGCTAGGATATTACAAGACAGCTCAGCATAACGATAAGCATATGGGTATGAGTGAAATACATACATGGCCGACTATAGTGAGTAACTCGCGTACAGCGATAAGTATTTCTCCATTTTTATACACACAACCAAACAAACCATACCAATTCCATTGTCTTATGGAGTAAGAGAGCGCATGCAAAAGCTGTAATGTAAGAAAAATCATCATTTAAGCGAACGATAAAGATGATAATAATTAAACACGCACACAAAACACACAACCGACAAATACAGTATAAAAATATTTGTGGAAAGATTGTACGAATGGGAGGTAGGAAGGATACACAAATGTCATTGTTTTAAAAGTATACTTATATCATATACAATACAGTGTATGGCGTAGTAAGTGGATGGAAAACCTATCGTACACAACCTGCATAAAAGATGTAACATTTTTGTTCACATATTGTTTCCTGTTTTGGACGAAAGTACTAAAAAAAACACACATATGTCAAACATATGTCAAACATATGTCAAACGTAACGTAGTAACAGTAGCAGTTGCCATTTATCCGTTAACTCTGTACCGAGTGCGCTAGTAGGCTAACCATAGTGCAATCGCATACACACGCACACACAGATACAACATATCTTCAAACCTTTTACGTGGATAGAAAGACCACACCACCTATATTACACCATACAGTAACACACCACAAGCGTTTTAAACCGCTACGGGCGGTTGAAGGGATAACTTAACTTTTTTAAAAACACCCCAACGTTCCGCTTAGCCGGGGACAGTGTAATGGCTTCCAAGTTTTCTTTTCTGTTAGTGGAAGTGTGTGATAGAAATGTAGCACAAAGCAAAGTGTTCCTAGGAATGATCAGCCTACAATCGATTGCAGAGCATATGGTAGTGGATTTGTTTTAATTACTGCACGCGATGTTGTTCGATTTTATCGTTGCTATCAATGTTAGACAAACCAAATCACTAATGGCAGGTTGGGTTTTACGAACAGTAACATATTACGCTCACAGAGAACATAATACACCATACGCAACAATAAAAGTAGTGAAAATAATGCGCAAAGACAAAAGCAAAACATGAATGTTGGATCGTTCATTATTTTTGTAACCAAAGTTGTTCCATTTGCTTTTAGTTTTGTTTTGTTTTGTGTAATTTAAAGTTAAATTTCAGGCTTGGTTTGTTAGATTTTTAGGCCAATAGAAAACAAACGTGCTTGAACAAACAAATGTTTTACAAATGCAAAACACAGCAGCATAAATCAATAAGTATGTATAACAAAAAACCAAACACAGATGAAAATTATGGTAACATCATAAACATACATATATGCGTGGGTTTCAGCTTTAACTATGTCATAGAGCAGTTTGTGCAGTGAACAAAGTAAGACAAAAAAACACATACACACACGCACGCACACTCAAGCCAATCGAGCACGATTGACATGATTTGTAAGAATGTACATCGCCTGCCCTGAAGACACAACAATGCAATGGCAACTACATCAATACAATAGTAATAGTAATAGAAGATGGTGAGAAAGAAATGTAAATCCCCGAAAAAAGGTAAAACAATGCGACTAATGCTTTTGTGTTCCATGTTCAAGAACAGTTTTAAAGAAGAAAAGATTATTTATTACAGAACACCCTAGGTACATATCAATGTAAAACACACACATCGCCTGCATATATATTACGCAAAACAAAACAAAACCAGTCAAAATAAAGCATTTCTTTTCACTTTCCAAACAACCATTACGAAATCCCGCAAATCGATGGTATATAGCGTGCTAAGACAAAGCAAACAACACATTTAATAAAATGAAAATACCTTTGGTAAATTAAAGGGCAAATTTTTTTGCAAAAAAGCGAGACAACACGTATAAACTGTATGTAAGTAGTGCAGTAGTGTTAATGC
Source organism: Anopheles rivulorum (assembly GCA_018908115.1). NCBI lineage: Eukaryota > Metazoa > Arthropoda > Insecta > Diptera > Culicidae > Anopheles > Anopheles rivulorum. The sequence continues at coordinate 35,877,733 of CM032178.1, read as the reverse complement.
TACCACTATTAACCACTACCACTACTACTACCATCATTTCCTTGTCCTAAGAAGCTAAAAAAGAAGGAGAGAAAAAACCCAAAACACACTAACTATTCATGCGAATCAAATAGAGAGAAAAGAAAATGATAGATTTTATGTATTTCTTCATATACAGAGAGACAAGCATATCTTTTTAATAAAAGTTTAAAAGTAAACCATATATATAAATATATATATATATACACACATATATATAGAAGGAACGAAAACGAGAGAACGAGAGAAAACAAAACAACATTCCCAAGCGAGCAAGCAACCAATTAAAAACCAAAAGAACAAAATTCCCGTGGAAGTTTTCATAGTGTAGTGTGAATGGTTCCTCATATAACCATTTGGCGCATACGCATAAACATAAATATACATACATACTTATACATAATTATATCACTGTCCTATATTGGAGGTTGATTTAGGAACTGAATGAAGTGAATGAAATGAAAAAAGGCAAATGTTCCATACAATTATCGTAATATGTCTGTCATACAGAGCAAATGGAAGCAAATGGCAAGGTACGTTGTTGTTGGTTCGGAATGACCAGCAACCGGCGTTTGTGTTGTGTAGTGTGTAGTGTTTAAATGGGAGTGACTAATTTAAAGATAACCCAATACCGCACCAGGGTTCTGCCTAGCTCTATTGTTCAGATTAGATATTGTACCTTTTACACTAGTCGGGACACTGTTTGGGGGGGGGGGTATGGGTCAACAAGACCAACAAAATACTCAACTTTTGCTACAGCACATTCTTTAACACAGCAAATGGACAACGTAAACGAATCAAACAGTACAATAGTGTCATGTTCATGTTTAGGACAACACCAGCAAAAGGGTGAAATAAGCTTCTTGTTTTGCGCATTGACAAAGCTTACACAACAGAGGCAGTGTTGCATTTAACCAGTAAACGACCTTGTACATATTTGTTGTGCTTCTGTATTTGAAAACATGTAATAGCAGCAAAAAAAAACAACAAAACCTAACTACTACTAACCACTGTTCAAGCGGCCGCAACGGATAGAAGCTTTTTGTAGCCGAACAGCAACAGTTCCGGTTCCGGTAGCAACACACTTCGCCAAAGGGTTTTCGATTCCTTTCTTGCTTTGCTAGTATACCTGTGCCACTGTTTAAGGGGGGTAACTAAATGAAAAAAAAAATACCGAGAAATGTAATCTGTTGTGGATGCGAGTGTGTGTGAGTGCGTGTTAGCATATGCTTTGCTTTGATATTGCATACAGTTTTGTGTTATTAGTACATCCGTACATACGTACATATAATTACTAACTGTGTACTAAGTGTTTGTAAAGCCGGACTAACCCACTGGAACTTTCTGGTAGAACTGGTTTCGTTCATACTAATGTAAGAAAAAAAGGAATGTTTAAACACACACACACACACAAAACGGTTTTCATAAACAACAATAAAGCATACAAACACACACGCGCAAAAAACAGCGCAAGTAAACAAAAAAGGGTAAATATATAAACTGTGGAAAGACAAAATTGCTAGCAAACAGGTAGATTAAAATGAATCGATCAAAATGGAATTGATAAATTGTCCAAACTAAACACACACACACAAGTTCGGTCGATTAGAAACTTGAGCATAGGAACAAAAATTTAAAGAAGAAAAAACAAGAGGATAAGAAATGTACTAAAATTCGACGACATTTGTATGTTACCCTGGGCATGATGTACTACGTTCATTCAGTATATTTCTTATTAGGCAAACGTTGTGCAAACGGTACACACACTTAAAGGCATTAAAGGCATAAAGGCTTATGTATTAAATTGCCCTCATTTTTATATACAATTCTTGCGTATATGTTTATGTGCGTGTGTGTTTTAATGGTTGTTCACCTGCTCTTAAAGTACCGTGTCAATTCTAGCGTGTGGCAAACCACTCCTACAGCCACAGGACCCTTCGGCTGGACCAGGGTCTATCACGGGATTGGAAGTTTTTAGGCAATTTTACGTTTGCTTTTGTCGGCTTTTTTAGAAACAGAAAATGTTCTCTGTGTGAAAAGCAAGTTGTGCTGGAATGAAATAGAAACTAGAACCAGATACAGAATTTGAAGCAAATGATCACGGGCCAGCCGAGGGTTGAACTCCCTATAGCATCTTATGTACGAACCACGAGGTTTTCAAACTTTATCATAGATGAGTGAAAGGACAATAAATCAATTATCAAACTTATTGCCGTTTACCTGATGCCCATAAAGGCGTAAAGGTTGGCGTTCAATTTGAAACGTGTAGTTACAATCATGAATTAAACAAACCAGTAGCGAAACTAATTCAATCCACTTTGTGTTAAGGCACACACCGATAGGTTGCTGACGAATAGGTGTGAAATATAGGGAATAATACACAAAGAATAAGCTAAACAAGGCATCGTAATGGATGGCAGTGGAAATCCTCCCAAGGAGTGTAATTGTTTAGAGGCCGTACTGGCTACCCCACTAGCGGTTGGTTTTACGCCACAGTAACTAAATAGTGAAGGAATATATTATGGAAGCAGAGCCACACAAACAGACAGACACGGTCACATACTCGTCTCTATGTAGAATGAGCTAGCAACCAGAACGGGAAGGGAATGGAAAGGAGCAAAGATGTGTACTGCCCTTACCGTAAATGTGTGCATGTTGCCAAAATAAAGAAATAAACAACATCCTCCCCCCTAAAGGAGTCCTTTACCGCTTACCCAATCTATGCAAGTGAGAATGCAACTTACCGCTGCTGGAAGGAACGGGGACACACTAGAATCGCTACTTGTATACAAAACTAAACGCCCAGAAGTAAGAGCAAAACACAAACTAGGCGAACACAAACGATGTATGTAATGTTTAAAAACAAAACAAAAATGCCACCACAAAACTAACAAATGTGCAATGACAATAGACACTGAAAACAATTGAAAACAACAACTAATTGAAAATAAAATTGTAGAACGCTTTTTATGTAAGAAAACAGATTGTTGGCTGTGAATCGATGCTTTCTCGATACTACGTCCGAACACGAAACAGAAAAGGCAAATGTTTCGGCTATTTTATGTTCCACTATCAAAGTATACTGGGATCATTCCCAGAACGGTTGGAATCCATGTTTTGTTGTTGTGCTCGTACTTTCTTTGCTTTTGCAATAAGAAAACGTTCTTGTGATTAACCTGTTTGTACGGTTTTTATCGAACGATTTATTCTACACCCAGTAACGATACATTTTTACTTCTTCTTTCCACTGTCCGGAACACTCTCTATTTATCCGAAATAGATTCAAGACCCTGAAAGCATGGATAAAGTACAAGCATTCAGAATTGCTTCTAGTACGGTAAGGAATAGGACGCAATCAAAACTTACGTTACACTTGTAGGGGTTGCCGGTCAATCGCATGTCCCTGGTGTACATGAGACGTTCCCATCTTTCATCCGTATTACGCCGGTATGCCTGCAGGACAATGATGCAAATATTAACAATTATACTCTCGCAAGGAATGGATTTGCATCCCCAACGATGGACCCGGGGTTGGTTGGTTATGTAAAGTCCAACAACAAAAACACCGCACAGATACGGGGCAAAACAAACCCACTCCAGTCTTCACTGCACGATTTACTTACATTATCCAGTGATAGCTTGTGCAGTCCGTACAAGGCAAACCCGGGAACAGACAAAACGGCCGTAATTATTCCAAACGAGGGCAAGATTTCGAACCACATCGTGTGTTTTGATTGCAAAAGTTACACCAAAACTTCCCAACCACCGAGTTCGCACAGAAGATGTTTTCTTCTACCATCTGTCAAAATGACACCGTGCCCAAGGTGGTTAGAAAAATCTAGTAAGGTGACCCAGGCTACAAAAATGCTGCATGGGAAGCGTTTAAGCGTTTTTCCGAAATACGAGAACCCAGGGTACACGCCTTGTTTAAGCACTAACCAGCTTTCATGCAATTGCATGTGTAAACAATTTCTTTTCGCGTGAACATCTTTAGCTACCCAGCATTGTTTTCGAACACGTTAATCAAAACAGCTTACAACACGGGACATAAAATGTTCAGTTTCTCATTCTCATTTATTCCATTATAATAATGAACGGTCTGTTCTTGTGTTCTAACGGATTTGCAATAGTATTGTAACATTTTTTACTACCCTTCCGTTCGGTGTTATTGTTATTAATCAATACTATTCGCTACAGTTTCTAGTTTACTAGTATCTTCTCACTTATGTTTCCGTACTGTAAACTCCTACCGTCCTTCCCATCAGGACATCCCTCCACACGGCACGCCGACGTGCTAATGCTTTCCATTAGGAATGTTTACAGTTCAGGCTATTTGTGTTTGTGTGTATGTGGGTATGCATGTTCGTGTGTACCATGGTATTCGTTTTCAATCGTTTCCTTCCCATCGCTGCCAGGCCGGTAGTTCCTCAGCCATTGGCCATTCACAATGGTGTTGGAGGGGTGGGTTTGTTAGTGTGAGGGGCGATCCGTGTATATATGATATTGTATAATATATGTATATATATATATGTTTTAGTATATTAATATTTGCTCTTGTCTTGTTGTTGTTGCGTTTCCATTTATACCTATATGCATTGTATCTGTTGTATAATTCTAATGGCATTGCTACCCGTTCTCACCGCACTTCCTAGCGCTTCGTTATCCTGCCCTCTCTACTTTGCACGATTTCACTCTTTCGCATCCCTTACACATTATAAGTATTTTACTACATCTTTCTCCTTTACGCTACATGAGATACATCGTAATGCTACACGCATCTATTCGTGATACGCTTACGAAATAAACGCTATCTGTTCGATGAAATTCATCAACAATTCCTTAGTTTGGTTGCATTTTGGTTGGTTTTGCTTGCTAATGGTATCGTGCGGCCTGCCCGCTTGACTGGCAATTCCGTTTACAGTAAATGGCATCAATAAACACGAAACGCATGTCTCATGTACATGTATGTGTGTGTGTGTGTGTGTGCTATAATTTCATTACATTTCAGAGCCTTTGTTTACTTGGTAGCTTATCAATCTGCTATGGCGATCGCTGATGCGAAAACATTCGTTCTATGAACACACACACATATATATATACGGCTTCGAGCAGAACGAAAATATAACAAGCCCATTATTCTATTCTACCTTAACCATTCTAATTCATTCGAGGAGTACGATATCAGTACCGCTTCCACGTTTCCATCATTAAAACTTGAATAACGAACGTCCGTGGGACGCTTTGCAGAAGTAAGATTACTCCCGATCTTCTCCCACGAGGACGTTGCATATCGTTGCACACTTTAGCGCTTCACACCGAACAGATTCGGTATGGATTTGATTTTCTTTTTCGATCCGTTCAAATACTCCTTGTACATGTCGGAGCGCAGGTAGCGTGAGTAGGAGTCACTCTTCATCAGATGGTATACGTGGGCGGCTGCAACATCGAAACACCAACGATTCGGTGGTGCCGAGCTGCTTACCGCTTCCCGCGCCAGTTCCATTGATTTCGAATCCACATTCACCGGACAGGGTGCGTCCGGTGCAAGAAACTCCAGATAGATGGCATGGGCCGCATCCTTCACCTTGGACTGTGGTTGTGCCTTCATGCTCTGTACAGATTCCCAGAACCTGGCGTGGCGAGTAAGAAAAACACACTATATAGTGCAATATACGCTCGTTTGACTTAACTACTCGTGACTTACTTGAGATTTTCACCACTAAATTCCTTATCCAGGAACTTGGAAAACTGTTCCCGACCAACGGGATCGTTCAAAAGTTCGCGCAAGCTAAAGCCCCACCGCTTTACCCGCTTCAGCGATACGTCTTTGCTACAAAGAGAGAAAGAAAAATTGGAAAAAACAAACAAAATAAATCGTACAAATGTGGCACACTCTTATTGTCAGAGGTTTTGGGGAACATACGCAGTTCGATCGGCGTCCCACATCTCGGTATTGTCCGTGATCCAAGGGTTCGGTTGATCGGGTGGGTTCAGAAAGCTATCGTACTCATTGTATTGCTCAAAATATGAAGTGTAGCTGTAACGAGAAAGCAGAAAATACAGTCACAATTAAATTAACTTATATATCACGAACTAAAATTGACATAGAACAAAAGGACACAAGGAAAATAAAAATAAAAGAGGGAGCATTTTTTAACGCACGCAAAGCACATTGAACCTTAAAGATAGAAACAAAAAAACTGAAGAGAGAAGAACAAACTTATAACAAAGCATAACGTTTCCTTTTTTTCGCAACTTTGCAAACTAAAGTACACAACGGGTACGGCAACGCAGCAACTTACGATTCGGCTACTTTGGAGATTTTGATCGTGCGTCGCTCGAGCTTCAACTTTAGCAGCTTTATCTGACGCGTCAACTGCTCCACCGGATTGCTGTTGCCGGCCGTCCCGGACGAACCCGACCCCAGACTGGACGCACCGCGCCGGTACGCCTTCTTGATGTCGACCTCGGTCGTATTGACGCAACCCGGCATCGGCCGATGCACGTCCCAAAACGCACGTTCCTGCGAGTCCAACACCTTGCGCTCGAGCTTGTCCCGCTTTTTGTCTACCTTGCTTTGCGCTTCCGCCTGCATGAAGATAAACTCCCACTTGCGCGAAAACATCTTCTGCAGCTTGGCCAAATTTTCCGCCTCGTAGTCCGCCAGCTCGAGGCGCGTCTTGTTTTGCATCGTTCGCTTGCACAGGTACACGGCGTAGTCGGTGTTTTCCGGTTCCCAGCAGTTCGACGGCCAGAAGTACGGTGTCTGGAAGCGGTAGAACGTACCGTCGTTCTTCACCGTCAGCTGATGATCATCGATCGGGAATAGGTAACCGTGCGATGCGAGCAGATGGGCCAAATGCAGCGCCTCGTTCACGTCGTCTATGCTGAGATTCTTCATGATCCACGCTATCAGATCGGCACCAGTGAATACGGACGGTACTTTGCTCATGAAGGCTTTGATGGTGCGTACCGAGACGCCACCCTCCTCACCCTGCATCCGCTCGACGATCGCTTCCATCTGTGGCGAAAGAAAAAGACAAACACAATTTATTAAGCACACACACACACATACACATTCCAGACCGCATACGAACGGCCGGTTCTTACCTTTTTATACACTAAAATGTTCGGTGCATCCTGATTCAGTGCCGCCTGGGTTGCCTGAGCATGGGAGGGTTGGCTGCTCGGTTTACCGGACGACCCGCTCGTACCGGCAGCAGCGGCTACACCCGCAGCCGTCGTTGTTGTTAATGTTGTCGCCGTTGTCGTACTACTGCTGCCGGTACTGCTAGCACTGGCAGGTGGCCCGCCAACACTATTTCCGGGGCCACCCTGCTGTAACACCGGTACGGTAATGACTGTACCCTCACCCACCTCGGTCCCACCTTCGTGCCCCGCCGTGACCATTTCCCGGTCCTTCTCCTTCTCCTTCTCCCGATCCCGCTCTTTGTCCTTTTCGTTGCCGTTAACGTTCATCTTTTTCGGTGCACTTATCACTACTGTCACTGCCTTGTCTTTATCAACTTCCGAGGTCATCGTTACCATCGTCCCCCAACCGTCTCCAACCGCCGAAGGCTTTACTACCACGGTTCCCTCCCCTTACACGCCTGGAATCTGTCAACCCCGTTCTAGGTCGCCGGTCTACCGAACCGGAAGTGTTTAATCAAATAATGCATTTTTTGAATCTGTAAACGAGGAAATGAAGTTTCAGTTGGGAATTGCCTTTTCGTGTTATGTACAATATGTGCATGTGTGTCTCTGTCTATGTAGGTGTAGCAGTGGTAAACAAACATGGAAAACATGCAGCGCTCGCAGCAGAGGTAGCGACCGGGTAACTGAAATCGTCCAATTACGGCTAACCGAGCACCCGTTCCATCACTTTTTGATAATGCTTGAAGCACTTTTCCGTCAGTGGCTGTTGCTCTGACACAGCTGGTACGGCAATCAAAATATTGAAAACCCATCAGCCATACACTTGATTGGGGTGAAATTTACGATTATTTTACGGCCACGGTGCTACGCGCGCGTTCGATCGTAAATAACCACTCGGGACCAATACCAGAGCAACAACCGTTCCTTCCGGATCCGATCGAACGATCGTCAAATCGTGTGCCGCTAGCAAGATGTGATGTGCAATTCAAAAATAACCCGTGACATAATTGCTGGAGCACGCTTGCTGAATAACCGACATGCGACAAATCACAAACCCATTTTTATGAAATCGCAAATATATTCAATCTGAACACGCGTTTCATACACACACACAAAAATCTTCAAAACAAAAACTGATAAGTGAGTTGAGTAAGGAATCGGGGTCTTTGAACAGCTTTATTTTCTTTTTTTGGCATTACAACAACATCAGAAGGCTTCGGTTACTTGCTGGACCGTGTTCCGATCAGTAATGGAAATAAGCACTCACTAAGGTGAATTGAAACCAAGTGAGTGAGTTAATGAATTATCTCTTCATCTCGTTAACTCGTAAATAGTTAATCACCCAAAAAAAAAAATCAAATAAATCTGCCATGGGTCTGGTAGGTCATTTGGACAAGAAGAGTAATAAGAGAGAGTTGGTAGATTTTTCAATAAGTTTTCACATTCAAAATTGTGGCTCCTTCGGTATGCGACGAATATCCACTCACTAATGAGAAGTTTATTCGCATGAAGAAAGAGTTATATGAAAGAGAGAAGAAGTTATACGCATGAGTTATACTCTCATTCAGTAGCAAGTTGCGCCGCAAATGAGTTAGAGGAACTTTTTGTGGAGATTCATATTAACGCATATGAATAATTTTACTCATTCTATATGCACATCACTAGTCCCGATTATCGACGCTCCTTCTTTTGTCTTGGCTTGTTGCCGCGATTCTTTAAACCGCTCCTGGTTATCAGCTAGTCTGTAATCACAGCTGTTTTCACGGAGGTATCAACACCATCATTCGGACTCAATTCTGTCCTACCTCGTCTCCTGTGTCCATGTGGACGACATCAACAAACTTTATACGCTGTGTTGTCCGGTTACATTCTAATGGAATAGTGCATCGTAGCTTGGCAAATCTAATTCACTTTACACTGATGAATACATCGTATAATTCGTACATCTCAACAATGTAGCAAGTGCTCCATTGTCCTTCCACACATACAGATCCAAAAACCTCTTCTAGTGTCTTCCTTTTGAACAGTTGTACAGAAAATTCCATGTGTCCAGCCAAATGTCCAGGCATATGTGAATACTGAATCTTATGTATATAGGGCTTAGCTTCAGCCATCAAATTAGTTGCTTTGAGTAGAATAATGACTTCAAACTGTACGTACCTCAATATCAATGTTATTAACGGTGCTGACAAGACAGATCAAATTTAGGACGACTTCTAGTGTGCGATCACCTGTCAGTGCATGTGTAGGATGGGATTTGGTAATAGAACCGCTGGTGATACTACCACCAATTTAATTTTTGGACGCCGTTATCGCCGTCCAATGATCTCTAAGTCATCTATGTATATGTCATAATCACTAATAACTTATTGACAGAACTGATGATCTCCGAAACTTCCACTACTAAGCAATCGAAAATGCCTTCTCTAGCGCTAGGGTGAAGACTACATAATCTCCCTGGCGTAGACCCTTGGCTTCACTTGATAACCTTGCATGTACTACAACTCTGGTAAGTTTAGCAGAGATTCTAAATGATTGTGCCGTAAAATTTTATCCCGGCTATGCTAATATCTGTAGCCTTGACGGAAATAGAAAGATGCAAGGAATGGAACTGTTGGTTCATCATTTTCTATACAATCTGGCGCATGGTGAAGATCTGATTGGTGAATGGTTTCCCGTTTTGGAATCCGTCGCAATAGTTTCCAACTCTCTCCTCTCCGAATGGGGCAAGTCGATCGTGTGGTATCAGAGAAAAAATATTGTAAGCCGTACTCCGGACCGTAATACTTTTGTAATTGTTGCAGTCTTGCTTATCATCTTTCCTCATATCTCATATACAATATGAGGTAGATGATGCCAAAATTCCTAACAATTGCTGTTTTTTCTAATCCCACAAACTATTCTCAATATTTCTGCCATTAACTTAGTATACTAAAATAAAATAGAAAACAGTATACTAACTCATCAATCAAAAAGTTGATCATTGCTCGATCTGCTCCATCAAATCATTTTCTTATTTGAAATGACCCATGGATAGTTTGTAAAAAAAAAACACATTTATTTGTGCCGTCTACTCTAATTTTTGCAATGCCATGAAGAAGAGAGGTACTGGAAAAACAGTAAATCAATGGAAAAGTGCTAACGTGCACTCTATTTTGTCCCAAATGCAATCCGTATTACATTCCGACCATTCCTCATTATGGTTAATTGCCCTGAAAAAGCGTTTCATCTGTGGTAAACCGTTGTACTGGTTCCGTGCCTAACTATCAGCGCGTAAAGATCTTGCCAAGTCAAGGCGGCATCGCCGTCGTTCATCGGTTTGTTGTCCCTTACACAAGTACGATTTGTGATTTCCAGCCATAACGGCATATACTTGGTTGTAATCAATCATTCCGCCAATCTTTAACGATGACTGCGACGATGACACGATCGCCGGCAAAAAGTCTCATCGCATCGCACAGACAAAACCGAACCCGCCGACGACGAGATGACGGCACTAAATAAATCGTTGTGGTTTGCCCAGTGGAACAAATCTATAGCCGTGTGGGAACTCGCTCGAGTGGGCAGTAAAATCAACAAACTCGCAAAACTTCCGCAAACCGAGAAATGCAAACTTGTTTTTTCCTATCATTTTTCCTAAGGTTCTACTGTTTCCTTTTGATGGGTCGCTCGTAATGTACACCACACAACGACCACAAACAAATATACATGCACACGGTTCACCAACCGACAGCGGCAAAGGACTCTAGTAAACATGCTAATGCTTATGCTGCTGGTGGCTAGACATGGAGTCACCACACATCAACGAGGAAGTCGCCAGCTGTGCGTCAACGCTGTGGGTGGGTTGTGCCTGTAGCTGACAAGGTGGACAAAGGTTAAATTGCTACCGAAATGGAGCAGCAATGGACCTCTCACCACCGGGCCGTTTCCTTCCACACTTCCGGATTCGTACACACAAGGGTAAGTCCTGTCAAAAGTTCACCACCATCAAAGAGAATGTAGAGGAAGCGGACGCAAGGTTGCGGTTTCGGGATTGTCAGTGGTCGGGTTTTTCTTGCCCATTACTTTCTCATCCAAAGGGGATCAAAGTAGCAGCGGAGTCAATACGATGGAGACGCCTACTCTTATTGGGATACTCTCTCCCACGCACACACACACACACAGACACAAATGCACATTGTCCGAATCTAGCCGAACGAAAGGAAGGGTTCTTTTCTTTCCTTCAGCGAAAAGCTTTTCCACGGACGCAAACGCTCAGCGCACTTGGATACAGATGTGATGCGAGCATTTTCTGCTCTTCGTACGACAACAGGATCTCCCGGTGAGAAAACAATCAGGGTGAGCGAATTTCCCTGCTGCTCACTTGCTTCTCACCGCAACGAGCAGGGAAAGCATGCAGTTCTCGTGTCCTTTGACGTATCCATCACCGTTTGAGCCAATTGCGATGGTTTGCTATTCTCAGCTTCAAGCGGCAATCTTTCAGAAAACTGTTTTATAGCGTTCGCTATTTTCTCATTCGCTGCGTCCATTCCACCATTCGGACCATGGTAGTTTACTGCCATCTTCTGATTTGATGGTCGTCAGCAGCCGCCTTCCTATCTATTCGGTCATCTTCGTGGGGTACATACACAAACACACACACATACTCACACGAATGCACGTAGGAATCTCATTTATGCTTACATACCCCGCGTTTCTATCCTCCGTGACCAATATAACCGATTACCGAACCACCGTTCCGTGCGGTATCCGTATCTGCCATAAGCCGAAGAGCAAATCGTTTTTCTGTCCTCCGCAACAACTGCCTTCTTAGCGGTTCCCGTCGTCAGCATGCCATGTCCTTCGACCAATTCATTTGGACCCCCCTATCTGCGCTCCCCGTTGCTTCATCTTCACGAGTTAGGTTAGGTGTGTATGTATGTGTGTAGGAGTTTGGTGGAAGGATTTGTGCTTTGGTTTGTATTGGCTTTCCATACTCACTTTTTTATCATTCCGTAGCAATCGGCGATGCTGTTGCTATTGGAGCCTTCCCGGGACGCGGTTTTAAGCGTGACGTTCGCCGCCTACTGCGCTACACTGCTACTGCTTTCGATGGAAAACGCTACGCGGTGTCCTTGCATTCCGATTCGTCTGGCTTGAATTATTTACGCTTCTATGCTCACGGTTTCGAGATTCGTTTGCTTACACCAACACACCGACTGTGACGTGAAAGATTTCTCATTAACACCTAGGCTCATTCCGGTCTCCGGAAGTTATTTGCCGCACATTTCATACTCATGCAAACACCCTTCAAGGACTCTATTGTAACATGACCAAACCCGAGAACTTAAGCACTACTTTTAACACGTTTTGTCGGCCGATTTTCGGCAACAGTTTTTATCTCAACCCGGAACGGAATAGCCCGAGGGACCACATACGGCAGATATTGCTTTGCTTCAATTTCAATTGCGAGCTTCACAGAACATGCTATCGCGTTCATCTGTTTGGATCACTTGAGCAGCAACATGATTGCAACATGATTGCGAACTTTTCCAATTTTCCATACCCTCCACACGAACACTGTGGCGGGAAGGGAGAACTGATTGCACAAAATCGCTGCAACTATTTTTACCTCCTCCAAAGGTCACCCCAACGAGACCGCTTCATCATTCGGATGGTTTCACTTGGAGGAAAATTGGCTTGCGGTTGCACTACGATCCGGCCAAGGTTGTGCTGAGATTTCCATTCACGCCCGCACACACCCACGCACACACGCGTGCATTGCGCTGTGAAAAACACTTCACGCTGCTCATCACATCCACTGGAACAGGAACAGTTAAGAATGGTCACTTCTTACATCGGAAAATGCCCCCTGTAGCTTTTCATCGCGGTTCACACATTCACAGGAAAGAACGCAAACGTGCACTCGAGCGCAGCACGAAACATGTAGCCCTTATCGCACAAAACAGCATCTCAGCAAGTCCTGCGAACGGTCGCGTCCTGTTTGCACTTTTCTCTTCGCTCTGTACTGCTTTGATAACTTACAGATACGGGTCCCTAGCTTGGGAAGAATTAAACGAGAATCGTTCGTCCGAATGTAGAGCAGCTTCACTTTAGTTCTTCTTACCGTGTACAACCGATAAAGATCAGCGAAGAGAACAGTTTAGTGTGGAAAGGAAAGCGAAAGATAGTTAAAAATGTACATTTACGAAGGAAATAATGAATGAATGAACTGCATTCTGTACTCCCAAACACAACTAAATCGGGCAAGCGTTTCTGCAGCTGTCACACGGCGCACAGCACCCAAGCGACAAAACGGTGCACGCTGTTGTAGCGGTGTTAACTGGCGTCAATTAACTGTCAAAAAGAGCTGTACTTATGGGATCAAATCCAAACAGTTGCGAGAATGTTTTTTGATGCATTTTTTTTGGCATTTTTTAATGGCCATTCTTCATGGTACGTTGTTTTGCAACCATTGTTAGTGTTCACGTTCCTAATTTATAGACCTATTGGCCGGGCAATAATTTAATTCGCAACCCGAAAAGATAGCCCCGTACATTATCGTTCCAAACGTGTATTGATCTTGGAACGAGCTTGCACTGAAGTTGATAATACCGATAATTCTTACAAATAAGCATATGATTACTGTGGATTGCATTTTACTATTGCACAATAGCGTCTGCACACATTCTGCTTTACCATTATCATAGACCGTAGCCTAACACGCGTCGAAAAACGCTTGAATGAAATTTGAATAAAACACCGTTGCAGAGGATATTTGCACAACAATGCAGAAACAATAGAAAATATTTATTATCATATGAATGTATATTCAATCGGCGCAATAAATAAATGGCTCAAATGTTACCCGTTATCACACCACATCGATGGTCATCCTTCTGGACGCGCAAAAAATGGCATTTGTTTACGCCACGTGCTCTCACGCCAGAGGCGTTTGGTGTATGAGTTCACAGCCAATTCAAACGATCGGTGCATTTGCGCATACGCATAAGTTCTCCTTATCAAACAACGTACCTTTCGCTGTCGAAAAAAGGGGAACCTTTTGTTGCAATCTGTCACTTATTGCACTGTGGCGCTGTGAAAAATCGATATTTCCGAGGGATGGAAAAATGAAAATAACACTACACTGTCATACCGGAGCATAAGTTTGCAAACAGCTTTTACGCAGGCACGTAAACGGAGTGATTCAGTTTGGTAGACATTAACTGAAAGCAACGTCGCATAATGCTAAAATCAGAATTCCAGCACCAATTCTGGGTGACGAAGAAAGCTGTACAAAGAAAGTTAGGTGCGGCAAACAACTCCTCACGATGTCTCATTGACATCATCCGATCGGAAATCCGATACCAACACAATGGTCGTGTACTAATGCATGTGTTTTTTTTTTACAATTTGTAGGCACTAAAGAAGATGAAAACATTGTGGCATCGGATGGGGAGCTGGATTCGAAGATTGAGCTTTTCCGATCGGTGGCAGAAAGCTGCAGCAAATTGTACCGGATAATCGATCAGTATCAGGAACGGGTATGCATACTGGCCCAGGAGGAAAATTCGTTGGGCAAATTCCTGCGCGAAGTTAGCAAGGAAAGTCCTACCACCGGAAAGATGATGTCCACTACCGGTAAAGCAATTTCGTACTGCGGACAACAACGTATTTCCATTCGAGTGCCGCTGTTGCGCTTACACCACGATGTGCACACGTTCAAAGGACGAGCAATCGCGGACACACACCATACGATACAGCTGATGGAAAAGGAACGCACCGAATACCGGGCCGCGCTGAGTTGGATGAAGTCGGTTAGCATTCAGCTCGATCCCGACACTGGCCGAGGGTTGGAAAAGTTTCGCAAAGCCCAACGGCATGTAAAGTCAGCCAAAACCAAGTTCGACAAGTACACACTGGACTGTTTGGAGAAGGTGAAAAACATTCGTTTCGGAAACCGTTGACTGTTTAACGCTCTCTCGTTCCATCTTTTGTAGATTGACCTTTTGGCGGCCGCAAGGTGCAATATGTTTTCGCACGCCCTCGTTGGATATCAGAATGCCATCCTGCTGTTTGCCAAGAAGACGGACGAAACCTATAGGAATACGCTCAAGAACTTAGCGAAAGATCCACATTATAGCTTCTCCATACTGAAGGAATTGACGCAAGCAAATCCAAACGAGGAAGAGAAGGAAGGCACGTCCGGGGAGCTTGTCGAAACCCAACACGACGTACCAGCTGATGACGACCAGATGCTTTTCTTCAAGGTAACACGGTCACTCGGTACACGTTTCATGCCAGGCGACACATCTTCTAACTTTCGGTGTTTTTGTTTTTCCTCACACAGGACGATTACAAGGACGATGTGGGGACACAGAAGGCGGAACAACAGAACAGCGCTAAAGAAAACGTCCTAAAGGACGTCGCATTAGAAATCGATGCGCTTCTTTCGGGCGTTCCGGACCTTACGCTTGAAACCGGACCTACAAGCAAAGCGGATGCATCGAACCCAATGCAGAACGACACTGCAGCGGATTTGCTCGGTCTTAGCTTGGATGACGAGTTTTCCGACTTTATGTCAGCACCGGCACCATTTTTGCCTTCAACGCTCCTAACCAACTGCATCCTTACCGATGAGGGTGGGTTTGATTTTACCGCCAGCCTGACAGGCTGTGTGGACCCATTGCAGGAAGAGCAGCAGCACGATCACGAACGGATCGGTGCGAGCGCTGGTAAATCGTCCGAAAAGGCGACCGACATCTTTAGCAGCTTGTTACAATCGTTCTCCAAGCAAGGTTCCTCCACCGGAACCACTGGAAGCGCTGCTGCCGATGTAACGAAACAGAGCAAGTTGAACAGCAGCAGCAGCACCAGTAGCAAATCCATGGGCAAGGATCTTAGCGGATGGTATCAGCTGTTTGCCGAACTGGATCCACTCTCCAACCCGGATGCAATTCCATCGAAAACGGATGCACCAAACAATAGTATGGCTGCTTGAGTGCTTACTGTGAACACTTCCGATTTGGAAATGCGAGCGAGCATCACAGCGGATTGCTTAATTTCACTACTCTTTACTTATTTTCCAATCAAGTTTTGCTTCATTTCTGTGTATGATTTTATGTTCAACGTGTTTTGCTTACTGTTGTCGGTATCTTTCGGAGAAGTACTTTCTGTCCGTTGTTCGTTGTATCGTACATTTGATTATCACTGTACTTTTATCCGAGGATGAATAAAACAAAGTGTCTACTTACATACAACCTTGCGATAACTGCATAACTTTCTCGATGGCATTCTCGTTACATACCGGGAGTCTTGCTGTTTTATGCTTTAATCCGCTTTATTGTGTGTCTCTTCTCTTCTCTCCATCTGCTTTTTTTTTCTCTCTCTCTCTCTCTCTTTTTTACGCAACTCTTCTCCTTCCTTATCTCAGCACAACATGCTCCCTTTGCTACCAACAATCGTGATGTTTGTATCCAAAAGGCATGTTTCCTGCTTCTACAACAACAAAACAAAACAACGATCACATTCATTCATTTAATCCATTCCACCAAACAGGGGGAGAGAGAGACTGTTCCTTCCCCATATGCTACACGCTGCTCAGTTTTTGGGGGAAAGTAAAATGTGAAACACATATCGATCGATACTCGTTGAATGTACTGTACTGTACTATACTCTGCCTGTTCCGTACACCTTACTGCCGGTTAAAAANCAATCGCGGACACACACCATACGATACAGCTGATGGAAAAGGAACGCACCGAATACCGGGCCGCGCTGAGTTGGATGAAGTCGGTTAGCATTCAGCTCGATCCCGACACTGGCCGAGGGTTGGAAAAGTTTCGCAAAGCCCAACGGCATGTAAAGTCAGCCAAAACCAAGTTCGACAAGTACACACTGGACTGTTTGGAGAAGGTGAAAAACATTCGTTTCGGAAACCGTTGACTGTTTAACGCTCTCTCGTTCCATCTTTTGTAGATTGACCTTTTGGCGGCCGCAAGGTGCAATATGTTTTCGCACGCCCTCGTTGGATATCAGAATGCCATCCTGCTGTTTGCCAAGAAGACGGACGAAACCTATAGGAATACGCTCAAGAACTTAGCGAAAGATCCACATTATAGCTTCTCCATACTGAAGGAATTGACGCAAGCAAATCCAAACGAGGAAGAGAAGGAAGGCACGTCCGGGGAGCTTGTCGAAACCCAACACGACGTACCAGCTGATGACGACCAGATGCTTTTCTTCAAGGTAACACGGTCACTCGGTACACGTTTCATGCCAGGCGACACATCTTTCTGTGTTTTTGTTTTCCCTCACACAGGACGATTACAAGGACGATGTGGGGACACAGAAGGCGGAACAACAGAACAGCGCTAAAGAAAACGTCTTAAAGGACGTCGCATTAGAAATCGATGCGCTTCTTTCGGGCGTTCCGGACCTTACGCTTCAAACCGGACCTACAAGCAAAGCGGATGCATCGAACCCAATGCAGAACGACACTGCAGCGGATTTGCTCGGTCTTAGCTTGGATGACGAGTTTTCCGACTTTATGTCAGCACCGGCACCATTTTTGCCTTCAACGCTCCTAACCAACTGCATCCTTACCGATGAGGGTGGGTTTGATTTTACCGCTAGCCTGACAGGCTGTGTGGACCCATTGCAGGAAGAGCCGCAGCACGATCACGAACGGATCGGTGCGAACGCTGGTAAATCGTCCGAAAAGGCGACCGACATCTTTAGCAGCTTGTTACAATCGTTCTCCAAGCAAGGTTCCTCCACCGGAACCACTGGAAGCGCTGCTGCCGATGTAACGAAACAGAGCAAGTTGAACAGCACCAGCAGCACCAGTAGCAAATCCATGGGCAAGGATCTTAGCGGATGGTATCAGCTGTTTGCCGAACTGGATCCACTCTCCAACCCGGATGCAATTCCATCGAAAACGGATGCACCAAACAATAGTATGGCTGCTTGAGTGCTTACTGTGAACACTTCCGATTTGGAAATGCGAGCGAGCATCACAGCGGATTGCTTAATTTCACTATTCTTTACTTATTTTCCAATCAAGTTTTGCTTCATTTTTGTGTATGATTTTATGTTCAACGTGTTTTGCTTACTGTTGTCGGTATCTTTCGGAGAAGTACTTTCTGTCCGTTGTTCGTTGTATCGTACATTTGATTATCACTGTACTTTTATCCGAAGATGAATAAAACAAAGTGTCTACTTACATACAACCTTGCGATAACTGCATAACTTTCTCGATGGCATTCTCGTTACATACCGGGAGTCTTGCTGTTTTATGCTTTAATCCGTTTTATTGTGTGTCTCTTCTCTTCTCTCCATCTGCTTTTTTTTCTCTCTCTCTCTTTTTTACGTAACTCTTCTCCTTCCTTATCTCAGCACAACATGCTCCCTTTGCTACCAACAATCGTGATGTTTGTATCCAAAAGGCATGTTTCCTGCTTCTACAACAACAAAACAAAACAACGATCACATTCATTCATTTAATCCATTCCACCAAACAGGGGGAGAGAGAGACTGTCCCTTCCCCATATGCTACACGCTGCTCAGTTTTTGGGGGAAAATAAAATGTGAAACACATATCGATCGATACTCGTTGAATGTACTGTACTGTACTATACTCTGCCTGTTCCGTACACCTTACTGCCGGTTAAAAAGGGAAGATAAATTGCTCCGAATGAATTGTTCTCTTTGCCTTACAAAAATGCTGTATGCTCACACCAAACCCTTCTCCTTTGCCGTTGCAAAAACCTGCCGATAATGATTTCACTGGTTCTGTGTAGTGTTTGTTTTGTTAATTTTTGACATCGTTTCCTAAATAAATTAATAAAATTAGAGTAAACTTAACAAGCGCTCGGCGACACCGCATTCTACTCTTATCGGATTAGTGGTTTGGAAACAAACATCATTTGCATCGCTAGTTAACCGTGTAGCTAATGGACCTATCCATGCCTTCCCTGCATAAATCTGTTAGCCCAAACGAGGGTAGAGTACATACAATGATGATGGATGGCGTATCTGGCGGGTATTTACAACCTTTCCGGTAGAGCATTTTACGCTGCAAACCCGTCAACTATTGTTTGATTTGTCTTCGATCGGTTGCTGCTCATTCAAATATCTTTTCATCGTAAATAAGGTGTGCTTTTGTTTGTTTCTTACCATCTACAAATGTACTAGCACACTATGGGGGATGGGGGGCTTTTTTATTCCAGATGCAGAGCAAATATAAGCATACACCATATCCGTAACATCGCCAGAAGAATATTCAAGCCACGGTATCGTGAAAGAACTAAAATATCAATACCATCCCACTTGCCCATTATCGCTAGGCGAATGCACGGTTCAACCTGGGAGGCATTAGCGGAAATTAAAAACATGGAAACACAACCTTCACGACACGATCGTTACGCGCACAAAGAAATCAGGAGTGGACGAAAAGGAAGGAGAACATAATAGTAACAAAACGATAACAACAAATAGCTTTCAATGGTCTTCTGAGTAGTCAAACCTTAAAATTTCATCCCGTATGCTGTGGATAGAAGAAAAGAAAACAATAAAACCATAAATTAACCATAAGTACCATAAGTACGATGCGGTAATGAGTGCCATGTCCATTACTTACTCCTCATAGAACTGCGAGTGTTGCGGTGTCATGTGTAGTAGCTGTTCGAGATTTTCGAGAAAACCCCACTGTCGCAGTATATGCTGCCGGCCGCTCTTATCTAGCAGGTTTCGCACGACAAACACGGCACCCATCTGTAGTTTATTGTCGTTGGCGACCTACATGATTGGACGCAGCGTGAAACTGTGTGTTATTGAACGCACCGCAAAGCTAACGATGGCTTTGGCTTACCAAAAAATCCCTGATCTTCTTGACAATCTTTTCATCCTGCAGCACATAATCTTCATCCCGTGCGCCCGCCGTTATGTTGCCTATGATTATTATAGCCTGCTCCTTTACCTCCGGTGGGTGTGGGTCGTCTAGCACGAGACTCACCTGTGGGTGAAAAAGAATTAGTCCCAATGTTGTTTACCCTCCCCTCCTTCACCTAACCCCGACACTTACCGCCCTCAAAACTTCACTCGAATGTTCCGACATGATCGTTTCGATATGGAGAGTATTGCTCAGCAGGTTGCGCAACAGACCGAGCGTTTTCATAATGACACGCTCATCCCGATCGCCCAGCAATTGAAATATCCTATCCGTTCCTAATGTGTTGATTATTTTTGTTTTTACGTGTTGCTCGGCCTACAAGAAACAATAACAGCGTATACTCATGAATACGCTCACACTGTGCGTGCCTATATTACTACAGCTTTGCTTACCTGGAAGGCCATATTCATCAAAGCCCAACTTCCGTTCAGCCTGAGCGCTGGGTCGGGATGTTTGGTAAGCTCACAAAGCATCTCGACGGCACCGGATTCGAGCATTGGTTCCTTGGCAGGTGAGAATTCTAGAAGTAAATTGCAAATCGTCGATGTGACAACGGTTTGCAACTCAAGTGACGGATCGCCGGACAACAAATCCATCAACGGGCGCCACACCGAATGATCCTGGTACGAGAAAGCATTGTTAACATCCCACACTCATAACACTGAACTATGTTGTTGTTGTTGTTGTTGCTTATCATACCTGAAAAGTGGTTCTAAGTAGTTGCACCGATCTCGAGAGTGAATGGAGACATCGTACCGCCGATAGTCGTACCTGAAATCGATTTGAAAGACGTGTTAGCAATATTTACCTAGTGGAAACTGTTCGTGCAAAATACTCACCTCCGGACAACCGTCCTTCAATCCGCTTAGCACCTCCTCCATTAATCCGTCCATCTCTATAATGCGCTTTCTAATCTCCTCATCATTGGCCGCGAGAGAAGCAAAACAGCGGAAAGCTCCCTGCCTCGACAACACCGATGGACATTTGACCAGATTCGCAAGCGACACGATCAAATGGTTGCTGATCGCGGCCAACCGCTGTAACTCGGAGTCAATTTCGGCCAGATAGGCGAGCGTTTCTGCGGCCGTCGCACGCGTATCCTCCTCGAACTCGTCCGAACAGAGCCGGGCCAGGCAGGGCAACGTTTTGTAAACGATTCGATAGTCCTCGGCCGGCAGTGAACCGGCGCGATGCAAATACGTGAGACACCGGCTGGCAGACAGTTGCACCTGTACGTCGCGAGTCCGCGACAGCAGTGCGGTCAGTATGTCCAGAATGGATCGATCGGCATGGTACGTCGCGTGAACGATGTTCGACACCGACTTGTTAGTGAAGCACATCGCTGCCAAACATTTCAGTGCAGGTACTTGCAGCGTCGTGTTGTCGCAGATCATGAGCCGCGCTAGAAACGGTATCACATCCGCCTGGCATAGATTCTTCTGTTGATGCGAGGAGTGGCAGAGAGGAACGAAAATGTTTACCACGTACATCTGGCACGCAAAGCTGCTCCTTGGTGAGGCAATTTCTGGAACGAAAAATGGCACGCGTACCTTAGAAATGGTTCCAATCCCTAATTGGCCTACCGTCCCCTAATACTTACGAATCAAACGCTTGATGTTATTGATGTCCGAGTGAATCAGATCCAGCGGTGCAAAAGGATACTGCACTATCGTCTGCAGTGCCCCCAGGCACGTTTCCATCAGCCGTTCGTTCGTGTTGGGATCGAAGATGATCGTTATCAGCACCTCGACTGTGTTGAAGCGCATCAGGGAGTGGACCTGCGATTCGGTGCCCTTGGCAAGCGATCCAAGCACGATACCGGCATCGATACGAAGCTGCAGCGGCTTCCCAACATTACACAGTAACGCGATCAACCGCGGCACGATTCCTTGCGATATGATCGATCCTTTCTTTTTGTTCGAACCGATGACGGCATTCTTGAGGCAAACGATCGCTTCCTGACACTTGCAGTTTTCCTCCGAGTATAGCTCGTCAATGTAGGAGCGGGAATTTTCTACATCCTGTTGTTGATATGGTTGATGGAAAGCAGAATGGACACTTTAGTTTCATAGCCCGATGGACGTTTCTCGATGATTCTCGACAAATGCACCGAATACCGAAGAGAAAGTAACAACATTGGTGCGTTTGTTTATGGACCCTATAGATATATATTGCGCTAGATGAGGTTGTAAAAAATAACCATCGCAGTGCACTGTGTTTTTGTCATTCCCCGCCCTCCTTTCCCGTGCCACCACTACTACCATTCAAACAAGATCTACGAAACAGTTCAATCTTCTGCCCGTCCATAACTAGCTTCGTAATCGCTAAACTGATTCCTTAACTGCTACATTTTTCACTGAGCGCATTATTCGCAACATGCACTCGACCGCAAACCATTTTTACTGCGGCCGGAGCACATATTACGCACCAAACACACCGGAACCGCGGAATTTGGGGCCTTACCATGAAGCAAGTGAACGGTTCCATTCTGTAGATGGGCTTATTTTGCGTGCTGCAAACCGTTCGTGAACCGATCCCGGGAGCTTACGGCGAACAGAAGCCGGACAGAGCAACAGGGCTGCTGCTACTTTTGCAAATTATTTTATTGCGGGTTTACAAGGGGAAAGAAATCCAAAACACACGCAGTTTGATTTTTCACATTTCTCGTTTGACAGCCGACACAGCACTCAGCGGTGGGAGGTCCTAACAACATCGCTTAGCGCTGGGGAATGGACACCATCTTGGGCTGTTGATTGACAACCACTGTATGCATTTGTTTCTGCAATTTAGAACACCTCAGAACAGCGATTCTAAACTTTTTTTTATTCAAATCTCCCACAATGTTTTTAATATTGTATTTAAAAACCGGAAACAAAAAAAAAATCATGTTCTCAATTGTGGTGTGGTGACCTTTAAAAAAAATAAACATAAATAAAATACAGCACATTTTTTCCCAGAATCATTGTAAATTCTCGTTTTGGATCATTTTCTCGTTCGGGGATATTTAATCTAATTTGGCTCGCATCGAAGTTGTACTAAAACCTTAGTGGTGTTTTTTTTTTGGAGTTTTGTTAAGTGGGACTCACACAGCTGTCACAACATTCAACACGAGCCGACCGGAATTTTTCTACACAAATCTTTCCACGTCATTTTCAACCCGAATTCTGCTGCAAATTCTCTCTACATCAACACAAACAGCAACATTCCTAGCCTTTTCTAAGCACTACAGTGAATTAAACCGCGTTTGTGTCCTTCGTATCAAACTCGACATGAATCGAAACAACGAAGTATCGGAGCTGATCGATGTGGAAAACGCATTTTACATCGGCAACTACCAAACATGCATAAATGAGTGTAACAAAATATCCGTAAGTATACACCGTCGGCAAATCATTCTCAACCATTACAACTGCCTTTTGGCAACCGTTTGCAGAAACCATCGCTCGAGAAGGATATCTTCATGTACCGGTCGTACATAGCGCAGAACAAGTATCGTGTCGTGTTGGACGAAATCAAATCGTCGAACGATACGCCGCTCCTTGCCTTGCGCTATCTGGCCGAGTACATGTCCAACAGTGGGCGGAAGGAAGCGATCGTGGCGATGTTTGACGAAAAATTCCAAGGCGATATCAACGAGCTGCACGTCGTGTGGATCATCGTTGGGGCCATCATTTACTGCAATGAGGAAACTTATGAAACTGCTATGAAGTAAGTGCATCTACACCCCAACGTGTGTCTGCCCCCCCCCATACTTACCAATGTGTCTCTGCTACATTCAGGGTACTGGTAGGAAATTTCAACCTCGAATGTCTTTCCCTGCACATGCACTGCTTGCTAAAAATGTCTCGAGTAGATCTGGCGAAACAAGTCGTCACAACAATGCAAGAAAAGGACGATGATGCCACACTGACGCAATTATCCCAAGCCTGGCTTAACATTCAAATCGTGAGTACGCCTGGTGCACATGTTCCGTACACAAAGCTCACCCCATTCGGTCTGCCATTTGCAGGGTGGCGAAAAGCTGCAGGATGCCTTCTTCATCTTTCAGGATCTGTGCGACAAGTTTTCACCCACACTGCTGCTACTGAACGGTCAGGCCGTGTGCTACATCGGACAGCAAAAGTATGACGATGCGGAACAGGTACTGCGCGAATGCTTAAACCGTGATCCCAACAACTACGATACGTTGATCAACCTGTTGGCACTGTCGCAGCAAAGGGACAAAACCAGTAGCCAGTTCAGTCGCTACCTGGCACAGATATTGGACGACCATAAGGGTAGCAGCTTGGTAGCGGCATACAACAAACGACAGGCCGAATTTGATCGGCTGGTGCTACAGTTTGGACCGTCCAACACCAAATCGATCGATGAAATAGTCGCCTAAAGTAGACATTACTATGTGTAACGCGTATAAATTTAAAATGTATTCCAACACTTTACACTGCTACCGTAGCCGTATGTGAACAACGCAGGTTCTACCACTTTATTGTGTAATGTAGCATTCTGACTAGACTTCTCCAACACGAGAAAGTGCAACATTTTCATGACGTTATCTTCAGCATTTCTTCCCTTTGTTGCTGCAATCGGTTTAGCTAAAATGGGACAAAAGCCGTTCTCAGTTGTACACACACACACTCGCACACTCGCACACAATTGGACAGTCAATTACCTTTTCCTGGTGCCGTTTCTGTACACCTTCGCTGGCCGATTTTTTGTATCCTTCGTTACCGATAGTCTTCAGCAGCTTCTCTATTTCTGCGTCTAGTTTCGCTAGCATCTTTTTGCTTCCATCACCAGGAGCATTTCCTCGGCCCGTGACGACATCCAACGTGTCAGCCACAATTCCAATTACACAGTTATGGCTTGGAGCACATTTCACAGCGAATGGTGATTGGTTGAATGCACATTCGTCTGCATGCAGAATGATGCCATTGCAGTGCGTTAGCTGTTGTACCGTGTCCTGCTGGGTTTGCAACAATCCTGCAAGCTCCCGTGACTTGGCGTGTATGTGCACGATAGGATTATGCTTCCGTACGATCGGTGGATTGAAGTCATTTTTCGATTGCCTAATGTGCTGACATATATGGAGCATATCGTCAACATTTTCTTCGAGCAGCGGATCTATCCAACAGGTTGCGCTAGCCCAATCGTTCGCTAACGTGCACAATGGGGATAAATGCTTCAATAGCTCCTGTGCCAGGTACGGAGTGAATGGTTCCATTTGAACTAGACCTACGGTGAGACAGTACTTTAACACGGCACAATGCAACGCGGCTGCATTAGCAGCACTATCGGGTTTCATGTTGATTTTTGTCGCTTCCTGAAATATACATTTTTAAACCATTAGTTGCTTATGCACCAGGAAGACAAGTAGCGCTGTGTATACCCACCAAGTATACATCACAAAAGTTGCTGTAGAAAAATGTTTTTAACGCTGCAGTGGCCAAATGAAAATTGTAACTTTCAAACGCTTCTCGACACTGTTGGATCGTATTACCCAGACGGCTTAATATCCAGCGGTCCATCAACGCTAGACGATTAGCTTCTTTCCTTAAATCCAACGGTTGGTCAATATCTTTCGAAGCACCAAATCGTTCCATACAACCGAGCGTGTACCGTGTGGCTTGCCAAATTTTGTTAAAAAACAGCTTATTCGTAAACGCTTCTTGGACATTAAAATGTATGAAGTGATTCTTTACATTGGACGAACACAGCGTAAAGCGTAACGCATCGATGCCACATTCCGGTATGCCCTTGGGGAACATTTTACGCTGTCCGGCAATTGATTTCGCCAACTCGTGCTTAGATAGAATACCTTCCCGATGCGATGCTTCCGCTTCGGCTTGTAATTTATCCAGCGTAATACCATCTATCACATGGTCCGGCTTTATCACGTTTCCCAGACTTTTGGACATTTTCCGACCAAACTCATCACATATGATGCCATGTAGAAGAATCTTTCCGAATGGCAATTGGCCTGTAAGTTCCTGCCCGAGCATCACCATACGTGCGACCCAAAAAAATAGAATATCATGACCAGTTTCCATCAGCTGCAGCGGGTAGTACTCGGCGGAAAGCTTTTCTGGCCATCCAGTCGACGAAAATGGTAGCAAAGCCGAGGAAAACCACGTATCCAGCACATCGTGATCTTGCTCGATGCTTACGGCATCCGGCGGTATATTCGGCAGCATCGTAGCACATTTTTCGCGGGCTTCATTCATAGAACGTGCCGCTATCCACAGTTCCTTTGTGGCTTCGTGACGAATAACATACGCCGGGATACGGTGGCCCCACCATAGCTGCCTAGAAATGCACCAATCGTGACAATTTTCCAACCACCGGAACCATTCCCTTTCGAACGTTTTAGGAACTATCACAAGATTGCTGCTATCGCGTACTGCGCCCATCGCTCGCTGTGCCATTTCTCGACATCTTATGAACCATTGTGGCCGCAGTAGAAGCTCCACAACATCCTTGGATCGTGAGCACAGTGGCAAAAGCATGGTATGGGGCCTTACACCACGCACCAAGGAAAGTTTCGACAGGTAGTCCATTAAAGCTTCACGTGCTTCGTAACGCGGCAAGCCCGTGAATGGGCCGAAATGGTTCTGCACAATTCCCCGCTCATCGATAACTTCGACCGTTGCCAGATGATGCCGACGTGCCAGGTCAAAGTCGAACCGATCGTGCGCGGGAGTTATTTTGACGGCTCCTGTTCCGAAAGAGCGATCGACCGCACTGTCGAAGATGAGCGGAATTTCCTCTTTCCTGACAGGATGCCACAGGAAGGTTGTTTTGTTTCGCAGATGAGAATACCGACCATCGTCAGGGTGGACGGCAACAGCAACGTCACCGAGAAATGTTTCCGGACGCGTGGTGGAAACGACGATCTCTTCCGTCGATCCTTGCACCTTGTACGCTATGTCCACCATTCGACCGAAGGTGATATTTCTATCGTATCCTGGCACGGATATTTCGGTGGGACCTACAATTTCTACGTTCTCCACCTCCACGTCCGAAATGGCGGACTCCAACGTGCAGGACCAGTTCACCAAGGATCGATCACGGTATATGAGCCCTTTGTCGAACAGCTGCACAAACGCTTCCTTCACAGCTACCGACTGTTGTGGATCCATCGTGAAATACTCCTTGCTCCAGTCCATCGAACAGCCAAGCTTCTTGAGCGACATCCGGATGCTCTCTTCCTTTTCAGCCTTCCATCGCATTACTTCCTCCAGAAACTTTTCCCGTCCGAGGTTGTGGCGTGTAAGGTTTCGTTCCTTAAACAGCCGTTTCTCCACAACCACTTGTGTCGCAATACCGGCGTGATCCATGCCAGGAATCCAGGTTGCCCGTCCGCCTGACAGTCGTGCCTGCCTTACCAAAGCATCCTGTATGGCGCATGTGAGTGCATGGCCCAGGTGAAGATCGCCGGTCACATTTGGTGGGGGGAGAAGCAGATTAAACGGTTTCTCGAATTGCTGGCTAAACTCCGCCGGTAACTGAGGTACCGTTCCTGAGGTGCTGTGTCGTTCCACCTGCGATGGTTGGTAGGCCGACGCAATATCTGTTGATATCATCATATGGTAAAAAAAAAATCAATTGCATAAATTGCATTCACAGCACTAGAACGGCGCTTTATTTCTATATCTCACCACGTGTAGATCCATATCCTCTTACGATGAAACTTGTTGCTTTGTAACCTCCCGTCCAGCGTAGAGCCACATTCCGACGGAAGACACGGAGCATTTTAAGCTCCGCAATAGGTTATCTCATTGGCTATACGGAAATAATAGGTCTCGGCGCGGTAAAAACCGGCCCAATTTCAAAACATCATCCTTGTGTTTATCTTTTTTTGACAATTACACCATGCATGCCCGAACGGTGGAATGTAACAACATTTGAACGTTTGCGCCATTTTTGTTTGTTACCAACCTGTGCGATGATCTACTATCGTTTCATATTAAAAAAAACATGAATTTTAATGGAAAATGGAAAATCAAACACTTCATTTGTGCAAAACAGTAGGAACAGTAACCGTTTTTTTCGTGTGAGTACTCTACTAACCTTGATACAAATGTTGAAACAGGCAAACAGAGCTACCTTGGTGTATGAATTGCATTCTGTTTTGACAGCGGACTTTGTTGTTATTACGTGTAGTTTCTGCTCGGGCGGATGCACAAAGTTTGCTGAAAAACAGCAAATTACACAGCCACATTCCAGCATGAACTTGGTCGAGGAAGAAAATGATCCGAAAAAGGATCACATTAACGAAATCGTACTATCGGAAGACGTTCAGCGTGCCATCGAACAGGTGTTGCAAAGTTCCGATCCACTCGATCAACCGGATTTCAATCCGACCGATTACATCAACCAGCTGTTCCCGAACGAACAGTCGCTTTCCAACATCGATGAGGTGATATCCAAGATGGAATGCGACATCAGCCTGATCGACGACAACATCCGCAGTGTGGTGCGGGGCCAAGTAAACACGGGCGAAAATGGTCGCGTTGCCCTGAAGGAAGCGCAACAGTCCTTGACACAGCTGTTCTCGCTTATAACCGACATCAAGAGCCGTGCGGAAAAGACCGAAGACATGGTAAAGGAAATAACGCGCGATATCAAGCAGCTCGATTCGGCCAAAAACAATCTTACCTACGCCATCACTACCCTGAACCATTTGCACATGCTGGTGGGTGGGGTGGAAAACTTGAAGCGGCTGTCCGAACGCCGTCAGTATGGAGAAGTCCTCAACCCGCTGCAGGCCATCATCGAGGTCAATCAACACTTTCAACAGTACTCGGAGATATCGCAAATCCAAACACTGTCCGCACAGGTGCAACAGATACAGTCCGAACTGGCTACGCAAATTACGGATGATTTTAAGAACTTTTTCTCGCCCACGAGCCATAGCAATGCGAATCGCATGACCTTAACGCAGCTAAAGGACGCTTGCCAGGTTGCCTCTGTATTGGATAAACCGGTGAAAAAGAACATTCTCAAATGGTTTATTAGTATGTGTTGGGTGAGAGCAAGAAGCACTCGTACACGGTATTAATGTGTTCCTCTGTCCCATTGCAGATCTACAACTCCAGGAGTACGTGCAACTGTTCCACGAAAATCAAGACATTGCTTGGTTGGATAAAATCGACAAACGGTACGCCTGGGTAAAGCGACATTTGTTGGATTTTGAGGAAAAGTTCGGTACCGTTTTCCCCACCGATTGGGAAGTGTCGGAACGCATCACGGTACAGTTTTGCACGGTTACGCGCGAAGAGCTGTCGAAAATTATTGCCCGCCGTAAGACGGAAATCGACGTCAAGCTGTTACTGTTTGCCATCCAAAAAACGGCCAATTTTGAGCAGCTGCTCGACATACGATTTAACGGCACTACACTCGTTGAAGCTACCAGCGAGGAAGTGCGACAGGAGCGAGGCTCGTTTAACAACCTAATCGGTAGCTGCTTTAAACCTTATCTGGATATATACACGGACAGTATTGATCGAGATTTGACTGCACTCATCGATCAATTTGCCCAGCAGAATCAGCAGATGGTCGTGCCGAAGGAAATCAACCCTGGCATCATACCGAAGCAAGTGCACCGCTAACACTGTGCTCTGTACATGGCAGGCTAAATAACACCTCTTCATTTGTTTCATTTGCAGCTGCGCAGATTTGTTCGTGTTTTATAAAAAGTGCATGGTGCAATGTATGCAGTTAAGCAACGAAAAGCCCATGTACGATTTGGTACTGCTGTTTAAGCGCTACCTTCGCGAGTATGCGACCAAAGTGTTGGAGGCTCGCATACCTAAACCGCAGCCCCCGAACACGACCACTTCGTCGATCAGCTCTAGCATGTCGCTGTTAACGAAAGACTTCCAAAACTTGTCAACTGCAGCTGGACAAGTGATTCACAATTTCTTGAAAGAGGGCGAAACGCCAAGGTGCTAAACTACCCTCATACAATCCGCTCTATATGCAAAAAGATCTGGTACTAAAGGAGCAAACTCGTTTTCCGTCTCTTTTTAGATTCTCTTCGGAAGATATGCGTAAAATTTGTTACATTCTGGCCACCGCCGAATATTGTCTCGAAACCGTGCAGCAGCTGGAGGACAAGCTGAAGGAGAAAATCGACAAACAGTACATTACCAAGGTGGACCTTTCGGATGAGAAAGACGTCTACCATCGAATAATTTCCAACTGCATCCAGCTACTCGTTCACGATCTGGATGCTGCCTGCGAGCAATCGTTGCTGCTGATGACAAAGATCGCCTGGCACAGCATCAGCAATGTGGGCGATCAGAGCGGCTTTGTGAACCAGATTATAACGAATCTCAAACAAACCGTACCGGTAATTCGGGACAATTTGGCCAACAGTCGCAAGTATTACACACAGTTTTGCCACAAATTCGTAAACTCATTCATTCCAAAGTACATTAACACACTGTACCGGCTACGTCCGACCTCTTCTGGGTCGTCGTCCGCTTCGGGATCGGCGGCACTGGTTGCGAGCGCTTCCAGTTCCAGCCTCGCGGAAGGCGCCAACAGTGCAACGACGGGCGGAAACATTCTTGGCTGTGAGCAGCTTCTGCTCGATACGCACAGCCTGAAGACGGTGCTGATGGATCTGCCCTCGATCGGGTCGCAGGTGCAACGGAAACCACCGGCCAGTTACACGAAGGTAGTAGTGAAAGGTATGGCAAAGGCGGAAATGATCATTAAAGTCGTGATGCAACCCGTCCATCCGGCTTCACTCTACATCGAACAATATCTAAAGCTGATGCCAGAAAGCAGCGTGGTCGAATTTCATAAGATATTGGAAATGAAGAATGTTCGCAAAATTGAACAACAACAGCTGGTGGAAGCATACAAACGGGCATGTCCTCAGCTGCAACAGCAACAAACACCGACGGCCTCATCCTCTTCTGGGAGCCACGGCGAGAGTGGAAATGTTTCACAGCCAAACGAAACAACATCGGGATCGGGAAATTCAACCCAATCGCAGCAAATTGCAGCCGCTGCAGCCGCTATCAGTGGTGCCGGTTCCAGTATTATGGCCTTGGGAGACTCCCTCATGGATAAGGGCAGAATTAAGAAGATAGAAAATTTAATCAAAAATCGGCTACCCAACTAGTGTCGGGTATAGAACGATAACGGGGGTAACCATAAGCTTAGCCAGTTCGATGTTAATAAATTAACCAACTATCTATTGCAGTAGAAATTTGCGTTCTGTCTTTTATATTTCATTTTCACCCAGCTTAGGCTGGGCGTCGTCTGCTTACTTTATTTCATCAACATGTAAACAAATTCTTCGTAGTTAATTTTGCCGTCTCCATCGATGTCGGCCTCAGCGAGCAGATCTTGCAATTCCCTCGGTGTTAAGCGTTCTCCAAAGTTTTGCATCACATCCGATAGTTCCTCAACCGACAGGAATCCATCGCCGTTCTTGTCGAACACCTTAAATGCTGCGTACAGCTCTTTCTCGTCGACCGGTTCGCGCGATTTCATTTTCATCAGGGTCACAAACTCTTCCCACTCGATTCGCCCATTTCCATCGGAATCGACCTCGTAAACCATTTGCTCAAGTTCGGCCATTGTCGGGTTTAGCCCCAGGACACGCATTAGATCACCCAGTTCGGTAGTTGAGATTGCACCACTGCCATCACGATCAAACATATCGAACATTTCGCGAAAATGCTGCTCTTGTAGTTCGGAAAGTTCCGACTCGGTCATCATAGTGAAAATTTAGATGAATAGATATAATTTTAGATTTTATTCTAGCAATCGAACTGAAGAGTGTGAAAACCAAAAATGATTACTTAATTTTAGATTGTGCAAGCCGAAGGAACAGCCTACCTAAATCGACTATCTATTGAAGGATTTGAAATGTTTTTGCTTAACGCGTAAAGTCGACGGATATTATTTATCCTTAGCCATGTGTGGGCGATTGTAGTATCACCTAGCGTTTTATTCTATATTTGTCCAATTATCTAAATAATATACTAAGCAATTTGAAAGTTCACACAAATAATGCACGTGTCCGGAATCACAAACGATGCGCGCCCATTGTACGTTGGCTTCGTTAAAAACCAAGCGCTCTACCATGAGCTATGAACTTGTGGGAACGGTGTAAATCGGTGACAGCTGAAAACATCAACATAAAAAAAAAATCACACACACAGAACGGGCTAGAGCGTGGTGAACTCGTCTCTCGTACCAATTTTAGAGATGGTAAGCCTATTGCTGTGATATTTGTGCCCGTCCCCGGAACGGGTAGGTTACCAGAAACAAAACATACAACAGCATACGCACCTAGAATCCGGACAGCATCGATGTACGTCACCCGAGAAGAAGTGTTCGGTTGTCCCAGTTGTACCCCTTCTTACGAATCCTACAGCCTGCTGCCGTGATAGTGTTACGGAGCCAGCAACCAGCTACCGCCAGGGTTACCGTTTCTCGTCGGTTTGTTCAGTGTATAATGTTGCTGAAATAGTGGCATCAATTAGTGCGTGCATAGCCTCTACGTACGTACGTAAGAAATTTGTGGTGCGTTGCGGAAAGGGTTCATAAGTCGATAATGTGATAGCCGACGTCTCCGTCTGGTGCTATTGTTAGTGGTGGTATTGCCGATTTCTTCACAACGGTGATCGTCTCGCTCTCGGTTTCTCAACAAAGAAGAGTGGGGAGCGTGTGAATGGTGGGTGGGGGAGTGGAGTGATGCTCCCCCATTTTTCGTGCTTTCCTTTATGCTCTCTTTTTCGTCCTTGCAAAACCTCATCATGCAGCATCCCCATCATCATCCCCGAATCGCTGTGGGTGTGTGTAAAGTTTCGAGCGTACTGACCTATGCTCCGAATGTCAAGTTTTGTTTAGAGAGAGAGCGATGTTTCATCTCTGTTTCGCAACATAGTGTCGGCGCATATGTGGTCCGCCGTGAAAGAACCCGAAACATAACGTATGCTTGGGTAATCGTTGCTCCGGTCTGTGTAGTCCCCAGTTAACCTTTGGCAGGGTGTAGTGAGCGAAGGAATTGTCTACCGTAAGTGCTAGGTGCTTTTTTTTTGCAACCGGAGCTTGAACATCATTTCTACGCCCCATGCGATAGTGGCATGTAAGGAATGTAAGGGAGTCGAGTCCTACTTAACATGAACAAAGGAACCCATTGAAGATGCCAATTGCTGCAACAGTACCACTTGCTTCATATAGCGGCGGTTCCATAGCCAGATTGCTGTTACAATTTCAGTGAATACGTGAAGGAAAAATCGTAGTAAACTTTGATGTAATTGATGGAGTGTTAATATGGTGGATATGGTTTAAAACTCATGATCTAACAAACTCAAATTTTCCAACAGAAATTTGTTGATCCGGCCTGCCACGACAACTTCTGCATCGTGCTCCACAGGCCAACCAAGCATGAGAACATAATTGGACGTATCTTAATTGAATTACTTATCGTGTTTATCGTGCCCCACCATCGCACAAAGCTCTTCTTACTGATTCGATTCAGAACCATAAGGAATACAGCACTTGCGGAAGGGTTGTAGCTTTTAAAAATAAGCGTAACAAAAGTGCGAAGAAACCGTTTACTACTACTACCTGCTTGCCTATTGTTCTTGGTGGTGCATTTTGAGTGTGTATAGTAGGCTGTCAAGGGTGAAAACAATCGGACTGGTGGGCTCATTCTCACTGAGCATAATTTAGCACGAGAGAAACTCGAGCGACCACGACAAACCATCCGTTCATTCATGCGTTCGTTCTGCGTTGTGTGTCGTTACGGGGATAGGTTGCGTTCCTACGCCGCCGCGAGAATTGTTCTTTTGCTGCTCTTGCGTACGACGTTGCTTGTGTGTGCGTGAATACTATCAGCTGATGTTTCGCTCCGGTGAAGCTGCTTTTTCTAATTTCAGACAGAAGGAAAAATAATATGACGGAACGGGAACAGCGTAATGCATGTTTGAATGAAAGAATTTTTAACGTTTCATAGCT
Organism: Anopheles rivulorum; assembly: GCA_018908115.1. NCBI lineage: Eukaryota > Metazoa > Arthropoda > Insecta > Diptera > Culicidae > Anopheles > Anopheles rivulorum. The sequence continues at coordinate 35,843,643 of CM032178.1, read as the reverse complement.
TATTATGTTAATATTATTTCTTTTTTTTTATTTTCAGAAAATCGTCTTGCACCACTATTATAAGCGCGTGGAACGCTCGTAGGCTCTGCATCGCAAAAGATTTACGGTTCTACTACGCGGCACGGCAAGAACAAAACAACACCAACCAGAAATCCATGGAAGTTTAATAATCCGCAAGGTGTGGTGCCCTTTCATATTAAGAGCGAATTTTCTAAACGCAAGAGACCTCGGAGAGTAGCGAACAGAATACGGCGATCATTGGTACCCCAAAAAAGGAGCATCGTTATAAAAAAAAAATCCGTAAATATCTCAAGTGGCTGGGGACAAAAAAAAAACACCCTAATGATGAATCGCGACTGTCATGCTATTGGAGGAGGTCTGTCCAAACTGAGGGGACAGACATGGAAATTGTTCATAGAAAGGGCCGCCAATGGGTCATCAACGCTCGAGGGTAGGTATAGGAATGAACCCTATGCTTCCTGTAGAATAAGTCGTAGTCATGTGTATTTTCAATTTTTACATACTCTTCACACACACATACACAGCGGACGATGACGAGGAAGTAATGTTTGAGCCGAGCAGTGAGCAGCAGAAACATGGGAAAACAGTAGCCGGTGTTACGGGACAAATCAACTTACCGGCGTACAGCAGTACGAAACAGATCGCTTCATCGGAACCATCGACTGGCCGCACGCTAATGGCAAACCGCTCACGGGGAAGTGTAATGCGCCTTGATAAAGCCGACATGGGCCTGTACGGCATCTGCCCCGAGACGGATCCGTTCTATGCAGTAATCTGTGATATCTGTAGCAGTGTGGTGAAACCGCAAGGATTGCAAAAGCACATGACGAACAGGCACCATTCGTTGATAAACCACACGGCCAAACTGAACGCTAATGGAAACAACAGTGCCAGCACGACCACGGCCACAGTCGGTGGTACCGGTAAGGGTAACAGCACCAGTTCACTAGCGGACCAGCAACACCTAAACAACAGCTACGCAGCGACCGACAAGACTGAAGGCATGATTCGCCCGGGCACGAATAGTGAAATTTCATCGGTTGCCCGCACGGATGGTAAGACGATTTCCAGTTCCTACGGCACACAAAACGAGGAAATGCCACTGCTAGAACCGTCCGTCAGCACTGTACCGCCGGTAAAAATACGCTCCACGGGTAGTGGGAAAGTGAAGAGTAAAAACACGAAGAACGCGGCCAGTGGTTCATCGTCCTCTTCCTCCAAATCATCTTCCGGATATGGCAACAGCAATAGTTCCCTGTCGTCATCCTTTTCGAAAGCATCCATATCGGCAAATCATACCGTGACAGAGAGCAACGGTACTGGTGCTGCGGCGGAGTTTGGACGTGAGTTTCCTGCCAGTGGAGCGATCGGTAGCAGTGGCGTACCCCTGGTGCTGATGAGCAACTGTTCGGGTGTGCTGGAAAAGAAGGCAACATTTGCGATCGGTAATTCGAACACTTCCGGCGATGCATCGTCCAGCTCGGGCCCGGTCAGTGCAAATCAGTCGGTTGGGAAATCATCTTCGAAGCGTGGCTCAAAGCAAGCCTCATCTTCCTCATCCAGTTCCTCACCGTCGTCTTCTTCATCATCTTCATCCTCGTCATCTTCATCATCCTCCTCGTCCTCATCATCGTCTAGCAGTAGCAGTAGTAGTAGTAGTAGTAGCAGCAGCAGCAGTTCTGGTAACTTAACGCAACAGCTAAAATCATCTTCGGACCGGAAGAGTGATTCCGGTCGTGCACGAGAATTCGATCCGGATCGACACTGTGGCGTGGTAACGCCGGACGGCAAACGGCACTGCACTCGTCCCATTACTTGCAAATCACACTCACTTTCGCAACGTCGAGCTGTGCCTGGTAGAAGTAAAACGTTGGACAAACTGATAGCTGAAATGCGCGGCCATGGTCTGGCCACTGGTGGTGTTGTATCTTCGACACTGAAGGATGAGGCGGGACCATCGCCTGCCTTCCTGGAGGTGATGGAATCGAGTAGCAGTTCATCTACAGGATTTGATGTCACTGCGGGGGATAGACGGAGTACTGGTGCTGGCGAGAACACTATCCGATCTACTTCCACATCACAAACGGGAAGCTCCCTTGGACACGAAGCTGCGATAGGCCGTGGCACGAGTGAAAGCGGTAAAAGTTCGCATCACTCCTCGCATGGGTCGAATAATTCAAAGTTACCATCAAACGATCGTTCGAAACATAAAACGTCGTCCTCCCGGTCTCACAGCGGGTCGGCCAGCGGATCGACAAGTCATCCACAGTCGAAGAATGCTCATCATCGCCAGAGCTCGATTAAGCATGGACAATCGCGCGACACACCGGCGCAACCGAATGCGCTACCAACTGGATTAACACAACAGCAACAACTAGGACCACAGCATGGACTCTCTCAGCAGCAGCAGCAGCAGCAACAACAACAACAGCAAATAATTATGCAAAACAGCTCGGCCGATATGCTTGGAGCTCAATTTGCTAACGACGATTCGGTCGGAACGAATCCGGTCCTACCGGATCACGCTGCGATCGTTATGGATCCAAATACGAATCTCTTGAAGTTGTCTGTGTCTGGGCAGCTGCATTCCGGAACCGCCGTTGATGGTAGCGAAGGTACACAGCAGTACGGTACGACCAACCTGATGCAGACCGACGGGCTAACGGTGACCCTTCCATTATCTGTGATATCCTCAATGAATCTGGCCGGCACAAACTTGGTCAACATGGCGCATGGCACATCAGTCGGAGGCGACGTTGGCGCGACCGTCGCGAGACAAGTTAGTGGGGCTGGCAATGGGTCAAACGCCATGCTGCCACCTGGAGTTGTTGATTGTGGCGGTAACGAGCAAACCGCGTTCATTCCTGCCGAATTGATCGATCAGCTTCCGCTCGTGGCATCGAATGGGAATGAGTTACACGATCCTAGTGCTGCCTATCGGCTGGCCACACATGCATCTGCAGCTACGGCGGCTGGACAGGGATCGAACGGGATTACCGATTTAAACCTACCGTCGTTCAATGATCAGCTTAATTACACGTTGCAAACATTCACCCAAAATCTCGTCCAATCGACCGACACTGTACAGCAGCAGCAGCAACAGCACCTGCAACAACGGCAACAGCATCTGTCCGGTGTTCAGACACAGGCAACGGGTCAGGTCGATTTGGTGGACAGTATCGATGATATTGTGCCGACCATAAATCTTCTCCCAACAGCCACAAATCCACTGGTTCTGCCGCAGCTGCAAGGTGATCTGACCGATTCCATCATACTAACGCCAAATCAGCTGTCCAGTCTATCATTGGTCGAGCAGCACTTTATTGACAACATTTCGGGCTTGAAGGCAGTGTCCGAGATAGATCCGCTCACCGTGAATGGACCTGTGGATATATCGAAGTTAATGCTGCTGAAGAAGATAGATGAAGAATTCCTGAAGGAAAAACAGCTCCAGCAGTTGCAGCAACAACAGGCCTTTTCCCACAGCCCAGCAGGACAGCTTGACGAGGGTCGAGGCGTTAAGATGTGGTATAGCTCGCTGCCGAAACCGCTTCACGTGAATAACTTTCAATTGCGCCGTCTGGCTGGTGGGTACGTAATGAATCGCAAGATGTTAAACATTCGACGGAACCTTCTACATGAAACCACCGGTTTGGATGGTAAACGGTTAGCGTCTCCCAGCGGCACCACTGCAAGTTCGCTACTTTCTTCCGGTACGCCTCATTCGCCGCTCGGTGCGGGTGGTACACGAACCGCAGCACTGATCGGTGGTCGTACCGGGAGCGACATCCTGCTGGCTTCGTTAGCTTCCCCGACAGGTGCCGGCAAAGGTAAAGCAAATGACCCAATAAACAGCATGAACGGTGGTGGTGCCGGTGGTTTAGGAAGCCCTACCGGAGTTGGTGGCAGTGGTACGGTAATGCATCGAAACAGTTCCTCCCAACGTGGTGGTCAGCGGCGATTGATTCTGACCCCACCGCAAGGACGGTCGGAAAAGATGTCCTGTTTACTAAGCAACGCATACTTCAAGGGTCTTATCTCTTCGATGCAGCAAACGAAAGACATACATCAACACCATCACCAGCAGCAGAACGCTGTGGTGAAGAGTACCGATGATGCTGCCAGTGCCAGTATATTGACCGAACGTACAATGCATGCAATGAAACGGAGTGCATCATCACTCACAACTTTATCGAACAAACGGATGAAGATCATCAACAATCTGCATAATTCTACCGCACCACCGTCGGTTCTGTTGCAAGGAAGCGGCGGTGGAAAGAATAAGTCAAAAGTATTATAATCACTACTCGTGCTGATCCCCTTGCGATGACCACAAACTCGTCAACCAGATGGTTTCGGTGGCAGGACATTATAGTAACGAGCGAGCGGAAAATGCCAAACCAGAAGAAATAAGCTAAGTAGGACGATCAGATACGATCTGATAAGGAGTTGCCCTGTTGTATATGTTACTACTCAACCCAAAGAGGGACATAGGTTTGCTTGTAAAAGGCGACAAGACATTAGTTAATTGTGCAGAAGCTATTTTAAAATTTTCTCACCACAACGCTTTCGACCCATCTACGTAACCAATCGAACCACACGTACACAACAGGCACCCCAGGAAGACGGGGTAAACGCTTGCTGATTCTTTATCGATACATGTTTTAGTATCTAGTATGTATCGATCGTGAACAGTACTACCACAGGCTTTGGCTTTGGTGCAATGGTTCTTTAAAAAATAATCAATAACCCAAAAAAATACATGTACTGCCCCTTCCGGCACTGCTATGCTCTATACACCATGTGTGTACCCATGTTCTGGTGTGTGTGTGTGTTCGTGTTGTGCGTGTACTGTGTGTGTGTACTGTGTGTTGTTTGGTGGAAAATGTGACTGTAACCAACAGCGACGAACGTCGTTCTTCTTTCCCGTGTTTGCTGGCACATAGGTAGCAGATTGCCTAGAAACGCAAAGCAAAGCGGTTCATCACTAGACTACTATGATTAACCACAAAGTACGGTTTTGTCCTGCAAAGCTACGTATTTTTTTTACGGATGGGCGCTTTCTTCTCGCCGGAAAAATACGTTTCAAGGGATAGTGTGATAGTTAGTTCGTTAGGCTCGTAGTTCACTTTAACGTATTTAAGGCTATAATGCAAGACTACATAAGATTATAAGTAACGATTTAAAACAAACAAATAGTTATCAACAAAACACAGAACCTAGACTACAAGGAGAAAAACAAAAAAAAACATAGACTGGAAACATTGTTCTTTTGGCATTGGTTGAGAAAATTCAAAGTTTGCTTTGATGGTTGATACAAACTGGGGAAACTGCGATCGTGTTAAGAGGCAGCATTTGATGGTTCGGACTTTAAATGGAATGATCACGGCTCTGTACAATCGGTCACAAATGATACGAATTTGTATGGAAATCATGAGGAAAAGCGTTATATTTCGTTTTGTTACCATTTTTGTTCCCGTAATGTATGAATCGTTCATCAAAAGACTTCAATGATAGTGCGGACACGAAACCTTCATGAACAGATGGAAGTAGCATATTACACTAAACGAAATCTGTGTTTACAATTGTATGATTTAAGCAGGTCAGCATCGAGAACGCTTTTTTATCGTTTCAAATCGTATTGACAATACGGTGAAATGCCGTGATAATAAAAAATAAATAAAAAAAAACAAATAAGAATCCATATGTACTTAAAAGATGGAACAAACGGAATGGAAAATTGAATTCCTGCCTAGGAAGAACAAATATGTTAGCAATTCTACAAGCAGAGCTTCGACCATTTCCACTACAGACCAACAAGACGTTTTCTATGGCAAATTCAACTTCAAAGTACGGTTCAACATCTCAACTTCAATGCTATTAATAAACGATGGTTCATTATAAACTTTACATCCGGCATTTATTGTTTATTAGATACACACAAAAAAGACTATCTGGATTCTTTCAGTGCCGTCGATATTGCTTTTTGAACTTATCGAAATGATAATCATCGGTCGCTTTTTTCGGCACACGATCATCGCCACGGTGATCCCGCTGCTGGTCCTCCTGGTATCGTCGCTTCGTCGGGACAGGATTTTCGATCCGATAACGATTGTGCTGCATAAAGTTAACGGCCATATTNTATATTGACCGAACGTACAATGCATGCAATGAAACGGAGTGCATCATCACTCACAACTTTATCGAACAAACGGATGAAGATCATCAACAATCTGCATAATTCTACCGCACCACCGTCGGTTCTGTTGCAAGGAAGCGGCGGTGGAAAGAATAAGTCAAAAGTATTATAATCACTACTCGTGCTGATCCCCTTGCGATGACCACAAACTCGTCAACCAGATGGTTTCGGTGGCAGGACATTATAGTAACGAGCGAGCGGAAAATGCCAAACCAGAAGAAATAAGCTAAGTAGGACGATCAGATACGATCTGATAAGGAGTTGCCCTGTTGTATATGTTACTACTCAACCCAAAGAGGGACATAGGTTTGCTTGTAAAAGGCGACAAGACATTAGTTAATTGTGCAGAAGCTATTTTAAAATTTTCTCACCACAACGCTTTCGACCCATCTACGTAACCAATCGAACCACACGTACGCAACAGGCACCCCAGGAAGACGGGGTAAACGCTTGCTGATTCTTTATCGATACATGTTTTAGTATCTAGTATGTATCGATCGTGAACAGTACTACCACAAGCTTTGGCTTTGGTGCAATGGTTCTTTAAAAAATAATCAATAACCCAAAAAAATACATGTACTGCCCCTTCCGGCACTGCTATGCTCTATACACCATGTGTGTACCCATGTTCTGGTGTGTGTGTGTGTGTTCGTGTTGTGCGTGTACTGTGTGTGTACTGTGTGTTGTTTGGTGGAAAATGTGACTGTAACCAACAGCGACGAACGTCGTTCTTCTTTCCCGTGTTTGCTGGCACATAGGTAGCAGATTGCCTAGAAACGCAAAGCAAAGCGGTTCATCACTAGACTACTATGATTAACCACAAAGTACGGTTTTGTCCTGCAAAGCTACGTATTTTTTTACGGATGGGCGCTTTCTTCTCGCCGGAAAAATACGTTTCAAGGGATAGTGTGATAGTTAGTTCGTTAGGCTCGTAGTTCACATTAACGTATTTAAGGCTATAATGCAAGACTACATAAGATTATAAGTAACGATTTAAAACAAACAAATAGTTATCAACAAAACACAGAACCTAGACTACAAGGAGAAAAACAAAACAAAAACATAGACTGGAAACATTGTTCTTTTGGTATTGGTTGAGAAAATTCAAAGTTTGCTTTGATGGTTGATACAAACTGGGCAAACTGCGATCGTGTTAAGAGGCAGCATTTGATGGTTCGGACTTTTAATGGAATGAACACGGATCTGTACAATCGGTCACAAATGGTACGAATTTGTATGGAAAGCATGAGGAAAAGCGTTATATTTCGTCTTGTTACCATTTTTGTTCCCGTAATGTATGAATCGTTCATCAAAAGACTTCAATGATAGTGCGGACATGAAACCTTCATGAACAGGGGGAAGTAGTATATTACACTAAACGTAAATCTGTGTTTACAATTGTATGATTTAAGCAGGCCAGCATCGAGAACGCTTTTTTATCGTTTCAAATCGTATTGACAATACGGTGAAATGCCGTGATAATAAAAAATAAATAAAAAAAAAACAAATAAGAATCCATATGTACTTAAAAGATGGAACAAACGGAAAATAATGGAAAATTAAAAAATGGAAAATTGAATTCCTGCCTAGGAAGAACAAATATGTTAGCAATTCTACAAGCAGAGCTTCGACCATTTCCACTACAGACCAACAAGACGTTTTCTATGGCAAATTCAACTTCAAAGTACGGTTCAACATCTCAACTTCAATGCTATTAATAAACGATGGTTCATTATAAACTTTACATCCGGCATTTATTGTTTATTAGATACACACAAAAAAGACTATCTGGATTCTTTCAGTGCCGTCGATATTGCTTTTTGAACTTATCGAAATGATAATCATCGGTCGCTTTTTTCGGCACACGATCATCGCCACGGTGATCCCGCTGCTGGTCCTCCTGGTATCGTCGCTTCGTCGGGACAGGATTTTCGATCCGATAACGATTGTGCTGCATAAAGTTAACGGCCATATTAGACGGGACAAAGTGGGACGGGAGATCTTTCTTCCTTTGCTGCTCCTGCATATACTTCAGCTTGGCTTCTTCTGTTGCTTCAATATTTTTGATCTTGGCCTCAATGCCAAGATCTATCTCTGGAATACCGCTCAACATTTGATTGGACAGCATTTCTTCCGACCGCTGGGACGACGTTTGACTGAGATGTGCCGGCAGTGAAAGCAGCGCGGCTTCTTCCGGGCTCAGATACTTGGTGGAGGATTCACCCTCTACCTGGTTGTCCTGCTCTTGTGCAATTCCCTTCCGTTTACCGAGTTCCTCTTCAATGTATCTAAAAAGAAAGAAACCTTTTGGTAAATTGCACATTCACTTACTTCGCGGACAGTTCAGCTTACTTCATCATTTCCTCATCCTCGTCGCGTTTGTTTGTTTCCGCCGAAAATTGTGTACCTATGCCTGTGTCGTAAGGATCTTCGACTGCGGCTTTCAGCTTTCCCGCCTTTAACGCTTGCATATTCACCATACCACCAGTTTTTATGTTGAACGGATCTTTCTATAATGTTAGAACGGTGTAACTATATACCTATCGTGATAACAATCGTGAAAAGAGCTGCGAATACATACGACTGTAACCTCTTCTTCGATGGAAATTTTTTTACCAGCGGCCAAGCTGAGAATGTTAACACCGTTGCGTCTGTTACGAAGCCTTTGCCGTTCTTTGGTTTCCTCTAGTTTAGCTCTGAAAGGAAAAGAAGAGGCATTGTATTGGCTCTACTAAAATGCTTTTCTTATTCCATCAAGGCTCGTACAATGTCTCATCTTCTGCATTTTGCTCCTGCTCATCGTCTTCACTATTGGATGGTTTCCTTTGCCGGAGTTGCTTCTTGCCCTTCTTCTTGAATTCCACCTTCACTTGAGTTGCTTCACTTTCAGACATGATTTCTTAACTATATCCACACTTAAAAAAGGTAAAATATTACAGGAATATCGTGAAATTTTTGGCTTTACTGCAATGTAAACAATAATACGCTCGTTTTTTATGCTGTTCACAAAACAAAACAATAATCCTTCGCCTTGACATTTGCGACCAAGATACACACAGTTCACAGATCTGGTAGCCTATTGTCAAAGTGCTATTTTGGGACCAGCCTGTACTCTGTCTATCAACAACACGCATGGCATTCAAGACAGCACATTCAAAACAAATAATCGTTCTTTTTCGGTGCCAATACCACACGCTAAAATCCCAACAGAATGGGGAAAATTAACAAAAAATCACCTAAACCCAAACTAGTTTCGAAACCTACCGACGATACCAACAAAATCAAAGGCCCCTTCCCCATCTATCGATCGACACCGGTTCAGCTAAACGGGCCGGAACCAACCAGCTTTAAGGTCGTTGATAGCAAACCGAAGAAGAAGGACAGTGCTGCAAAAAGTACTCCAGCAGAAAAACCGCTAACAAAATCTGGCCCATTGCCCGATGAGTCAGAGGATGGAGTGAAAACAAAAAAGCTCCGCAAGTTGGCCATTTCGCGTCTATCGAAGAAGGAAAAGAAACAATTCCGCAAAGAGGAAATGCTGAAGAAAGTGGAACTTACGAAGCAAGCGTTTAAGCAAGATAAGGAACGAAAGAAACGCGAACAGACGGCGATCACCGGTGATTTGAAACCGTTGCTGGATGCATTGCCTTCGCTGGAATCTCTGTTCGAGGTGAAATCGGCCGCAGCACTCAAGACGGGTGTACCCAAGTACGACAAAAAGGCTGAACCCAGAACGAAAAAACAGCGGCAAGCGCAACGCCGAAACAAAAACAAGCGCGAATTCATGAAACGCTGCCGCACCATCAAACGAGTGCTAAACGACCAAACGTTCAAAAAGGATCCCAAAAAAATGATCGCCGATTATATCAAGAACGCACGCAAGGAACAGTCGGAAATGTTGTTGAAAAATGCATCGTAACCGTGATACGCATTTGTTCGCAATTAAGGCAAACAAAAATATATATAGTAAAACTTAATCTGCCGAAAATACAAGCTTTTGTTTTTCATTATTTATCTACTCGAACCCTCATCTGAGAGAGCAATTATGTTTCGCGCAACACGCCTAATATCGTACAGAAAACAGTGCACGGACAAATTTTCCGAAACAAGCATTAACATCAACGGAGCGGAAGTTTTCTGCTGTCGATACAGTCTTTGCAGCTCTGTACAATGAGGCAATGGTTGGGATGATCTGTGGATAAAAAAAAAGATCGTTAGAGCTACTGTTACGATCATCGTACGACATTCATTACCTTCGCACAATGATGCGTGCAATCGGCTGTGGAGGTAGGGACTTTTTGAATGTTTGGGATTCTGTTGCAAACAGATCAAATACGAGCCGTAAACTGCTTGCCCCCTCCAGCTCATCAACATCCGATTGTTGGTCGTCATCGATCAAACTTTGAACAATATCAAACCGCTCGAACATTCGTCGGAATTGTTCAATTCTTTTGAATCCATCGCTTTCACCGTCGAATGATGAGGGCTCAGCTTTTACTTTTTTAACGACTGGTTCGCTGGTAGGCTGCATCACATTCTCTTCGCATGTTGAACCTTTTGGCACGTGATGTGAGGACGATGGTTTTCTAATAATATTACAGTACTTTGTCATTGATCGCTTAACCGATTCGTACAGTTTGGGGTCCTCTTTAGGATAAGCGTTTGCTCGTGGGTTTGGTTGATTCAGCAGGGCATACAGATTGCTCCACACACATCGCTCTTCGGCACTGGGTAGATCTGGTTCGACAGTGCAATATTTTCGCGATGGATCATACCGAAGCACGTAGTAGCTGGCACGAACTAGACTTGCATAGACTTGATACTCTTCCAGCGTGAGCGTTCCGGCATGGCCAAGCAATAAACTGTATCCTTGTTCGATTGATATCACCATACCATTCCATCTTACTATCAAACGATTCTGGAAGTAAGGCAAAGAAACAATTGTCAGTTGAACTGTTATCAGTAGGAAGTCACCTTCTTCATACCATTTCCATAAGAAATAAACCTTCGTGATTTTCCACATATTTGCCAGTAGAATCTTCATATCCAAACGATTGCCATTTTCCCTCCGCCCTTGTAATGCGAATCCGACGATGATCATTTTCCCACACTCCTTCCGAGGTGGTTTCCGCTTTATTCACTCTTTGCTGCGACAGTAGGCGACGAAATTGGTCTGATAAATAGTTTTGATTTTAATCATACCACTTATGCCTTTTAGTATTCTTGTTTACCTTTCATACGCTCCAGATCTGCTTGCCGCGTTTCGTCCAATTCTTCCAGTGCGACCAGCCTGTTGTATTGCGCTTGCACTTCATAGGACTCGGTGTGATGTTTAACCATTTCTTGACCACTGTAAAATGTTAATAGACTTTAATCCAAACACTTTCATCGGTACAACGGTATGTTACCTTAGGAGCCCACTTCTTTGTCTACTAGATGAGGCCATTCTTTTGCCGTAGAAACACGTTTCTGCTGCACATATTCTGCAATGTTTTGATAAACAAACGTTGACGTTTGCTCTCTCACACACACACACACACACACACACACAAGAAAATCTGTGTTTTTTTAGCAAATTCTTTTCTACTTTCTACTTTAGCAAAAGGTTTCTACTTTCATTTTTTACCTCGCAAACACCCATGTTACGGCACGTTCTTTTTTCTTTCAAAAGCTTTAACAAAACGTATTCAAAATTAGTAAACAGAAAAATTTCATATATTACTATTTGGATGGTTAAATTAGGTAAATAAAATTTAGTCCACAAGTGCGTGTTATACATGAGTAATAATTACCTTTTTCAGTGGCAGTTACAAGCTACAACGGTTCGGTGCGGATGATTAGTTTGCGCAGTTACACAGTACGGCGTATATGATGAATGATAAGCATTGTCGATTGGACCAAGATTGATAAACGGTCAGTTTAATCATTTTTTATCTGAATTTCCGAAGTGGCTTTCCACTCCTCATTCAGTTGCACCTTACAGCCTAGATCCCTAAGCGCTGATTTAACATCGTGGGTGATGCTGGGATGATCGACCAGTGCTTGATTAAGTACATCTTCGATGCCTTGTGCTACGAACGTGTCGCACTGATCTCGGGACCGCGACACCATGTTACGCACAGCCCATGCCGCATTGCGCTGAATTATTTTGCTCGTCGGATGGATTTTCATCGTCTGAATAATTGTCTCGGAGATGCCCGTCTCAAACAGGGCCTTACTATTGTTTGGCTCTCGTAATGCCAGTGTCGAGATGCACGCTAGTGCGTGGCGTGCAAACGTTTCATTATCTTTGTGCCGGTTAAGTGCGGATTCTAGCAACGGGGCAGCACCGCACTGTACTATGTGCAGCTTTACCGTGTCATTTCCGGCGAGGGCTTTGAGCAGCTTGCACGCTTCGCGAATGATTTTTATCGACTCGGGAAACTCAACCATCGCATCAAGTATAAACTGTAGCCCACCGGCTTCCTCTACCGTTTGGCAGAATTCATTACGCACCGTTAGAGAGGCGATAGTTAGCATCAAGTCGCTGATTAAGTCGGGGTCAGATTTGCACTCTAAATTCATGAGAAAAGATAAAAAATAATATGAAAAAATACCCAAAATAGTTGTTAATTTACTTACGAGTGAGTAATTGCGTTATTTCTGTGAGTGTTTCGCCCGCAAGTTGACGGGCGTGCTCGTGAGCCTTGCCAAACTCCACCCGAATGTCGTCATCCAAAATCAAGAACCGGAAAAGCGTGCACGTATTACGGATCACATCCGGTTCGGTGCGGGAAAGGAACGGTTTAAGCGTGGGAATTGTTTGATTTTCTTCCATAATCATTTGGCGATTCATTTCGTGAAGTATGCAAGCTTTTTGAAGCCACTTCATTACCTCACACGCAACCTTCGCGTCGGGGTAAGCTTTTAAAGTTTTCAGTGCAACGGCTAACGATTCGTGGCTGAACACATCGGGTTGCTTGTTGATGATTGCGTTGGCGGCAGTGAGTAGCTTAAGCAAAGTATCGCTATCTAACTTATCGTCGCTGCTAAGTCGTTTCACTATGAACTCGTAAGCACCTAGTTTAGCAGCCAGCACACGATGGGGAACGCTCTGTTACGAAAGAAAGAATTGATTGAATGTGAATCCCCATTTCCAAATCCCTTAGTTTGAGAGTTACCAATTTGCATTCGTCGGTGATCACGGCCAGATGTTGGAGAATCGTTTGTGGATCAGCATCCTTCAGCTCGGCGAGTCGTTTAAGTTCTTCTACGCTCTCATTCAGCAAAGGCACACCCGTGTCCGGATTTACGTTAAGATCTTTGATAATGTTTCCCAGATGGATGCCTTGGGCCTCAAATTGCTTGATCGTTTCCTCTCTAGCTTCCTCGATGGACATCGAAAATTCGACAATGTTCTCCTTTACCACATCATCGAATGTTTCCTGCGTGANCGTCGGTGATCACGGCCAGATGTTGGAGAATCGTTTGTGGATCAGCATCCTTCAGCTCGGCGAGTCGTTTAAGTTCTTCTACGCTCTCATTCAGCAAAGGCACACCCGTGTCCGGATTTACGTTAAGATCTTTGATAATGTTTCCCAGATGGATGCCTTGGGCCTCAAATTGCTTGATCGTTTCCTCTCTAGCTTCCTCGATGGACATCGAAAATTCGACAATGTTCTCCTTTACCACATCATCGAATGTTTCCTGCGTGATCACTTTCGCCATTGTGGCTGTCTGCAAAAGGGGCCCGAAATCAGGAAGATATCATTGACGGTAGTAAGCCAATTGCACCTTACCTTTTTTGATGATGTCGAAATCCGTGCACGAAACGAAAAAGAAAATTGCAATGACTCAGTGTAACCCACGCACGAATGTTTAGTATAGTACGAATCGATTTCCTCCTACACGTGTTGCTTTTTCTTGTATATAATGATCAGATAGCAGCACTACGTAACTGTGGACACACTAAAATGTTTAATTCAGTAGAAACTGAGTGTATTTGACTACCAAACAATGCTTGCTCAACTTTCACCCTTTCGTCGTCTGTAAAGTTGACGAAATAGAAAGAAAGGCGAACACGATCAAAACAACACAGTGACAGTTTGCGTGAATGCATTCAGGGGGCGTAGTAGGTTTTGAAACACGTTTTGAGATGTTTTATAGAATTAGTTCTATTTAGACCTTCCATTGAGGAAAATGTTCGCCTTTAATTAGTTAGATAGACGCCCCTAAGTATTAGAATATTGTCCTACAAGGAGTAAAAGCTAGGTTTCATTCAACTATAGCTCGCTGCCGAAAGAAAATACCAAATTTGAACCGCACTATGGCCCAAAACTGACAGCTACAGTCGCAATTGCATCTGTCATACTCGCAACAATCCAGTCTTGTTATGAAATTGCTCGGTGAACAGCTGTAATTTGTGTGCAAGAAAATGTAAGTAATTTCTAATCATGTCTCCTACCTTCCCGTTGGTAACAATTGTATGCACTGCAATATTAACCCCCCTCTTCAACAGCACCCGAAATGTTAAGACAGGTATCATCGATGAGGCGTGCGTTTTCCAACCGCCGATGGCTTTCATCGACACCGGCACCGAAAGTAAATCCGGCCATCCTAGCTAACATAAAAGCTTCCGATCGATACAGACCAGGCAACCGGTACCATGGTTTTATCTGCACCCAGGCCCAGTATATTGCCGATTTCAACATGACGGCGTACATGTTCCAGCACGAGAAAACTGGCCTCCAGTATTTGCACATTGACAGGCAAGATACGAACAACGTGTTTTCGATTAACTTCCGCACAACTCCTTTCGATTCGACCGGGCTGCCGCACATCTTGGAACATAATGTGCTGTGTGGGTCACAAAAGTTCCCGGTCCGTGATCCATTCTTCAAGATGTTGAATCGTAGCTTGGCCACGTTCATGAATGCAATGACCGGGCCCGATTACACATTGTACCCGTTTAGTTCGACGAACGAGATTGACTATCGAAATCTGCAAACCATTTACATGGATGCGGCATTCCGGCCGAATTTAAAGTATTTGGACTTTCTGCAGGAAGGTTGGAGGTTGGAGCATGCTGAACTCACCAATCCACAATCGGAGTATGTGTTTAAGGGGGTCGTCTACAACGAGATGAAAGGTGCATTCTCGGAAAATTCGGCCGTATTTGGGCAGAAGTTCTTCAACAAAATCCTACCAGACCACACGTACGGGTACGTGTCGGGTGGCGATCCGCTTGATATTCCGCAACTGAACCACCAAGATCTGGTTAACTTCCATCAGAAGTACTACCATCCAAGCAATGCGCGAATTTTCAGCTACGGTTGCTTCAATCTCGATAAAACGATGGCTTTTGTGGATGAGCAATACTTGCGTGACTACGATCGAATCGACACGCGGTACAGTGTGATACCCGCGCAGAAACGGTGGACCAGTGCGAAGAAAGATCACGTACGATGCCGCTATGATAATATGGGCGCACCGCTAGAAAAACAGAACCAAATTGCCATCGGTTACCTGATGACAGATATAACCGACGTGTACGAGACGTTCCTCGTGCACATTCTCACTGAACTGTTGGTAAAAGGACCGAACTCTTTCTTCTACAAAAACCTAATCGAACCAAACATTTCCGGTGGATACAATCAATTAACCGGCTTCGATTCACACATTCGCGACACAATGTTTGTGGTTGGGTTGCAGGACCTCGCCGTCGATGACTTTGATCGCGTTACGAAAATATTCGACCGCACGGTTGATGAAGTCATCGAAAAAGGGTTCGATTCGGCACACATTGAAAGTGTACTGCACAGCATCGAGCTGACCATGAAGCATCAGACAAGTAAGTTTGGACTGGGATTGCTGTTTAATCTCACACCACTCTGGAATCATGACGGAGATCTAGTGCGTGCGATGAACGTTAGCGAATCGGTGCGGATGCTGCGCGAAAACATAGCCAACAATCCGAAGTACTTGCAGAGCAAAGTGGAATACTATTTCCGCAACAACAAACACCGACTAACGATGACCATGTCGCCGGATGAAAATTACGAGAAGCAGTTTATGGATGCGGAACGCAAGAACCTGCAGCAAAAAATCACACAACTTAACGAAACGGACAAGGAACTTATCTACCGGGAAGGGATCGAATTGTCGGAATCACAAAAAGCGCACCCAAACACGGACATTCTACCATGCTTGAAATTGCACGAAATCGAGAAAAAAATCCCCGAAACAAACGTGGACCAGCAGCTAGTAACGAACGTTCCGACGCAGTTGTGCCGGGTGGACACCAATGGTGTCGTTTATTTCCGTGGTATACTGGACGTGAATGGGTTAACGATGGAACAAAAGCTGTTGCTTCCCCTGTTCAATACGATTGTGACGCAGTTCGGTACAAAAGGCATCGATTATCGAGCGTTCGATCAGCTTGTCAGTTCCAAAACGGCAGGCATCGGATTCTCAACCCATCTGGTAGAAAACGTGCACAACATGCAGCAGTACGAGTTTGGCCTGTACTTCGGTACATACGCACTGGATAAAAATGTACCAGACATGTTTGACATCTTCCGACGCATTTTCAACGAACTCGAGCTGAACGATGTGAAACGGTTCGAGATGTTGCTAGAAAACTATCTTTCGGAGATGTCGGTGGGAATCGCACAATCGGGACACATGTACGCGATGCAGAACGCCAACGGTTTGGTGACCGAATCGGGCCGGCTGAGGGAACGGTTGATGGGCATTGAGCATTTGGCGTTCATGAAGGATCTGACGCAGCGTCACACGGCCGAACAAATTCTTGACAAATGTCGCTCCATTACGAAGCTTTTTGAAGAATCGGGAATGCGCTGTGCGCTTAATTTCACACCCACGTCAGAAGAACAAACGGTCCAGAACTATCGCAAGTACGTCGACGGAATTCCTCTTCGCAGCACGGCTAAAGTGTGGAACGTTTCGGAACCGCTAGGAACGTCTACTTCCTGTCGCCATACGATCATGAACATTCCGGTTAACTATTGCGCAAAGTCAATCGTAGCCGTACCGTACACGCATCGCCATTATGCACCGCTGAAAGTTTTAGCAAAATATCTGTCCGCCAAGTATTTGCTGCCAGTTGTGCGTGAACAGAATGGAGCTTACGGTGCGGGTGCCAAAATCACTTCGGACGGTTTGTTCAACTTCTTCAGCTACCGGGATCCCAATTCACGCACCACGCTGGACGTGTTCGACGAGGCGTATGCGTGGAACGTACGAACCGTACCAAAAATGGATGAACAAACGCTGTTCGAAGCAAAGCTGGGTGTGCTGCAGCAGCTGGACGTTCCGGTCGCACCGCTCGAACGTGGCATGGATCTGTTCCGGCAAGGTATTTCCGACGAGCTGTTTGGAAAGCATCGCGCCGCAGTGCTTGAAGTGGGCAAGGAGCTTTTGCTAGAGGTGAACGAGCACTATCTGAAGCCGGGAGCTGTTAAGGTTGTCGGAAAATCGGTACTAGGGCCCGAAAATAAAAACCTTCCCAAAGACGCTGAAACGTGGACAACGGTTGCTCTGTAATGTGCGCCTGGAAAGTGGTTGTATAGCAAATAGTCAATAAAATCGATGTATGAGAGATACACACAACTAACTAATGACCGTTTTTTAAAACTTAATTTAACTTTTTTATGTAAAAAGTAAAAAACAATCAACATATTTGCCATCGTTTGTTATGTCCTTTTGCCACCACCTATCAGGCAATGTGAGGCCGAGCGTTGTCACGATATCATAGTAATAGTAGGAACTTTGAATTCCAGATGTTTTATGGTTTGAGTTAGTGAAAAGCATTCACTTTTTATCACCTGCTCTGACCCGATGCTGCAATCGTTTTCTTTCTTATTTCGCTGGGACAACATTAAGCAAATGGCAAGGCTTCGATCGACACCACTCGGCTTCACTGTATAGAGTGGGTTTCATGTTGATTGGTTTTGGATTATTCCGTTTGAAAATGGCATGACGGGTTACTCCTAGAAATGAATCCTTCTTGCTTTTGTTTGGAGCTTTCTGAAAACATTGTCTGAAAGCCATTTCAGTGTCCTCCGAACGTTTTTGGTCATCTTTCACGATAGCAGTCGCTAATGGTTTAAACGCATCGGAACCACTCTAGAAACAGTTAATGTTAAAAGCATTACCCTCGTACACCTTCATCATCTCTCGATGCGCCGCAACTTCCTTTTTGTTCCTCCGTGACAGAAAAAAATAATTAAAAACCGGTCGTTATTTAGCAGCGCACGGAATATTTCTGTCGTTATAACGAAAGTGTTTCTCATCCATAACCCAAACGCACAATTAAAGAAGAAAAAACAGCCTTATTTAAAACAAAATAACCACATTCATTCATGTATACATGGGGTTTTGCATAATTTACTCATAGAAACAAAAAAAAAAGAAGGAAACACTAACAAAAATTGCGGACAAAAACCGTACTTACACACTAAACCCTACACACGTCTCATTCGGGGGGAGTATATATGTATATATATATATATATATATGATACCGGAAAATCGTTGCTAATTTTATATTAGAAAAAAAACACACACACACACACCCTTCCCTCCACCGTTCTGCGTGTTCCATTAAATGCAGTGGATACCAAACTGTGGAATGATGTCGTGTTATAATGTTCCTTTGCTGCAGCGTGACTGCGCGCAAAATGCTGCGGGAAGAGTTCGTATGGAAGAAGTAACGCACATCTTCTCTTGTTTCTTCCTAAATCTGCGCTGGTGTTGTTATGTGTATACATATATGTATATATATACTCTGCCTAGGTGTTTAAAACCATTGAAGACGGACAAGATTAGTGCAGGATAGTTTTGCTTATTCCTGCTGGCGGGAAGAGTGGCTTAAAAATCGTCTACAAGCGTTTGACCTTTGTTCCTAACCAGCTGATTGGTTTTCTTTTTTTAAATACATTTTCCCACTTTGCTGATCGTCCGTCAAATATTTGTTTGCCGATAAAATGTACTTGGATCCGGTATCCAATTTCCGGTAATCAAAAGCTTATACCCAAGCAAGTGGCTCTAGGTGGTGTGCGCATGCAGTAGGATATAAAACGATGGTCTCTTGTTAACTCTCTTCCCATTTCTTTTGCGTAAAACTCACTAAATCAAGCTTTGCACGAGCCCAACCGGAACCATTCTTGACGCTTGCCCGTCCCATCACATTTCTTCCTTATATCGCCCAAACCTACAGCACACAACAAGCACTCACACGTGGGAAGTGTGTCATTTAAATCGCATACATCCTAGTAAACAACTCGGCCCTTCTCCTACGCTTCGATGCACGTAGAAAAACACGCACCATTTTGTTTTGTTCAAGAAATTCCTACCTAGCACGTTAGTTGCCATCCATCGTTGACGCAGGTCCCGAGAGTGTCGGTTGCACTATTCATTATTCTAATGCATCTGTAGCTTCTGGAAAAAAGAACATAGCAGCTGTTGGCGCCAAACACGATGATCCACTTCCAATCGTGTTTACTTTATTGATTATTGTACCGGAAGATCGCGACACCGACGACACCGATCAGAATTGTGCCCACGAGGTAACCCCACATCATGATCTGTGGGAGTAGATTACAAAAAACATATATCTAAATGCCTTAAGGAAAAGTCTTCCAATTTTGATCTAAGAAAAAAGGTTTTTCTTTACCTTGGACGATTCATTGTTTTGCGCGACTGGCGCAGTTTTTGTCTTTTGTTCCAACTTCTGCGCCTGGCCAAGCATCTTCTGATACAGATCCCGTTCATTACGAGCTTCGCGCTTCGATTTCAAAATCAATTTGGATAGTTCCTGTCAACGAAGATAGCATATTGATTTACAAACAACTAAAGCTGCAAACACACGGTGTTCAGTGTTATCCATCCACTTACCGACTGTATTAGCTTATCGTCAACGTCGATCGTAGCTGCTTTTTGTAGTAAGGTTATAGCACCTGCCGTGTCTCCTTTCGCATCCAAGATCTGTGTGACGTGTAACAACATTTCGTTTCAATTCCGCCCATATTTGTTAAAATTTTTCCCACACTTACCTTGCCCTTACGATATAAGGCCTTAGCATTGTTTGGCTGGCATTTCAACACATGATCGACCGATTTCAGTGCAGCTTCGTGGGCTGAGATTTTAAGCTGAGCCAATGCGAGGTTATTGTACACTTTCATACGATCTTCCAGTAAATCCTGCAGCTCTGCGGTGGACAACTGATAAGGAAGTTTGTATGGAGAAAAATGTTGCGGTCTTAAAACATGACTTTTATTGATAAGGGTGGGAAAAAACGCCTGTTTGTTCCTTTTAACCCCCTTCACTGCAACTACCGAACTTACCTCAACCGAGCCTGCACCGGATTCCATCATGCCTCCGGCACTGACCGTGTCATCGAGATACTCCAACGCTCGTCGATAGCTCTGTATCGCAAGATTGTACTCCTGCCGTTTCATCCAGTAGTTGCCGCGTAATCGTTTCTTGTTGCCAATTTCCTTCCGGGAGGCATACGTTCGCGCCTCAATGTCACTTTCCTCTCGCATCGACACTAGCGTTACGGTGTACGTAATGGTCGCATTCGGCGGAACGGACCGTATTACCGGATCCAGCTCCGTGGGATCCTTTAATCCGAGCTCACCGTACGCGAAGCGAGGATTTACGATCACTTCCGCAACTTCTCCTTCGTTCATTAGCTTCAACGCCATATCTAACCCTTGTACCACCTGCGAACGAATGGGTTACGGCGGGAAAGGGGTTATGAGGGAAAAGGTTAATGATAATGCGTAGAAATGTTTCGTTATCGTACATCGATGTCTACATACCTCTACATCATCGATTTGCACCACAACATTACTGTACTCTTCGACCACCGTTCCATCCTCGAGCCGTCCCGTGTACGTGATGGTCACAAGGTCTTTACTTTCGGGCCTCAAATCCGAGCGTCCTTTCTTCAGCACCTTCTTCAACAGTGTTCCATTGCCCAGAATATCCATGCATTCCGAGTCTGTCTCCTTTTCCTCCGAAGCATTCGCTTCATTTGCAACCGTTTGCGCTGTTTCGGCTGTGGGGTGGCCTGTTACGGATGCTTCAATTTGTGTAGGCTCAAGCATCGACGATGCCAACTCAGCCCGCTCCTGTTCGTTTAAATTCGAAAGGTCTTCGAAGGAACTGCTGCTTGACTTTTCCGCATCCATGATGACTCACGTGAAGTTAACTGTAACGAGCAGGCAAACAGAAAACAGTGTCCGGAAGGTGTTACCATCAAATTGCTCTTATCACGCAATCACTACCCCAACCCCCGTCGCATTCGAGTAATAGATAGTAGCCTTCACTTTGGAACCCACAGACTAACCCGGAGATCAACGCTATTACAACACTTAACAAAACAGGCTTTCGCTGTGGCCTCTATCGAACATTCTGCGCAATGACGTCGTCAAAAAATGGCACTCGAAACTAGATTGAAATGGTGATGGGTGAGCATAAGGCACAATTTAGGAGAAACACATCGATAACCACCGTACCTGCCGTTCTGGATGCAATTCGTTATTTGTAGCGTTGAAAACACGACAAATACGTAAATAATGCACATGGAGAGCGACTTACCTTCAACGAAAGGAAAGTTTTTCTGACCGCAGTATTCGAAGCAAAAACAAATCCCAATCTATGGTGTGGGTTTGACATATTCGATGAAACAGCAAAACAGCAATACACGACGAAAGAAATAATCGATGAAGTGAGAAAGATATCAACTTGAACGGAATCATTATTCCTTGCCGTTTGTGTTTATTTGTGCTGTAAATATTGGCAGCTGTGGCTGTGCTTCACTTAAATACTGTATTTGAGTTTATTAAATCCACAAAAAATATAAGCGCAACGAGGATGAATTAAAAAAAAAAGTTCTATCATCTGCTTGGAGTTGATACGTCTGGTCGCGCAAAACGTCTGCTGTCAAAGTTACGTTAGTGTTGTCAAATTTTTCATTTGTCTGCGGTACTGTCTCTTTCTACGGCAATTGCCTCAATTTTCACATGTGCGTTTCTGCTGCTCCGACTAGAAATTGTAATTTTCATTGATTAATTGTTGTTCCTTCATTTCTCAAATTACGCCATTGCAGTGTAAAAGCGACGCACCGGCCAGTGTGATAGCAAGATGAATCCGGAAAAGCTGAAGAAAATGCAGAGCGAGGTGCGCATCGGCGGCAAGGGCATGCCCCGCCGTAAGAAGAAGATCGTTCACACGAGCTCGGCCGTCGACGACAAGAAGCTGCAGCTGTCGCTGAAAAAGCTCGGTGTTAACACGATCCCCGGTATCGAGGAGGTGAACATGATCAAAAACGATGGCTCCGTGATCCATTTCAACAACCCAAAGACACAGGCTTCCCTGGGCACCAATACGTTTGCCATCACCGGCCACAGCGAAACGAAAATGATTACGGAAATGTTGCCCAACATCATCTCCCAGCTCGGTCCGGAAGGTTTGAATCAGCTGAAAAAGCTGGCTACGGCCGCCGCCGCCGAAGAGGACGACGATGTGCCAGAGCTGACCGAAAACTTCGAGGAGGTGTCCAAGAAGGAAGCAGAAACGAAAGAAGCTGCTGCCGCCAGCTCTAAGGCGCCAGAGGTTCCCGCTTCTTCCTAAGCACCTGCCCTCATACACACACACACACACAGGCTCTGCTCTTAAGTAATACAACCTCCCCCTAGTATATCCCGTTTCGTTTATTTCCGAGGGTGCGCGCCAACGGGCACACTTGCCGGACACGGCAAGCCGAACGCTCGCGCAGTAAACAAAGCACGCCGTGTTGTTTTCCCATCTCCCATCACAATTACATCGCATTCGGCTTGCTGCTGGTCTCTGAATTCATCTACGCAATGTGTATTCTTAACAACACAGCTACACGCACACTACGCCTACTTATATTGGGGATAGTGTTTCTTCTATTAGCCATGGTAATGGAATTGCTTTGTTGAACAACCAAGTTGTACGGACAAGTTTCCGTGGCTGAAATGTATGTTCGAAAGTATGGTGACATTTTAAGAATTAAAAACTAATGTAACTATCTCCTCCGTCCGTCCGTGTGACGACGCGTGTTTCGAGGTAGGGTAACTGTAAAGATGGCATTTATTGGTTTATTTTGTTTCATTTTTCTTTTCCATGGAATGGAGTATTGAGAAAAGGGATGGTGCAAAACACTCGAACAAACAATGAACCACTTCGCTATACACATAACGAAGAAAGAATTTCTATCATGGATGTCCTGGGGTCGAAATAGAGAATGCTTTTGCATTCAAACGATGAGACGGATAGATGGAAATGAGGGAAAGATAATCCTAAACACGAACAAAAAAGCTAGGTTATGTGGCGAATAGGTGAGGCGTACATATAAACAAGGTTTGTTTCCTACGTTTATTACGTATCTTACCCCATGAAATTATACAAACAGTGCCAAGGACAAATGCAAAGGGAAGTAATAAAGCTACCGATAGTGACAATTGATACTAAACCTTAAACAGTTTGTTACATTTTCCACATTGTTCTCCCAAACATCCAAGATCTGTCAACTCGCATGGAGGTTATGTACACCCGGCAATCAATAATGCTAAAAATAGTTCGCTTTCTTCGCAACGTTTGTTTCATTGCTTCTTCACACAACGCTGAAAAACAAACCATACAAAACGATGCTACATTTCTATCGCAATCGGAAATGCGGTAAACCACTCGTTTACGATGAATCTTTTTCTGATAAGACAACCCTAAACATAGCATGCTGCATGTTTCGAATGTGCCGTGATCGTGTGTGTGTGTGTGTGTGTGAACGTATAAATAACATTACTTCCGCAACTGTACTGTGCGCGCGCTTGTTTTGGCTGGAAAATTAAGGACATGTGGTCAGCCTATTATCGATCTTTCCTGCGGCATGTCTACTATATGAGAATATTAAGCAATTATATATACATTACTAATCATACATATAAATGACCAACACGATCGCCCCCCCACCACCATCACGTTCAAATGGAAGGAGAATCAAATGGCCAAAAATGCAGCATCATCGTAACGATCTCAGAACAATAAATTAATCACATGCATGAATTTGTCATCAACTGTAAAATAATACAACGTAAAACTAGCCGCGTGCGATCACCCCCTGGTTTTATTTACAATCAAATTGGTCGTCTCTTAATTGCAGCAGTACTCTTCTCGAAGATTTATTGTGTATGCTAAGAATGGAACCTTATGCTCTTCTTTAGAACGATGCTACAGTACAGTAATTGCCAAACGTGAAGGTAAGTTTTATCCTGACTGGTGGTTATTAACGGTACGGTACGGTTTTAAGACTCCTCATCTTTCACTGACGCCCACTGTTGGGCGTACATTTTCTATCCTATATATGTAGGGCTGCTCCTACCTTTGCTTCGCCCACCTTCCGAGACTGTCATGCTATTATTTATCAAAAACGAGTTGCAATGTAACAAAACTGTATCGAGTAACACTGAGGATATACACAGCTAATGTAAATAATCTTGCTTACCCTACACTCCCGCGCATTACCCTTTTTGTGTATGTGTGAGTGTGTTTTCATTCATTTCTCCTATTCCTCTGTTCCAACCCAGACAGGGCTGCAATGACTTGCGATCAACTTCTTCCACGACATTTCTCCGAGACCCGCGGTGATGATGGCGATGGTGTGCTTCTGATGACGACATGATGGGCATTGATGCTGCAGGTTCCAACCAACAGGTGCGCCAACATGCACCGTTACATGAAATCATCGAACTCATCATAATCATCATACTTCGTGGGATACTCATTCAAAGTAGACTGAAAAGAGCGATTTAACAATATCAAAATGTGCGCTTTAGAATGATTTCGAGCGAATAATGCACTTACATTCTCTCCTTCGACGCGCAGCTTTGCTTTCACTTTAATGCCTTTGGTCTTCTTTGGCTTGTCACCTTTTTCGACCTTCTGCTTTTCCAAGTACAAGTTATCTAGGGTAGTTTTTGCTTTCCTGATATTATTTGACGATACTGCAACGAAAAAGAATCCGAAATGAGCGTAAACCCTGTGTGAGCATGTAGCTGTCTCGTGCGACCATACTTACAGCTGGCAAATAGTTTGAGCAATAGCTCTTCTAAAAATCCTTGATACTCGGTATGAGCGCGGTAGTTGGAGAGCTTTTTGCTAATCGCTTCGGCTAGTTCACAAAATTCCTCCTTTGTCGTCGGATGCATTCCGTCAATACCGTTGCCAGATGACATGGGACTGATGCCTAGCGTTTCCATGGCCGTTTTAAGGTCGTTCTCTTCCTGTAGCTTCTGCAACCGGCGTTTCTCAGCCAACCTCTGTTCCGGTGTTAGATTGGCTTTCTCTTCCTCTTCCCTTTGAAGTCGTTCCAATTCCTCTTGTTTAAGTTTCTAAAAAAGTAAACGAAACATATTCGATCAAACGATCATGTCCACGCACTATATGGCAAATTTCTTCATTTTCCAGAACCTTCTGTTGTACAGTTTTCTTCGGTTTGGCAATTTTGGTTGGTGTATCTTCCTTAGGTTCATCCTTTTTCTCTTCCTCTTCATCATCATCCTCCCAGTTATCCTGTGCAGCAAAGAAACGGAGAAAAAAATAAATCAATCCAAATGTAATCAAACATATTATCAGGTATATCGAAGAAGTATGGCAACCAGTTAGCGATACTGACGTTAGCTGCCGCAAGGGTTAATACTGCGTGTTGGAAGGGGATACTTTGGTTTTGATAGTCACACCAAACAGGAATGTATTGCCAATCACTTTCTACTGGACCACAAAGTATGTACACGCATGCACGCTGTGCACAGTTCACATACCTTTACATCATCCTCGTCCTCGCCAGCCCACTTGTTCACGTCCGGCTTGGCAAACAGCTGCTCGGATTTTTGTTCCGCCAATGCTTCTGAAAAGATGCATATTACGTTAGAGCTAAATTATTTATAGTCCTTCACACAGTGCACCATCGTATCGTGGTGTGCCATTTTCAAACATTGCCACCGTCGCGCAATCCAATTCCTGTGATATCACCGTCGTGGCACTGGTCAATGCACGGACAAACATTGCACGTATTATATCGATGGCAAACTAAATGCACACAACGTACCCCAATCTTCCTCCATCTTGCAAAAAGGGTTCGGAACACGGTAGTTGGCAGCGTTTCACTATTCACCAGTGGATTGTTGTATCTTTGCCTGTGAGAAAACCCTCCTCCAAGCAGAACAAATGTCGTGGATAATTTTTGCCCTTCTTTTTTCGATTGTGTATTTTTTACATCTTCTTGACAGTCCGCCAAAAAAAAACACACCAACTGCCAATGCATCATCAATTGGTCGCGTGGTGTCTTACAGCACATTTCCAATTTAACTTAAACAGCTTCTGTTTTCAATTCACAACTAAGCAAAACGCATTGTACTTCATCACAATACAAATATTTTGCTTTTTTGCCAACATTTACCAAATATCTGAACTGCTTTTCAGTGAAAACATATTTAACAGCCACACTTGGTTTGTCTTCCAAGCTACCAAATTAGCTTGGTGTTAATATTCTATACCAGATTACGAACTACAGGTTGACAGTTCGATTTCCGTGACCTGACGTTAGAAATGTCAATCAGTCTTGGCTCTCTTTCCGGTTGCCAACTTTCGCTTGGAAGGTTGTTTTCGTACCATCAAAAAGAATTTTTTGATTCTGGTAGGTGTAAATCAGAAGCAATTCATCGAATACCTTCGCTAGCAAATCACTAATTGATGGCTTTTCTCCTTTTAGGTGTAAACAAGTAGCCAAGCAAGATGGCCAAGTCCAAGAATCACACCAATCACAATCAGAGTAAGTGAGACACCGCGGGTTTCAATCCTGTGTACTTGTGGTGATGGTGCCGGACAACCTCACCTTTTGTTCTGCAACAACCATGTACTCATAGTTGAATTAATTTTACAGACCAAAAGGCTCACAAGAACGGTATCAAGAAGCCCAAGCGCAAGCGTCATGAATCGAAGCGTGGTGTAAGTAAACCTTGAACAGAACAGATGCACGCGAAACGGAAGTGCCTGGTGGTTAATTGCACCGGTTTGTTTTTTTTCCTTCTACGCTTTATCATGTTAACAGATGTGCCAGAAGTTCCTGCGTAATCTTCGGTTCTCGAAGAAGGGTAACGTTTCGCACGAGGAATCCCTGAAGCGCGCCGAAGCACGTAAGGCCAAGTACGCTGGACAGCCCGCACCCGTCAAGCTGTAGAAAGTACGGAGAAAACCTTGCCGTACAATTTTCCATGAATGCGCGTGCCCATATGGGCAGTGCGATGGGGGAAGTGAAAAAATAAAGTTACGTGTAAAAGTATAACAAATAGTGTATTTAAATACTCTCTACAGCTACCGCATTCATATAAGCGCTTATTCGATAATATTTTCTAACTCGATAAAATCATCCAAATTGAATTCTTCCCCTTTGCTTGGGCTGTTTACCGTAGAGGGGTGCCTAGTAAGTTTGCCCGCCTTAAGACGAGCCGTTACAGTGGAGGAAGTTAATTTGAATCGTGGTCCAGCCAGAGTACTGTCCTCCTCTTCCTTATTTTCACGTTTGTTCTCATCCTGTGCGGTGGAGGACGATTTCGCTATCGCTGCAAGTCCGGAAATTGAATCTGATATTCTTTTTTTCGAAAAGATCGAATACTTGGCAGAGGAACTTCCGCTCAGTTTCGGCTTCTCTGTGGCATTAATACTGGATGAAGAAGGATGTGGATTTGCACTTAAGCCACCGCGCATGAGTGGCGCGAGACCAATGCTGCTCGTCTTAACTCGAAGGTAGGGCGAATTTGAGTCTATAATTTTGCGTACCTTCTCCGATAGAGGTGTACTATTGTTGAGGTCCGTTATTGGACGCTTCCGGCCAACTTTTGGACGTTGGTCAGGAGTATTAGGTACGATTTCGTCCGGGGAACCAAGGCTTTCGGTCGACGTATTGGTGCATGCTTCTTTGGCCTGCTGCTTAATAAGTTGCTCCAGCCGATAAATTTCGCTATCACACGTGGAGAGATTGTCTTGCAATGTTTTGACTTTCCTTCGGTATTCTATTAGCTCGTTTTGAAGATGCGTTATCCGATCCGATTGCTTCTTTCGTTTCATCTCTTGCGCTTGTAACTCACGCTTGAGAGCAACGGCTAGCGTGATGGCCGCTTCGCGACTCATATTATTGGTAAGCATCTGTTCCACCTCTTGCACGGTATCTTCCAGCGCCTGTTTTACCACCGTGTACAATTGCAGCTTCGTTCGTACGCTTTCCAGCTCTTCCTGCACCTTGACCAATGCTTTCCGATCGCCTCGTATCATGTCCATTTCGTGTTTCAGTGCAAACATTGCCGTGTTCTTGGTCCGTATCTCCTCCTCCAAGCCCAGTATGGTTTTCCTCATCTTTTTCTGCTCACTTTTATGTTCGGCTGCACTTGTCTCAAATGTTTTCAGCTTGTTTTCCTGCTGACGAATTTTTAACGTAAAGTTGTCTAACTTTTCCATCAGCGAAGCATTGTCTTCGGTCGTGTCGAGGTTGGCCGTTACATTGAAGTACACCTTGATTAGTCGAGTTGCGATGCAACGATCACGGCACTGCGGACAAGTTTTGGAGCTGCAAGCAAAGGCCCGATAGTGAAAAACGTTCTGTGGTGCAGTGTTAGCATGATCTTACCGTTCCAGCCACTGCAAAAGGCACAGGTGATGGAACATGTGGCCACATGGTGTAATATTTACTTCGGCAGATGGTACAAATAGATCAGAACAAATGGGACACACTAAATTCATATTAATGGTAAAGAATCACGGTAACAAATAAGTTAACTGGATAAACACGGGATTCGCGCGCGTCCGCTTCGTTACAAAACACTACTTCTTCTTTGCGGTTTTCTTCTCGTTTTATGATTTCAGCGCGACGTTGTGAACATTACAGCCTGCTTAGCATATTTCTAATAATAGCGAAAGGTCCTAGAATGTTTATTGCTAAAGTACCCTTTTTAAAAGCACATTAATATTGGTATCTATCTAGCAGCCGATTCTAAACAGCTGTGAAATTTCTGGGAAACACATTTCGCTGAAAGCGATAGTGGCGATTGTTTTGAAAAAAAACTGGCATTTCAATGTTGACGCTTTTGGCTGTCAAATGGTTGTTGAGAAGCAAGTGTTGAATTCTTACCAATCAAACCGCGATCAAAACAAACTCATGTTGTGCCGGAAAAATCAGTGTTTCTCATTTGTTTGCATAAAATTAGATATTATTATAAACAAACGATGATGATGAAAAGTAAAAGATGGTATACCAATTAAGTTCAAACTTCTTAACGGAAGTGAGTGATAGACGTGAATAGCAGAGGAAATGGAAATAAATGAGCCAATGCGCCCGCTTCTTCAGACCGTGGTCGGCGAGGTATGTAATTCTTGGGAATGTGAATGTAGAAATAAAAGGGTGGTGAAATTGCTTTGAATGAATATTTATCTAACAAAACGATACTATGTACACAGGGAATGATTATGTTCTTCCAGCACGCTAATTTCGATCCAAGCGTTAACTATGCAAATGATAGAAATGTAATTACGGTCGGCAAAGTCTATTGAGATATTGATCCTCAAAAAAACTAATCGACAAGCCATTACAAACGTAGCTTAAATCATTCTTCGGATTAAGCATGACACACTGAAGGAATACATACGAGTTACAGTATTGTTCAAAAGTATTTACTTAACACGCACAGTATCTTGGTAGACATGTAACATAAAATGATCGGTAACAAGGAATCCGCAGACCAAACGTTGGACAAGCACACAAAATATACAGTTTAGTTTATTTAACTTCTTTCTTCAATCAAATGTACCACAAAACGCTGCAGCCAGAATACGGTGAGATCAAGTTTCTTGTACGTCTCTTAGTAAAACAGCAAACTACTATGCGTGCGCACCTTACTGCAAGCAAGTTTGCACCGATCGCCCATATTTACTGTTGCAAAACGTTAAATGCTCCAGCATAAATATCCGTAAAATGGCATTGATGTTCTTGATCGTCGGCCGACTTAGATTTGCCTCGTTGTCTTCCGGTTTGTGCCAGTGTTTTGGGAACGGAACTGGAATCAAATGCAGCACGGGGATATCTAAATGATAAGAACAACGGAAATGTTGAGCGTGCTTAGCTTGCTTTTAAGTAAAACATATTCAAAAAGCATCATACTTCTCTTCAAAAACGGTAGATGATCATCTTCGATCCGGTTGTAAAGTGTTTGATCGAGGAACATCGTACCACTCTTGGGATCCTTCACTAGCAGCTTGCTCTGCCGTAGACTGTTCTCGATTTTGCTCAACCGTCGGTGATAGTTACGAGTGTTGGGAAAGAAGTTGTAAAACTTTGGATCTTCGCTGCCAATCAAATCCAACAGTACGAGTAGCTGGACACGATCAATTTCACGCATTGATTTACCCAACGCTTTGGAAACGTACGGTGCCGTGGTCCATTTGGTTGCCAAATGTTTCGATCCGTACAGCGAGTCTGTTGCGGACCACTTCCGGAATGCTTCCTCACCGTCGAAGAACAGCAGCATCAGGCTCAGGTCGGTATTGTTGCGCAAAAGCTTCAGTGCTGATTCGGTAGTTTTCGCCAAATTCAGCATCATTGCACAAGGAACGGCCGAATCGACGGCACCGACGAATGCGTGCTCGCGGAAATATTTGCTATCGTAGTGACAGGCCAGGGCAAGGTACTTATCGGCCGAGGGGTTCAGTTTGCTAACGATGTTGGTAAACTTGAGCATGCCAAAATGTGGTGCCTTCTGGTTGAATTCGTCCAGTTCCACGGTGAAGCCCAGTTTTTTAAGTTCGTTGACGATGTTTCGCTTAACTTCGCTATGTGTGGCGGTGCCAACGATACGGGGCTTTAGAATACTCTTCAGCATGCTATCGAAATGTGTTTCATTTGTTCGCGTCGATACTATACGCATTTGTTCTAGTGTCAGCTGACCATAAGACTGAAAAAAAAACGAAATAATTTTTAATGTTTTCTTCAGAATTCATTATTATTTCCATATCATTACATAGGCAAATCGTTTGAATTATTGAAAAAAAAAAATCAGATTTCAATTGCTCAACAAGAATTAACCGGAGGTAAACAAAGAATGGGAAGTTGCTGCAGCATGACAATATGGTATCGTAACATCATTTAGGGTACATTGAACTCCCTTCGGAGAGATACACTAATGCCATAAACTACTGTAGTGAATCGCTATTCAATTTATGCATTTCATTCTATGCTAATGGTACCGGAAAGTGGCCGTTCTTTTATGCATAAAACAAGTGCCTGGAAGTGGCAAATTACATCATGTTGAGAACAACTTTCACTTCTCGCTACACATTTAACATATTTGTTTTACAATGGTTCGTCATGTTCAATTTGTAATATTTTTTAACTACTACGCAAGATTTGCTACATCCTTTAGTCCACCCGAAAAGCATGTTTAACAAAAAACTACCTCACAGTTGAGCCTTATTGATAATGAATGTGGGGTGAATCTTTATACATATGTACTTATTAGGTGAAATTTGCAAAACTGATGGTAATTTGGCTTTTTTTTCCCAAGAAGGAATCAATTTTTATGAGACAATTTTTAAGACTAAATTCAAAATGAAGAAAAAATAACTTTGAAATTAAATTCTAATTCCAAAATACTGTTCCTCACAAATTGAATTTGTTGCATTTGTAAATATCAGCAAAACTAAAATACATAAACGAAGCTCTATTAAAAACGATCCGATTGTTTGCCGGACCAAAGAACAGTCAAACGACGTTTGCAGACAATGAAAGTGAAACGGAGCTTCATAGCTACAGCAACAAAACTAGAAGCATGCCTGCCTACCTGTTGAATCGGTAATATCGTGAAGGTCACTAGAAGGCAGGAAGCGAATCGCAGCAACCACTGCATTCCACTGTTGTTTAGCATTTTGACTTGTTCGATTTCGCGTTTGTTTTCCGTACTGCATGGAAATTGGTACACACAGTAGTAGACTGTTTACAAACTGATAACAAGCCGGTGATAGTTCCGTCAGCTAAATCTTTAATGCGTAACACACTAATCACTGTTAATCTGTGCTAGTCATCGTTTTATTGTTTTCTAGCGAGTATTAGCTAAACTACACATCACACTATTCGAAAGTCTTGCCACCATCCAGTAAATGTAGTAGTACGCAAGCGAATGGACGTAGCAGCTACAGGTTACAAAATCACGCAAAAATCACACTGACGATCGAGCTGACTCGAGTGAAAGTTACCCAACACGACCGACCGACCGACCGACCGAGCGCGAT
This sequence comes from Anopheles rivulorum, assembly GCA_018908115.1. NCBI lineage: Eukaryota > Metazoa > Arthropoda > Insecta > Diptera > Culicidae > Anopheles > Anopheles rivulorum. The sequence goes on along the minus strand of CM032178.1, from coordinate 35,811,063 downwards.
GACGTGCAAACATTGAATGGGGAACACGAACAACACACTCGCTGCATGTAAGCCGTGCTGGCATGCTGACTTGGGGGTATACCGAAAGACTACTCGTATATACCACCCCCAACCACACTACCGACCCGGTTTATGTGTTGCTCCGTCGCTTTGGGGCTACCAAGTACGATGCATACGAGAAAATTCCAGCCGCTTCACTAAACACAGCCTCCTTCGTTGACACAGTGCTGGATAATTTTTTATCGCAGTTCGGGTTCGAATAAGTAATTTTCATTTACTAAATATCTATAAATCGGCATTATTTTAAGGAACTCGAGTTATTTTGTACGCAGGACTGACTATTCTGCTACGGACGTACAAAGTCGAATAAAACTAGAAATGGCAGGCAAAAACCTCCTTTTAAGGTGATTGTGCCGCAAAAGAAGGAGAAGTAATTTATTACTTCTTTAATTTATTATTATTTATTAGGAGAAGTAATTTATTATTATTATTTAGAAAATGTATTTTACTAGTATTTTTTTTCATAACATACAGTCTCGTCTGTTGTAATTACTAA
>CM032178.1:35749537-35810496 GCA_018908115.1 Anopheles rivulorum | reverse complement strand
CGCTATGCGATGAACTGGAGCAAGGACCGATAGTTGCGCTACCGAAGTGTGAGCCATGCTGGAAGGAAGGCGAAAAAGAAGTGGCACGGAATGTGGAAAACAGATTAAAGGACGATTCAAGGATACAGCAGCACACAACCGTGAGGCGACAGTGAGCATTGGGAGCTGTGGAATGTTGTGTCCCAGGGTGATGCGAGTTGTCGGTCTTGCCTATGATGGACGATAATCGGTGTTTGGAGGAAGTTTGGTTCGCTCATCCCACGCTCAGCTGCCGAACGCGGTGGGGAATGCTTGCAAATCATCTGTTATTGATGCTGGAAAATGAGCCAGTTTTTATGTCACTCGATTAGTATTACAAGGGTTCAATTTCAAATTTTCTTTAAATATTCATGTAAGCAAAGTTGTAACACTAGTGGTCTTTATGCCTTTACGTTTGTTTGCAAAGTATATAACCACCAGTTTGGATTCGCTTTTTTTAACAGCAAATGATACAATTAAGGTTGTTGATTGATAATCAATTACATTTGCGTGGCGCTGTTTTCACAGATAGCATCGTTATCGGTTTGTGTACGTCGATAATGATAATGGCACAAAATGTAGCATAGTTGATGCACGGTACCCTTCGTGGACTTGAATCAAGCGACCACCTGCCGTGGCATGGTAAATTAAATGTCAAATCCATTACATTTTATTAATCTGGCCTGTCGAGAACATACAAATAGGATCATTATTTGAAGCACTAGAACTTCAACTTAATTTCAGACGTCTTACTACGTCACACACAATCGTCAGTTTGAAGTGTTGGACAGATCGGTGTATGTGGTAGTGGCACTGGTTTCACACAACAGGAACGGGTATGTAAAACCTAGTTGGAAACGTTCCTTCATAGCAAAAAGTAACTAAGTGGATACGTGATAAAAATAAATCTAGTAAGCCACAAATGACGACAACCTATTGTTACACCAAACAGAAAAGGAAAATGAGGGACAGGCAAAAGTTTTTGATTCAGATGGTACTCACATATTTTAGTTTGTTCATTAAAAATTACTATTTATAGGTTAATTTTATAAAGGAAATGAAACAATAGAATCCGTCATTTTTGCAGTTGCAAAATAATATAAACATATGGGACATTTCAAAATGTCCCGTAAGTTCTCGTTCGGCTGGAGCCGGGACACATTAGGAAGATTAGAATGCTAACACACGATTGAAATGTCTAACTGATACAGTACTGTTTCATTTGGTTTTCCAAAATGACTGGTTTGGACTCACGTTAATGCATCTGGATATCCATTCTGCTTCTTCTTGTCCGTTTGACCGGTCACCCAACGCACGGAAAGAATTGATTACCTTGCCATCCATCATTCGTTTGAGTGCATCTGGCATCCTCATCACGCTATATCCTTCCGAACTTTGCCAAACACAGTCGGTAACACTCATCGTTAAAAAATGGAGACAGCGTGAGCGTTTGCAATGTCCAAGACTCGTGGCCATGGAGTATACTACTGGATGTATCAGGATACGGTATATGCTGCATTTCGTATTTTGTTGGAGTTTCTGAAGTCGATAGTAGGCATGATTAATTGGAGCAAATCGAACAAACTAATGGAACTGTTAAATTTTCACAGTATAAAATCAGCTAGCATACAGTGCGAACTGATAGGTTTATCTACCTGATATAGGGGTAATAGCATCTTGGCAGGGGCATAAGAACGTCAACACATGATGTCCACCTTATGCTCAAATATACACACTGGGAAATTGAAGGTGTGGTTACTAGGTGATTTCTTCGTTATCCGATTCTAAAGGACAATTAGTCGACTAGTACATACTACAATGCGAAACTAAGTTAAGTTTTTTCTTTTAAGTTAAGTTTTTATTTTTTGTTATATCATTTTGTAAAGTATAAAAAAGATAAACGTTCGGAACCACCGGCTAACATTTTTGTACACATTCTCAAGGACCTCCATTATCACAGGCGTCAGATATTCATAGATTTGGGGAATTTTCGATAAAACAAAAACACAACATATAACAAAAGCCAAGTAAAACGCTTTTTTTGCGCATGCTAAATATTTGTGCTGCATGGCCAATTCCGATCCGATAGCCGTGTTATTGTGCAATATTTCCTCCTCGAGGTCGAAGAAACATTTCTTCAACGCATTGAGCTCGCTTTTCTGTTCCTTAATTTTCGTCCTAAGGTCGCTATCACGGTAGCCCGTTACATTGAGATATACTTTACGTAGATTTGTTGCACTGCAGTGTTCGCTGCACTGAGGACAAGTTTCGGATCTGCAAGAAATGGTTCAGCACAAAAGGGTTCAGCTTTCACAAGAACAATTTTACCAATGTTCACACAATCCTACCGTTGGAGCGATTGTAACAGGCAAACGCAATGGAATATGTGGCCACATGGAGTAATATTTACATCGGCAGATGGTACCAATAGATCAGAACAAATGGAACACACTAAATTCATGGTCTCTCTCTCTTTGGCTTAACGACCTACCAGGTCATGCCGGCCATCAAATGGCTTACTAGACTATTAGATACCACGTAGTTGCATAGTCAGTGCTCACTACGGGGGAACGGTCCGGATGGGATTTGAACCCGGTCCGGTCGTGGTAGGGACTAGCGCCGTTTCCAAATACACCACCGAGCCGCCCCTATTTTCATGGTCCCATTATTAAATTCATGGTAATGCTTTTAAATCACGAATAAACAATAAAAAAAAGATCAGAACAAAATTTTCACACGTCCGTTTCGTTACAAACGTTTCGTTTCGAATGTCACAGCCAGCTTAGGATGCTTCCAATAGTAGTGATAGGTTTCAAAGCTATAATGTAAAACAAGTTTTTAAGCACATCGTATTGGACAATTGCTGACTCTAAACCATTCCGACTGCATGGTAGGGAGACGAGAGATTTACTAAGGTAAACACGGTCAATGTTTTGTAAAGTTGGCAATTTAATTGTTTAATTTAGATATCAAACCTTTGTTGAGAAGGCCGTGATCCTGTTCTTGGCGTAACGACGTACTAGGTGTCATGGCTTACTAGATTTCTGTTAACAGGTAACGGTCTGGAAGAAACTTTGTATCGGTCCTGTCGTGTAAAAGGCCCTTGACCTATACTTTACTATTTAAGCGTGAAGCTAAACAAATACACATAATTGCTTCAAAAACGAAAAACATAGTGATTCCCATTTATTGTCGTATAATGTTGGCTTTGCTAGTGATTTGAAACAAGTAAAACAAATTAAGGCAAACTACATTGCAAGTAGCTAGGAGTAAACGAATCGGGCATGAATGAACAATGGTATGATTTTCGTTCTTCTTCCGACCGCGATAGTAGCGGTATTTGTTTCTTGGAAATTGATAAAATAGCTAGGAATGAATATTCATGATTCATTCATAAAGGATTACGTTTACGTTTCACAGGACGCTATCACCTCGTTAACATAGCAAATGAAAAGCACATGATTAGGTAAGGCAATGGATAATGTATTTCATAAATTAACTACACCAAGTTCCTAGTTCAAGTGATTAAACAGGAGCAATGGTTGAACCCGTGAAGTATCATGACCTAATGGCTAGATTCTAGAAGTCATGCCATGCTTCAGAAACTTGAAAACTCGGATGCAAAGAATTTGCCTTTATCATTAGATATTCCACTTCAAATAGAAGTGAATCAAGAAATAGTATAGCCGTAAAATAGAAGATACTCTAACTATATAGTTTGGTCATGTTCAAGTAAAAAATACAAATTTCAAACATAAACCTCACAATCAAATAAAACCACGTGCGCGTTTTACCATAAGACCCACTGCCTACTACTGCCTAACATGTTGTTTGAAGTTTTAAACATTTGCGAATATATTCAAAACATTCACGCTTTACAGCATTGAACAGTTTTGGTACACATTTTCACAGACCTCGCTCCATATGCTCACGGACCGGTACAAAATTTGGCCAAACATACAACATTCCAGACAAATCAAAAGTCTCCAGTAGCAGGGCGTATATTTTACGTATAGCCTCTGTAAAACAAAAGCCATGTTTCGAACAGTAACATGCATGCTTTTGTTTACAAAAACAGGTGCAAATGCCCCTTTTAGTGGTGAGTCCGCTGCGAATGATCCGTTATTTGTGCACGAGATTGTGTGCAACGAACTGTAAATTTATGTAAATACTTACTTTCCCACCATTCGCAGCAAAATGATATTCAGACATTTCTTTTTGTTTTTTGTTTTGTCAGTATAAACGTTTGACATGCCTGTCCATTGCGCACGATCAGTGATGCAAACATTTAAACTCAACCCAGCTACTAAACGTTCACGAGAGAAATTGTTATAACGGAGTCAAGTGTATGAAGTGTCCCCAAACAAATGTACGCAATGTAAGAGTTGCTCTTTTGTTCATACTGTATTTTCTTGATACGGTGAGAGTACATTGGATAATTTACAACAATTTTACCACTCACAACCATTCTTTGACCGAATCCTCCGTATCACATAAAGCGCCGTTACACTTTCGGAACAATGACCGTTTCGAACTGTTACGGCCTTTTGGTAAGGATTAGCGAATAAATAAAACTTTTCGTAACATTAACGTCTGTCTAATTATCTCCTGTCCTTCCTGTATCTCCTGTTCCCATTTGTGAAATCTGTTTCCTTCTGTTTTTTTTTATCACGTTCATCGTTTTTGCATTCGTATGTAGATAGTTAATAGTTTCTTCTTAACCTCTAATTTCCTTGTAATCGACAAGGAGTAGTTTGCTGTTGGATCCAACAGCCTTACAACAACTAACCCCATTTTACCATACTTTTCTCCCATCCTAACACACGTATCTATATCATAAATTAGAGCTTCATTATTCCCTAGTGATAGTGAGTACTCCTATCGTTAAATACAGCACTGATCGCGATCTTTGCTACCGGGAACACGTAATACTTTTCGTTTGCAGAAACAATCGTTTTCCTGTTTCACTAACCATGGCGCCGATTCGTGCTTCTCCAATCGGGATGCTGCAGCCCTGATCCCTACGTTCCGAGCACTTTTGCAAACAAGTTAACCGGTAAGATGGTACTTCGCTAGTGAAGCTGCACTGCACTGTGTGATTGAAAACGTAATACTTTTCGATGCAACGATATTTGGCCACTACATTTGTGTCATTTATGGCATTGTGCTCACAATAGAAGACGAATGGTTTGTTCGATTTCCTGGTTTTAGGAACTTGTTTGTCGCGTATTTTCCCTATTGCTCATGTGCTGCCCGTAGAGGGATTGCTATCCCTTCTGCCCGCTGGGGCTTAGTGCCGTACGCATAAAACTACTATCAATGTCAAGTGTGTGTTACCTCTCTCTGAAAATCATCCGATACGGTTGACTAGAATAGTACCACGACGCTGACGCTTTTAAAACAAAACACAAAACTAAAACCTACACATTTTACAACGTCCTACTGCTGGCAACACAGTCTACAAACAAGTGATCCGCACACTTTATACTGCGCTGAGCCGTTTTTGGAGCTGGGTTTCCTTCCTGCTACCTTACGTACGGACGGTAAGTGCACTAAACTCCTGCCGACATTTGCTGCTCCTTGCATTGAGCTAGCGAGCGGACCGATACGCGTGAACGTATCGAACGGTTGAGCATACTCGACCGCAGTTCTCCACGGGTCGAAGCACGAAGGGAGGCTCCGATTGAGTTCTTGGATGTGGCACGGGTGAACCGCTCTACGGGCAAATCATCACAGGTATCGACGTCATCGACTTTCCTGTAGAACGAAACGACTGCGCATTAGTACAATGTTACGTTGCATTCGGCATTACCCAGTACTTACTTCGTTAGGCAGGGGAAGTCCCAAATCTTTTGCCCTCGTCCGAATTCTTCACCATCGGCAAGCGTTTGCGGCAGGTCGTGTCCAAGTGTTTCAGGCAGCAGCAGGGAAAGCAGTCCCCCGATGATACCCAAAATGCCCAGCACGATCAGTGGCAGGGAGGGCGAGATGTTGGCCAGATACACGACGAACGGTGCCACAATGCTCGCCACATATCCCATGATGTGGATGAACGCGACACCCTGTGCCCGCACGACCGTGGGAAGCAGCTCGGCCGCGTACTGTAAGCCAATGTTGTACGAAATGTTCACACTGAAGCGTCCCAAAATTGCCAATGTTGCTGAGTAGGCACCTAAAAGTGTACATAATGGGGAAGGTTTTAGAGAAACTTTGTTTCACTAGTACGAGTGCAACAGTGGAAGCTAGCTGATACTTACCCATCGGTACCATGGTGGCGAACAGACTGAACAGCCCGCTGGCGACCATCGTTCCGCAGGCTAACCATCGCCGTCCCCAACGATCCAGCGTCAGAGTGAGGAAGGTATCGGCCGGCAGCTCCGTGGCGGCGGCAACTGTAAAGGTGAAGAAGAGATCGAGTCCCAGCGAGCCCACGTTTCGCACGTGTCCATCGAACACGAGCGAGATGGCCATCCAGATGACGATCAGCAGGATGGTGATGTTACGCAGGCGTGGCGTCTTGAACAGATCCAGTACAGAGTAGTTGCTATTGGCAGCCTCTTCCTCCTGAAGCCGCACGCAGCTGTCACTGAATTCCTGATACACCTTGGCATCGATCGTCTTCTTGTTGATCGTTTCGAACTTCTTAAGGATTCCGATGGCTTTGTCAATCTTACCCTGCGAAACGAGCCATCTGTGGGAAAAAGGGTGTAAAGGTGGCCATGTTAGGATCGGTACACCCTTCTTCGTTTACACAGCTGTGCACAACTTACCTTGCCGATTCCGGTACCAACAGTGGGGTAAGGATGGCCAAAGCTAGCGGTGCTGATGTGACAATAGCGAACGTTTTCCAATCCGCCAAATAGTACGCAATCCACGGCAATGCGCAGGACGCGGTGGTGAAAAACAATGCGATCGACATGTTTGCGACAAAGGTGCGCCATTTTGGGCCAACGTATTCCAGAACTGTAACGAAAAAAGTAGCGTGGAAAGGTGATGTTAATTTAATCCATTAAAGCATCTCGCAATGTTTAACATTTTTGTGCTGAACGTATACGAAGATGGTGGAGGTAAAAAAAACGATTCACTTAACCTAACTTAACTTTACTTCCCGGCAGAATGACCTATACTAGTGGCATCTAAAATCAATGAACATTTCCTATTATTTACTCTGGATGACAAATTAGATCATCGCCATCGTACGTCTGGCCGGGGCATGAAATATGCATTAGAATACATTTTCATTTATAAAAGGTGTATGATTGATTGAGGGCAACAGGTGTAACCTGTTTAACGGTACGCAACACGGTTGCCCACATCTGGTCAAATGCATATACATCAAACGCCGGACACATCCAATACGATCGGCGAAGGTGTAACTAATCACAACACTTTAAACGCCGTTCGCCGTCAGCAACAGTAAAGCTTTATTTATTTAAACAGCTACCAGGTCCCTGGCGCGATCCGGAGGGATCCGTCAAAACCGTTTGCGTGGGCAGTGTGAATTATAATGCTGGCAGGAAAAATGCTATTTTGCACACTTGCACACTCACTCAACACGCACTGCTCCATCAATTAGCATGTTTATTTATTCCGCGTCACATCAATCGAGGGAAGGTCGGCATTCGGTGTGTGATTGTACGCGAGTACACACATTTTTGTTGTTTTTTTTTGTTGACCAAGTGTCCATGTTACTTAAATGTTCATGCAGCGTTAATAACACGTACTGACGGTTGTGTTCCATGAAGCGGTGTACTTAAGCAGGGCAGGGGAGAAGGGAACGTTGGCGCAAAGCAACGTCCAGACGCTATGCTAATTGGAGCAAGAACAACACCATTAGAATTGGAAACAGCAGGTACCATTAGTGAGCCGGAATAATATGGCAAATCCGGAACTGCACACCTGTTGCCGATGCTCAGTAGATCATCAAGATAATAATTAGTTACAACGGTTGTGATAGATTCCGCGTACCGTGTGCGTGTGTGTGTGTGCGTTTTTAATTCCCTCCCGAACGACTTAGCAGGGGGTTTCTTGGGGTGTTGTTGCTGTATTTTTCTTAATCGAGCTGGTTTCATTTTAAATTGCCAATTCAAACGCACGTTTTGTAAAACGATGCGAATTATGGATGACTGCGAAAGGCCTATTTCACCTCGGTTGCCAACGCACATCTACATCTACCAGTGCTGACCTCAATCAAGAACCAGAACTTGTGCACAGTTTGACACCGGCGCATGGAGTTATTGGTTGGTGCTTCTAAAGATGAGGATCCGATATTGATCGGATCGGTGGTAAAACATCACCACCAACATTTGCACAGACTGCACTGCAGAGTGCTGTAAGGCAGTCAGCAGGATCATAACATTTGCATGACAAGCAGTGAAAGGCACACGAAGGACAGTCGTCCCGCGATGTCTAGATGATGTTGATATATAACGACTGTTACTACTAACGGCTACATGCAAACAGCTCTAGAACGGTGAGCAAATTTACGAACCAAATACCGTAGCCGATTGTATCTTGCCCACTTCTTTAGGGTGTGTCGGTGTTGGGGTATTGTTTTTGCTTTAAACTTAATTCAATTCATTTGTAGCTTTAAAAATCCGCTCCAAAAATGGATTTTGATTTTTTGCTTGGTTTTTACATCATAAATTAGAACGTTGCGACAGGAAAATTGCCCCTACTCGCTGAACGTTCTTTGTTTGCGGTATGCAACCGGTGGTAGTCACCTTTCTTGTACGTCCTTCGCACGGAGCAAGAATGTAAGTGTCAACTTCAGTACCGAACAGTAGTCTTTACCACACCAACGAAAAAAATAAATAATGAGATCGCTTCGTATGATCACTGAGAACGATCTTGCAAGAACCAATGTCGGTGAATTGCTAGATCAAGCTAGTGCACCACCTGAGTGAAAGGAAAACAAGCGGAGGAAAACGAACAAACATTTTAATGGCCATTAAGAAGTTGCCCAAACTTAACAGCAACTTCACCGCTTTTGCATTGCGCAGAACCTTGGCAGAAATATTCGAAGAAGCTTAAACGATAATCGAGATACTCCATAAGGATTCCACGTGAGCCACTTACCGCATGTAGCCTTACAAAGGCACAATCACATCCAAGTTTTGTGCTTGAAAACTGGAAGCCCGTACCATTGTTGCCCATCGACACATGGCTACCACCAAACGCTGGCCCAGATGGCCTTGAACAGTGCCGCGTGGTGGAATGATGGAGTGTTTTAAAAAATTCGCGGCCACCGAAACATTCACATTCGAAAATGGAGCGGAAACCATAAAACCGGAACCAAAGTCCGGCTGGAGCTAGGGGGTAAAAAAGCAAATTCGGTAAATTGTACGAAATGAAGAACAAGTTTCGATAAGTGGTAGTGCAGCAAAGGAAAAGGTGCCACTTTTCGGGAGGGGAGAGAACCTTCCCGTCTTTTGGACTGCGTGTGCCCTTCGGTCTAAAGCGTAGCGCAAAGTAAAGTGAATGAAAATCGAACAACGAGCTGTACACTGCTGGCTGCTATAACCTTGCGCAGGATGGTAAGTTACGGTGTTGACATTCCTTATCTGGGCCATATGTAACCGTTTCCGAACGTACTTGAACTTGGCGCGAGGGTTTTAGGTTAGTGACCGGCAGGTTAGCGTGCAGATCGTGGAGACACGATGGAGACATTACACCAAGAGGTCGATAGGTTGGATAAGGTGTGCGCAATGCGCATAAGCCCACCGGAAATCGATCAACGTGGTGCAGCCGAAGCTGCTAGATAATGAAGAATGAGAGAGACGACTAGTGAACCAGAGATCAGTCGAGCACTGATGGTAATAAAGACATCATAAAACCGATTATATAATCGTGACGACTATTACGTTGCATTGCAACGGTGCAGCCATACGCTGGCAAAGCTCTCAGCATCTGTTAAAGCGACAGTACCTTCTACTTCTCCCGGTACAGATTGTAGATTTTATGTTTCTTTAATAAAAAAAGACTATGTGAGTAGATCTCTCCGGGCCCGTTCTTGGCAATGTAATTATCGCCGCATGATGAAGTCATACGCTTTAAAAAAAACTTGAACGTAAGTGAAGGAACCGTACGCCAATAAAAGTTTTGCACTTTGTTCTGGGCCGACTGGGACGCTTCTGACCAGGGAACAAGAAAGGGGTTTAGCAGCATCCAACGGAGGTTACGGTATGGCAATACCGTGAGATCCACTCAATTCGTCATTATAGGTGGCCTTTTTTATGTTTGCCGTTATCATAAATCTGTCCAACCTTTTTTTAAAGTCCCACGCAGGAACGAAGCAAAACGCATGTAAAATGGCACTTCTAATCGCTGATGAAGCATGCATTTAATATACCCCGTACGAAGGTATAAATCAGGTGTAAGTAATATTTATTACTTGCTACAGTGAGCGTTTTGTACCTTATGTGAGTAAGTACAATAAGTCTGCCAGTCTGCGCCGTCACAAATGGTCAATTAGGTTATCGTTAAGCGAAGCTAAATAGATTTTCTATCGTGCTGAGATTTATCCACCTGTTCATTAGCAATTCCACGCGATCGTGCCGTGCATTGAGTTGCATTACAATCAAAAAGTGTTCACGATTTCGATTCCTATCGCCGGTAGCATTTAGGTGTAAAATTACAAACTTGTGGTGTAATTAATTACCCAATAGCACGATCATACTGACCACAATCGTTGTATGGGCCCAAGCGTGATAGATCAACAAAGGCGAGAGACGCAATCAGGTTAAACACGTACTTCCGATCGCATTCTTTGCGCATGATCTGTACACGTTGTTCTAATTCCACTAACCCTAACGGCCAGTTCTAGGTGATGAAAAAGATCCGAGCTTTATGTCCGATGCGTGGATCCAATTAGCACGATTCATTGTAAGGTATTGTAGTGTGAATTAAAACGTGACATTATTATGATAGGATCTTTTATAGCAAACGTTTACTCACAGCAATGACGCACATTTTTATGCTCAACATGCACCAATTACTGATTGCAAATAGCGACAAAAGGCAGCGTTTTGTAGTTGGAAGTTTGCGTTTCCATAAATCCTCCCCATTCCAAGGCGATCACCTTCGATCGCCAACCTCTGCAACCGCCGCATCGGTTTTGTGCATTCGTAGACTCCACAAGAATCAGGGGCAGAGGAAGCTAAATGCATATAATAAGGTCGCATCAACGTGCAAACTGTATGGTATGGCTGTGTGCAGGTGCCGACCCGGCTGTCCATCAATCTTACACGAGCTGCTGTTCGTCGATCAAGAGGTACGGCGAGCTTAGAATTAGTTCGGACCGCTTGCAAGTGGACTTTGGAACGGATTTGTTATACTGCTGAACTGTTTATGCGGGCATGGATAGACCAGATACGCATATTGCTTGTTCTATGATGTAAACATACATACAAAAGACAACTTACCTAAGATGTACATCATGGTGAAGCAGTTGTCGAAGGCAAATCCGACTAGAAATCGGCACAAGCTAAACTGCCAGAAGTTGCCCACGAATGCCGTAGCGACACCGGCCGCGAAACCGACGATATTGCAACCAGCGAGAGCGGGAATGCGTCCGTAACGATCCGCAATCCAACCAAACAACAGACCACCGACGATCGCACCCAGGAAAAAGATGGACTGTGCCAACGTTGGAAGATAGGCATGATCGCAGACCCATTCGAACTGTAAAAAGAACCAGAAGCGAAATTAGATACACTGGGGTGACATCAACCTTCGGGCGAAGGTTCTTACATCCGTTGCTGCCGTTTGATACGGTACGTCCGTAAAGTTGTACTCCCAACCATGCCGACAGGGTTGCGTTGGCCAGGACGGGTCTGGCTTGCGTATGTTGTTGGCGAGTACCTCCGTGAAGTTAACGGCATACATCGTGCATTTGCTGTAGCTGATCGGCGAGCTTCCATCGTCGATTCCCGCGTCCAGGTGTGCTCCAAACGACTCATCGACGGGAATGGCTAATGCACGTCTGTGGAAAAGGAAAGCAAGCAATTGGAAGGCATACAGGTTAGCAAAAGGAAAAGCAAAAAAAACAATATGCTAGCGTTCGCGGGGAATTACTGGCCACCCGTTACTAGCGCTAGTCACACCATCCTGCTGTGGCTAGATTGTGCCGTGCTGGTGTGGTAGTGTTTTCCCCGTCCATGATACGGTTAGGAGAATACGGACAGCCATTCGGATGGACGATGATGATCATCAGTGCGAACTAACCATTGCAAAGAAACGTTCACTTCTAGCACCCAGCTGCCCACAGCTGGGCACAGAACAAAGAAACCCGATCGTTTGCCATGCCACGCATCCTTGAGATGCTATGAAAGTCATTGATCCATGGTACGGTGGCTCCAGGCGGGAATTTCGTTTCCCTTCACTCTAAACCAGTCCAATGAACCATGACCGTGGTTCCCGGAGTTGTTGGGAGTAGAATTGTTACCAGGAGGTTTTGTGTTCCATGTTCTCCCTTACATTTGTTCTTCAAAACCCACATGAAGAAGCGCATTTATTATTAGAACACAAATCTAACGAGAGCCAACAAAAAAAAAAACGATGGACTATTGCAGACCATCGTGAAGAATGCCCAAATTATAGTCATTTAAAGCTTGTCGACAATCGATTTTGATTAGGTTGTGCTTTTTATTGTATGCGATCGAACATCTCGCACCTCGCAATGGTTCGAGATGACTCAAATCGCTTCGCTTGTCTTTCCCATGCGGTGGTTAGTAGCAGTTCAAATTCAAACGCTACTACACAAACCACCGAATCGAACAGTGGTTCAAATCAATCAAATGCTCAACCACTGCTCACCTCAAGCGCGACCGTGTTCCGTTTTGCCGTGCCATGAGATGCCACGGACGGACAGACGGTAGCACCCGGAAGTTCGGAAGCGTTCTTCGCAACCGGCAACCGATCCGTAGAAACCGACAACACCATTACGTTTGCCCTGGGCTGTATGGTTTAAGGTTGTGGCGAATTGGGTTTTTGGCTTGGCAACGCGCTTTATTAGCGTCGGATAATTAATGTTCCTGTGTCGCTCGTTTGACGCTCGCTGTGCCAGAAAGCGCGTGCAAATTAATAAAAGCCAAATGCGGGAGAAAACAAAAAGCAAAACCTCACCGAAATTTAGTACCGAATGTGCAAGATTGCGGTTTGGCCGTTAAACAGGTTTGGCGGAAAGTGTTTGTCTCTGTGCGGTTTTTTTTTTGTTCCTGTTGTTGTTTGGCAACACGTTATTAATCCTTAATCTCCCCACAATGGCGGGACGATGTCTGGAAATTCCAAACCCTCAAAAGGTTGTTGTATGACAAATGTCACTTGCTGAAAGACAAAATTGACAGGCAGCATAAATTATAGGCCTGGCAATTGTTCTTCCAATTAACCAGTTTGCTAACACCCTCCTGTTAGCAGGGCGTCTGGTCTGGAGATCTGTTGAGTGTGTTTATTTTTTCAACGCCTATTTCAAATCGTCCAAATTCGTGACCAAAGATCGTCAATAGCAGATTGGTCTTTAAACTCCCTGATTGAAAAACGAAAAATCAATATTTTGCTCTAAAACCCCCCCAGCAGTTAATAGCCAAGATCATGCACAGAATCGTGATCGTGATTGAGATATGATCCTACGGCGGCTCATCAGCACCAGAAACCTGCCCAACACTTCCCAACAAATCATTCTCTCTCTATCGAAGAACCCAAGAACTCAATCGAAACATTAAAGACGGAAATTGAATTAGTAAAAAACAAAACAAAAAACCAAACCGGATTCTCAACCTGTTTCATCGTGGCGGGAAGTGAGACACTAAGCATAGACAACTTCCGAAGCAAAGTGATTCGCTTTACACGCAACCGACCAAATCTATCAATGTTTCTGCCATCTGGGCTATTCCCTTGTTCTTGACTGCTTGAAAGCCCGGCTCGTCTATTAAGACGCGCGTCGCCGAAGGAATGGATTTTAATCGAATTTCAAGGTTTATTTATGTTACAGAATCGGCGTCGATCGCCCGGTACCCCACTGCACGGCCGAACAACATTGAAGGGAAGCCCTTTTTCATGGCCTACGGTTAAACTATTAGGATCGTTCTGCTTGCTATCGTGTGATCGTTTGTGGTCGGAAAGGCATTTTTTTTTGCAGCCGTTGTATCCGCTTCCGCATCTGTTGGCGTGCGTGTCCGTGTTCTGAGCCGCCGTGCCTTGTTCCTTTATGAGGTCTTTGTGGTTGAGTGAAGCATTTTATTCTGTCCATTGAGTGGTATGCTACCGTTTCGGTCTCGATAGAACAATTCTTTCAACACCTGATTTTGTGTAAAGCTTCTAATATGGATCATGATGGCTATTGCTATATCGTATGAATGATTTATTAGCCATTCAAAACTAGGTTGACGAGATCGCGTTATCTCACCGGGGTCCTGTTTATTGGTTGAATGTTTCGAAATTCAGCCATTGTTTTGTGCAAGCTTTCGTTCAAGAGATTAAATAAATTTACATTTTGCAGACAGTTGAGGCGTGCGATCATCGCCCACAACGAACGAGACGATGATATGTTTGGACCGCCTAAAACCGCCGTGTTAGATTGCCAAAAACCTTACCGTCCGTAACTTGTTTGGTGGGTTTTGTTAGGTAAAATCCGGTAGAATGCGATTGCAGCAAAAATAAAACCAAAAGAAAAAAAAAGGAACCCACCTCAACCAAGGAGAGCCGTTTTTTGAGGTTGGGTTTTATTGTGTTTGTCTCATGCCTTAGCAACAGGAATCCTTCGGTGGTTGAACATATTTAGTGACCAAACAATCTGGATTATCCGGTTGAAATTGTTTGACTCCGAAACTGCTACATAATGTACAAACAGATACAATGTTTATCAAATGAAAGGGAAACTACTTCCCATTAGTATCATGTTTTTAATTAGACTCTCTACGATCTTCGATTAGACCATACACGCCCAACTGCTGTGCACAACATGAAATTAATTGTTCGTAAGCGAACAAGCATTATTTAAAATCAATATCCTGAATTGTAGCATTTGAAATGGAATTTAATTCCTACTAGCATGTTGGGCTCGACCTTCCGAGTATGATTAAGGAAATCACGAACCGCACGAATGTATAACATCATCTCCTGTCAATCAAGCACACTCATGTCAAGCATCCTGACGCGGTACGGAACATTGCGGCACGATTTCACTGACGCAAGCAACGAAAACTTTGGAACTTTTCTTCAAAAGCGATCCTGTAATTGTACACCATTGTCATGTTGCCGCGCTGAAGAATGACGTCAGTCGGACGCCGGATTGGATGCCGGAAGCATGGATAGGAAAGAGTTGCTCTTTTTTGTATCCTGCTTTAAAGGAAAAAAGGTATTAGCCAACCTAAGTAGCTAATGCACACATAAAACAACCGAGTTACGAAGGGTATCGACATCGATGACAGACATTTACCGTCAAGCGATTCATACCACCGCACTCCTTTTGCACTCTGGTTGTTGTGCTTCCTGTTATCATTTCCGGGACGGAATGTGTGTGTGTGTGTGGGGTGATCACCATCAGCCTAATGGATGTCTTATAACACGCTTGGCTAACTACGGTTGTTCTATTTCGTCCAAAAAATACTTATGTCAACCGTCGTTGTGAACCATTTTTTGACACACTTCCTAGTGTTATCGATGAACTAAATCCGTTACCTTTTACCACGTGACCGACCATGACTTGGCGGGTCAAGATAAATAGGTCGTTGCACAGCGCTGGACCACTTCCTTGTGTGAGACCGGAATTCCACGACCCGCACGTTACGTCATTCCCGCGGCCCAACCGCGTAACAATGCGTTAATGTTCGATTGCAGAATGAAGTGACCCTGTGTGTGGTGCGGTCTAGGTGGAGTCAGCTAGATGAGGTAGAAGAAGGGTGCCAATTCTAGCGGACAGGCTGCTGGACTTGACTTACTCACCTCGCGGACTTTCACTCGCGCGCGTACCCATTGGCTTCAGTGTGTGGTGGCTTGACCCTCAAAGCATACACCCATCATCCATCCCCCCTTACAATGGTCCGGATTTCCACCGGTGTAGTGTATGTGCGCACGGTGTGGCCGGTTTTTCTACTCCATAAAACAACGCGCATACTTCACGTGCCCGCGGTTGCTACAAAGGTGTGCGGCAAGTTCTTCGCATTGCAAACATTCGCACCGAACGGGTCAGGCACCACAACCACAGGAGCGGGTGGTGCACAATTTAATTGCGACCTTCAGTGGGCCACGGCGCACGTCAGACCGTTCTCAATTTTTCGTCTTATTCTACCAAACGCCAGCTCATCCATTTCTGAGGCGTATGCTCGCACAGGTTGAGCGCATATTGGACGAACATTTTTGCGGTTACTGGTGGCAAGAAGTAGTAATTGAACGGTAGCGAGCGAAAAAAAATATAAAACAATCGCAACCATGCCAACAATGCCGAAGGCGGTGCACCGTGCGCTGCAACATAAACACAATTAACATGGCACACGATCGGAGGCATTCCATCATTCCACCATCGAAAGGATTAAAACTTTAAAGTTTGCTAAGTTATGCGCACAAGAACAGAGTAGTTCTTATCATCTCCTCCAGTACAGCATCTTACATTTTTTAAATTGTAACAGCAGATTATGCTCGTACAATGTTTGAATTAGATTGTCCGTGGAATGTTGTGCGCGTGCGAAACCTGCTGCTAATCACACTAATGCGCTGGTGGGTTTTGCCACTAAGCTCGCTAGGAGGGAGAGCCACTACTGCTACTTACTTGCGAAATGACTATTTCACAACGAGCATAGATAAATGAGGCCATCTTGTTGCTGGTGGGGACCGAAACCGTCCTACTGCTGTACCAGTACCGGCAATATGTAGTAGTAGCAGCATTGACGGGAGTGTGGCCAGTGTGCGCTTTTACCTATATAGCGCGATAAAATCACGCTCGCCAACTCCGATGGCATACCCGGTGTCTCCGTGTCTGTCGGTCACTCTGGCCTTAACCTGGGTGTGGTGTAAATTCAATCAATTCGCGCACGCAATATGCACTAGCCACGGTTCTGACGGGTTTCATTTTTTCTCCAGAACGTACACCTGCTCTCGCAGCGCAGGGTATGACGCATCTGTCATACTAGCACTATTTTAGCGCTACTACTTCAGTTGACCTTATAGTGCGTCGCACTCGTAATAATCACCTCTAAATAGGAAATATTAGCTCAGATGAATCGACAGTTTGGACAGGTTTGTTTGGAACAACAACAAAATGGTCCCAAACCTTGGGAAGAGAGTGTGAGTGTGCCGGTGCGATTTTCCGGCCCGGGTCGGTTGCCAGTGCGTCTTTGAACTTCAATTCTGCTGCAGCTTAATTAGCGTGATCCGTTGCTATTCTTTGCCACCAAGCAATATAGCGTCGCCACTACTGCCGCGATCGCTGTAGTTGGCAGTCCGCTGGTTGGAGGTGCGTTACCTCGAATTTGGGTCAAGTTGAAGTTGAAACTTTTCGAGCAGAGCACGCGTATACGGTAGGCACCACCTATGCGCCATTCGTTTTTTCGTCGTTGTTGTTGTTGTTGTCATGCTGTCGTTTGGAAATAGAAGAGCCACAGCATTTGGTTTCCAATGCGATTGCCGATCGATCGATCGTGAATTGATCGTGCACATTAATCGAGAGGTTCGGTAGAGAAACCGAATGAAGCTAATTACGCTACGCGAGTTTGAACCCAGAATTAAACGACACACAAAGCGCAAGTTCCCTCCAAATGGAAACTGGCCGTGGCCAAAGTGCGATGGCACGTAAGTTGTGTAATGCACAAACACAGGACCGAAATATTGCAATACTGTTTGTATACTGTTTGCAGCGAGAAAACTACACAATTGAGAATAATTACAGTGGATTCATCTGCGCACTATTGACACTTCAGGGTCAATGAGTGTAATGTTTCGTTAGCTCACTTTGACCTTTTAAAAATGCGACCAAAGCGAGAGGAGAAAATGTGCAAATGTCCAAAAATCGTATCATGACACGAAGATGGTGGCATATAGTATACATCTTGTTGTACGATGTACGATCAGGCAGGTACCGGTTCGGGCCACTTACACGGGTCAGCTATTTGTAAGTACACCACAAAGCAATGCACGCGCCATCCGTTACCTTACATGCGTCGAAATGGCATTGCTCATCGTGGTGGTGGCGATACGATGTAAACCCGATACTAATGCGTTGCGTATTGCATAAAGGAAGTGCACTGATCTTTACACCCCAGAGCGAGCGAGGGAAAGAGAGAGAGAGAGAGAGACAGACAGACAGACACCANCGTTGTTGTTGTTGTTGTCATGCTGTCGTTTGGAAATAGAAGAGCCACAGCATTTGGTTTCCAATGCGATTGCCGATCGATCGATCGTGAATTGATCGTGCACATTAATCGAGAGGTTCGGTAGAGAAACCGAATGAAGCTAATTACGCTACGCGAGTTTGAACCCAGAATTAAACGACACACAAAGCGCAAGTTCCCTCCAAATGGAAACTGGCCGTGGCCAAAGTGCGATGGCACGTAAGTTGTGTAATGCACAAACACAGGACCGAAATATTGCAATACTGTTTGTATACTGTTTGCAGCGAGAAAACTACACAATTGAGAATAATTACAGTGGATTCATCTGCGCACTATTGACACTTCAGGGTCAATGAGTGTAATGTTTCGTTAGCTCACTTTGACCTTTTAAAAATGCGACCAAAGCGAGAGGAGAAAATGTGCAAATGTCCAAAAATCGTATCATGACACGAAGATGGTGGCATATAGTATACATCTTGTTGTACGATGTACGATCAGGCAGGTACCGGTTCGGGCCACTTACACGGGTCAGCTATTTGTAAGTACACCACAAAGCAATGCACGCGCCATCCGTTACCTTACATGCGTCGAAATGGCATTGCTCATCGTGGTGGTGGCGATACGATGTAAACCCGATACTAATGCGTTGCGTATTGCATAAAGGAAGTGCACTGATCTTTACACCCCAGAGCGAGCGAGGGAAAGAGAGAGAGAGAGAGAGACAGACAGACAGACACCAGCGTGTACGGAACGGTATCAATGCATCGTTTGTGTACCATCATGTGGGGTTTTGTGTTTTTCTTGTTGTGCTGCAACCCGGCGTAATAATAATTCTTTGCACTGTTCACCAGTCCGGTTCAAGTCGGATGCATTTCATTCTTGACGAAAAGGTTACACTTAATGCACTGCTGCTGGTCCTTGTCTCGCGTTCTTTGGAACGAGGAAGTAAATCAAGCATCTGCGATCGGTGTTTTACAGTCGTCTACGATCGAGGTAATTCCCGCTAATGGCATGTAAACGGAGCCATAGCCATCACCACGGAAGAGGCTTGTGATCGGGCAAATTTGATACAATATCTCATTGCCGGTATGGTAGCAGCATTTTTGCAAAAAAAAACCCAAAAACTGTCGCTGGGAAATGCAGTTTGGTTCGTGGTTTGAGCTAGCTATACATACGATCCTCCGTACGATCGATCGAAATCAATGGAAAGCGATGTGTATGTATTATTTTGTTTGTTATATATGGGTTTGGGCGGCTCGGTGGTGTATTTGGAAACGGCGCTAGTCCCTACCACGACCGGACCGGGTTCAAATCCCATCTGGACCGTTCCCCCGTAGTGAGCACTGACTATGCAACTACGTGGTATCTAATAGTCTAGTAAGCCATTTGATGGCCGGCATGACCTGGTAGGTCGTTAAGCCAAAGAGAGAGATATATGGGTTATAACGATATTTATATATGGCGCGCCATATCGGATGCGAGAGGTGGAAGAAAAACCCACCAAAGCATCGTAGCGTCCAAAAACCTTGGCAGAGTCATCGTGGCGTACTACGTATTACTGCTACTACCACTACTACTACTACTTCTTCGAGCGTTTTTCTTCGTCCCTCCAGTGTTGGTGCCACGCTCTAGCGGCTTAGTTCAAAGACGCTACGATTTTATGGTCAAAACAACAGATCGTCATATCGTCGGGTCGGGCGGATTGCAATCTCGCACACACAAGGTACACCGTATTGGTGTGTGTGTATGTGTTTTGCCGGGGTACTTCCAACCCAAAAGGGCCGACCAAGTGTACGAAACGGATGGCCGCAACACGCGTGTGGAGAGTTTTTTTTTTGTGTATGCCATGAACAGCCACACCACTAAACGCATCTCTCACAACCATGGTGGATGCGTTGTGCCGGATTTCATCGAACCATAACCTTCCTACCATTTGGATGGTAGTATTGGTACGTCCATTAGTACACCGTACAAGGAAACATCTACTAAAAGCACACACTAACACTCCGAGGTGGTGTGCCACGGAGGACACAACCACAAACACAAGCACAACGTACCTTTCCTCCACGGACAGGTGTTGCAGTTCCGGCACGTAGCACCAATGCTCCTCCGGCACGAGGGTGATGAAAATCTGCGAAAAGTACACGAATGCGACGAAAAACGCGAACGGTATCATCAGCAGGAACAGTATCTTCTGGTAGCGTCCAAACTCGCCCACGTGCGGCAGCAGATCGTCAAAGTCTACCACCGGTTTGTCGGCTACTGTTGCCGCACTGCCGTTGGTGGCCATCAGGACGCCATGCTGGTTGCTGTTTTTCGTGTCCTTTCGCAGCGATCCTTCCTTTCCACCGTGCATCGACGTTTCCATTGCGGCCAGCTGCTTTTCCGCCTGGGCACAGTCGCTCACGAAACCGTTGTTGATGAACGCGTTTAGCTTAAGGTTGGCGCTAAGATTGCTCAAGCTGGCACTATTGTTTAGTCCCGGTTCGCCCAGTTCCCGCTCGTCGCCCACGTGGACGACAGGGATGCTTTCCTCTGGTTTGGGCGTCATTTTGTTTTTTACTCTTCTGTTCGGTAGCTGAAGCTTATCTGCACGAAAGAGAGCTTATTGTGCACTGGTAATGTTCTTTTTTTCTCCTCTTGCTTCCTCTTTAGCGGTGCTTTATAGTTTTGTTACACACAATCACACCCGCACATGCTCTCAAGACGCACTGGAAATACACTTTCACGACTTTTGCTTTGATAAGGCCCAAGCAAGAACTGGTAGCAAACAGGATGCTCACACTTTCTCGAACTATTTCACGCGTCGGGCTACTGCTGCTGGTGCATGTTTAATGCACTGGCGCACACTCTCATACAGCGGGCACACTTTTCGTGGTGATTTTTCACACTGATCACGTTTTCCAAGGCTAGCATACGTCTTATCCAGTACGGAGCTTTGCGCGCTAAATCTCCGTACGCGATAAGTGCTAGAATCGGTGTCTTCTTGTAAACTTTCTTCTACACCACGCAAGTGTGTGCTGATCTAGCGGCCGCCAACTCAAAGCGCTCTACACGATCGACACGGTAGTCTGCGGATCGGACGTTTAATTGAGGTCCGGTTCGATGCCGCACCGAGGATATATAGGCTTTGCGGGGACAGTGAGAACTAGAGAGAGAGAGTGAGAAGGAGAGCGAGCTCACTAGCCGAGAGCAACGGAATATTGTCGCTGTCTGGTGCGTGAGAGACAGACGGCACAGCGGTTTTGTGTGACAGAATCTCTCGAATGTCTTGTCCCCACGTCTAGACAGCTCCGTTCTCGCTCCGAAGGATACGCTTTTCCGCAGATCGGTGACTCCGTCTCCGTCTAGCAGCGCCGCAAGCGCAGGTTAAACGCAGGTGTGTGTTACTGAACTCCGCTTGTTACCAACGCGTAGGCTCTTCTGCCGGAGGCTTTTAGCACCTTTGCCGAGCTTACCTGCTGCTTGTTCGGCACAGGTAGCCAAATGAGGTACATTCTTCTATCGCACGTTGTAGGTGGCTCACTCGTACAGGTGTGTACGAGTGCGTACCTCTCCCACCCAACATAAGCCACGATCGTACGTCAAGCGATCGGTTCAATGCGGCTTATTACCTCCACGAACGGTTGGTTTTACTACTACTCGATCTCGATCGATCGTTGCTTGCTCACCGTCACTCGCTCTCTCGATTGTAAAGTGCGAGACGCCGACGAAGTCTCTCAAACCGTGCCAGACGGTTGATCCTAGAGAGGATCGGCCGGGTCGGCGGTCACTTCCTCGGATGCATGACCCTAAACGGAGACTTGCTTTGTGGCGGGATTTTCCCATCCTGTGCAACCGACCGAACGGGCTGGGAATGGGCTTAAAGTGTACATAATGGACTTATCTGTGTTCAGCTGACGCAGGCACATGACTCACGATCGTTCACGATCAATCTGTCTCGGAAAAATCGGGTCTTGTCTTTGTGCGGGAATCAGAAACCATGCCCCAGGGAACAATTGGTGCAAAAATTTCCCTCTGTAAATACCCCGCCTTAGTAATCAAACTGTTGGCACGAACTCTCATACCGTACGGCCGAATTTAAGTTTTTCTTGCAACTGCATTCTCGAGTGATTTCGGTTTCACGTCGTTTAGCACATGCGGCTAAAACACGTGTGTACATATAGCAGGCTGCGATTAACGTACAACAACACGGCACACAAGCTGTTGTTGCTTACCATTCAATTGTTTTGGTCTCACCACAAATTTCCCATCCCGGGTTAGAGCGCCGTATTCCGTACTGTGCCGGGTACGATCTGTGTTCGATTAGAAACCGAACATCTCGCACGTGGCCTGTAAAATGGGTCGAAAACATTAAAATTAGCCAGTCGCAGTAATGCCGGCTGTAACTTTGTACGGTGGTTTGCCAACGGATACACACCGTTCGTGTTTTATTCGTTTCGTCTCGTATGAATGCAGACCATCATCAGGTGAAGGATTACCAATGTAAACGGGGTACTTCGATGCCATGCAACGGACAGGCAGGTTGGTGAATGTTTTATTGTGTATAATTTTTAGACCACCCCGGGTTACCCTTAGAGCACGCAGTGGCCTGGTACGGTCCATTATTCCATGACTGCATCCGTATAAATATACATTTTTTTAAAACATGCTGACCAACCGTGCTCGTTTTAGGTGGATTGATTTGTTTCATTTTTTGTTGTTATTGCTGCTTATAAGAAAAAAAAAATCCCTTTTTAAAATCCTAAACTACACGCATCTAGCACGTTTACTGCTGATCGTGTTTTTTTCCCTTCTCTCGTCTCTGTGTTTTACCTTTTCAACACAACAGTAACCCTCTTCTGCATTCTCCGGAACGGTTCGATCTTGCTTTTCCATTCTGTCCGCTGAACAAAGAGAACTTTACGCGTGTTATGCACGGATGATCGTTGTTCGGTTGCAATTTCCTTGTTTGCCTAGCTGGAAGAGAACGTTTGAGTTCTGTGTGTGTATTTTTTTTTTTCAATTCCCAATCCTCCGGTTGTACGTGCTATTTTTGGTTAACAAAAAAGTGGGCTTTTACATAGCGATTTCATGCCCGGTTCTTGAAAGAAATACAATCTTTATGCATCATTAGCTTGAGAGCCTGCAAATGGTAAATGTAGTGTTTGTTTTCAGAGGTCACAAGCATGAATGAAACATTTGCTCTCGTACCATATTTGGTTGCTTTAGCTATTCGCTTCACATTTCAAGTTAGTTTGTTTATGAAACGTTTTTGCGATACTTCGGGATCTTATGTTCAAGGAGGTTTGTAATATCCGATATGATCTTGTTTCTGCGGTGCTTTGTTAAGCAGGTCTGCAGGAAGAACGTAACACGGCAGGATCGGTGAAAAATTCCATTCGAAACGTTATCCTGTAGTATGGACTGGATGGATTATCTGGCTAGGTAGAAAAATTATCCAGAAATGCCCGACATGGCCTGATGGGTCGTTATGTCAAGAATAAGAATACGAAGAAGAGAACTTTAANCGGGATCTTATGTTCAAGGAGGTTTGTAATATCCGATATGATCTTGTTTCTGCGGTGCTTTGTTAAGCAGGTCTGCAGGAAGAACGTAACACGGCAGGATCGGTGAAAAATTCCATTCGAAACGTTATCCTGTAGTATGGACTGGATGGATTATCTGGCTAGGTAGAAAAATTATCCAGAAATGCCCGACATGGCCTGATGGGTCGTTATGTCAAGAATAAGAATACGAAGAAGAGAACTTTAAACCGTTTAAAGAATATGCAGGCATTTGTAGCTCCTTATTTTCGTAACAAAAAATCGGGTGTTCAAACAGATTTGAAACCAAACCTCATTAAGCAAGATTGAGATAACATAAGCTGAAAAAACATAGCAATATCTGCCTAATGGGACTATCGGATTGAAATTGCCACAACGACAATATCAGACTCACTTTTGGAAATGAAATCTCAGGGCATGAGTCACAAGATGAAGTGAGCTGTTGTAATTTACTCACATATACTAAATACAATTGTGAATAGAATATCCAGGACTTTCTCAAGCACATATTAATGTAATGAAAACCTCTGCAGATGATTTAAATCGCTAATAGTGAGTTGTAATCCCCGCAAGGATTAAAATTTTTTATGGTAAAATTTCAAATGCTTTACTATTTCATAGGCCAAACTTCCTTCTGGTTACACGGATCAAACAGAAGAAGGGTGGCTTCACCAAAGTTAATTCAGTCAAAGTTAGCTACCACGATAATCAGGTTACTTGAGGGATTGATCAAAGTGCCAATCATTTAAACGGCAACTAAATGTCTATTTTAAGCAAATCTGTTTATTGTTCAATAGTCGCCAAACATCTCCTCATGGTATGAAAGGATTGTCACAAAGATCACAAAGCAAAAAATAACTCTCGATCGTATCCCGTCTCTCGCATTAATAATAAAATATCCTTCTCCAATAAAAAAGAGATCTATAATAACGACATATTAGCAAAAACCAAGGACTTTCCTTTAAGAGACCACATTCTATTGATTGTCTGCCCAACAAGGACTGTTAAAGTTTGAGATCTCTTTTTTTCCCGGCTAGTAAATGTGCTTTCCCCATCTGATATTAACGCTCGATGGATGCATAATGAACGTTAATTTTAAATGTCCTTACCGTTTACACTCTCAAAGGTCTTCCGAAATGACCCGACAGAGGGACACCGTTTGATTAACCCCTTGTGTACATGCGATACTCATTGATACATGATGGTAGAGAATTGTTTTAATTTCGTTCCATTGCACCTTCCAAACGTTGCTGATGGTCACTGAATCGGTCCGTGCTATTGGTCGCACACTCGCACACACCGGAGAAGGAGAATCGAACGCAACGCTAAAGCAGAAAAGAACACTGCCATCTAACTAGTTCCCCCACCCGGTTTGTCTTATTGCCCCTAAAGCATCCGCATCATGTCTCATTAACGACGCACCAGTGCCGGGCAGCAGCTGACAGTGCTTGCCAAAGTCAAATGGTGATCTTACCCGAGGACAGAACGAAATTGCCGTCATGCCGCCCCGGCCTGGGTCGCAGATTGTCCACTGTTCCTTCCGGTGCTGCTGCACCAACTCGCGGTGGAATGGTGGTGGAATGTTTGCTTCAAGTTCCGTTCCGGCAATGCTACTTGCCACCCGTTTTTCTACGTGCTCGTCCATCCGGCATTGGTGACCATGTGGGAGGACACGATCCTGACATTATTATGAGTTGATCTTGTGCGTTTTTTTTT
The DNA here is from genome assembly GCA_018908115.1 of Anopheles rivulorum. Classification (NCBI taxonomy): domain Eukaryota; kingdom Metazoa; phylum Arthropoda; class Insecta; order Diptera; family Culicidae; genus Anopheles; species Anopheles rivulorum. The sequence continues at coordinate 35,784,893 of CM032178.1, read as the reverse complement.
GTTGTTGTTGTTGTGTACTCTTTCCACTTCTCATTCGAATTTTTGCTTGCAACTAATCGTCCAAAAGTCCACCTGTTTTTTTTTTATTTAACGCGCATTGCAGTGTGGAAAGGGAGCTTGAATAAAAAGCACGAGAATCTAAAACGGAATGAGCTTAAGCTGACAATCGGAAGGTTAAATAGTTGTCCAATGTACACAGGGAACATGTACACCTGTTTGTCCAGAAACTGGACAAATGTGTTAAGTGTCTACATGTTTTCTTTTACCGTTTGGCTAACATTCAGTATTATAATAAAAGAATGTTAATAATTATATAAGACACAAGATAATGTTTTCGAGAAATTTGTTTCCATTCAATCACTAGTGAATAATCAACCCTCTCCTCATTCGAATAGCGATCGCTTAAAATTCAACTACCTTTCCTTCACGATCTTTCCCAACCTTCGCGTTGTTTGTTATTATGTTGAATGTTTATGAATGTTTTTAATCATTCCTTCTTTTTTTACCCTGTACTAGTACCGTTTGGTAGTGACCTTCTGCTGCACGCAAACTTTTCAAGTCTAGGAATATTACACCTCGAAAGATCTTTAAGTTCTTGTTCGTGCAGTGGGAAAAATTGACAAGTTCACACGACAATCACTCTATTCTCCCTGTCGGCGTGGGTCAACCATTCTTCGCTACGCATTTCCTTTTTCCGCTTTATGGTAACGGGCATACAGGTATCGAAGGCCTACCTCACCACGAACCTGTTCATGATCATTAGTACAGGTCCACCCGTCGATTGGGGAAGGTTCGCAATAGTTTGGCTTTGATTACTCACGATTTTCGGCGAGATTGTATATGATGTCGTTGGTTTTTTTGGTTTTTTTTGCAAATGCACAATCCATTTCGGGTTGAATCTGGTCCATTACTACACCTGAAGTTAGCAGGAAGTTTCGGCCAAGGTTAGGGCCCGACCGGTAAAGGCAGGATTTATCTTAGCGATCGTGCACCATTAATATGCAGATGAGGACCGCAACATGCACCATGAAGCTAAGCCCAAAATTCGAATTAATATTTTACCGTTATTCATGTTGCAAGTTTGGGTGTTTGTACGAGCTTCCGAACGAATTTACATCAGTTATACAGGATGTGCACCATACAGTTTCAACTCGATAGTTTTTACGTCAATAGTCGATAGTTTAGTCATGTTTCTTTCTGTTTTTAAAGTTATAAAACAATGCTTAATCAATTTATTCCACTCTGCGCACGTTCAGAGCGAAGTATCGTGGCCAGTTTACGACCGAAATATAAACGGTGATTCAGACTTTGGTAGAAACATTTAATACCGCTGAAACTTTGACAAGCAAAGTTGATCGATATGTTCTTCATATACCAGACGTGGTATGGAAATAAAAACATCGGAAAGATTTAATATTGCGAAAAGTCGACTTATTTTGGTCCGTCAACGTGGACTATAGTTTGACATGTGTTCCATGGCAAATTTTTCTTCACAACCATTCAAAACGAAACAATTAACAAAGCAATGGAACCAAATAGTTACCAGCAAAGTTCAAAAATCTTCAAATTTAATGTTAAAACAAAATAAAAACATCTAAAATGTTATTATTTTCCAAGGTATTCAAAAAATTCATAACCACTGTATTATGGCAGGAAATTCCCAACGCCATGCTCTCTTTTTCTCTTTGTGCTTAAGTTAAGCCAAGTAAGACTGATTCCATATAGCAGCATTGATTGAACGTGTGTGGTTGTTCATGTTATATGCAACACCCACAACTATTTCAATGTGAATGTAAACTGCCGCAAGTCCATAAATTTAAACAGCTTAAAAGTGTGCGCTATTATTCCTCGCTATTGCCTAATAACCCGTCGTTATGTCAATACAACCGTCCAGCAGACGACCACAACCCCGTTGTGGGAGTACTCTTTGGTAGCATTAATTAACGCGATGCCTCATGGCGTCCACATAGTCCTATCGATTCCGTTTCGGTTGACCGGCGGTACGGTTGCTGGAATGTGGTGCTGTAGAATCGCCACGGTTCTAGCGTTAGATATGAAATTCGATCGTTAACATGATGTCTGGTCGTGTTTATAATAGCACGATCAGGTTGTTGCCAGTAGTGTATCAGATAGCACACGTTGTACGGTGCTAATGATATTACTACCCGATCAATTACCGGACAATTAGTCGCGATGGTCATGGTTGATTAAGCGCTGTTTCGGTTATGTTTTTGATTAGTGATATTCCGATTCCGATTAGCATGTTACCAATTTTAAACGGAAGATAAAGCAAACGTTTCAAACCAAAACGATCGTACACGGCTCAGCAACAGGGACCGAAATGGCTTGAGGCGAAATGTGCGAAAAGCTTAATTAGGTTCCTTTCAGTCCGAGTGTTAAATCAATTTCCTGTCACACTCTCGACAATGAGGTGTCAAGAAACTTGTCTCCGAGCTGGTTTATACTCGGCTACGGAAATGTGTCTGACGAAGGCAAACGGAAGTGCGTATTTCCATTAGGCTTTTGGATGTTTTGGGTTGTGGTAACAAAAGTAACAGAAAACCTAGCCCGTTATTCATAGGCAAAATATGAATTTGATTATAAATCATCTAAGATCTGGCAAAGTATAAAGTTTGCTTGAAATAATAGAGGCTTGGCGATTTCACAACATAACGACGATCGCTTGTTGTTTTCTAGGGAGAAGAGGCACATGAAGCATTAAACCGTACGGATGTTTATGGTTTATTTTGTCGCGCCAGGTTATTGTTGGGCGGATCTGCTTAATGGCGCCTCTAAACCAGACACTACGCGTAACTGTTAATGTGCACGTTTTGAAAGTTTTTAAACACAAAAAAACACCTAAAGATTTAGGCGCCATTGAAAGAAAGTGTTGTCTGTCTTTACCTGCACGATTGGTCGAAATCTTCAGTCCTTTGGCGTGGATGAATATGCCAACGATGTTTTCTTTGTTCGTTTTAGTATTATTTTTTCAACGTCTTTATTACTTCCACATCAACCCGTAAGATATCTGGTATGTCGCAACGGTTGGTTCCCGGCTCCTTCTGCCATCCTCAATTCGCACAAAATACTTTCTTTCGCCTTGGAATCGATCGATTCCGATTTTTTTAGCCATTTTTACATACGCTTACAAGTTTGATTCATTGTTCAGTCCTATCTGAAGTGTTGAAATTCGGTATTTTCAAGCGTACGCCGTACGCCTTTCATTTGTTTGATATTTTGTTCGTTTGTTCGTGACTTTGTTGAAGCACGAGCGCGTTCACTGCTCTCGTGTGTCGTGGTGTGGTACATGATGATGATGATAATTTCGTATTTCATATCTAATGCATCGCGGTTTGCTTAACACTCACACACACACACATCACGCTGGTATCGTACACCCAACTTCTCTGCTAGTGCTTTCATGCGTTTTATCTATCATCTACCTATAAAAATGGGTTTCTTCAATAAACGCTACAACATATTTACATTATACACACATACATACACAAAACACATACATATTTTAATGCTTTGCTCAGTGCGAACCCTTACATTACGTACGATTGTTCGGTTTATGGGATTAGGACACATTAACTACGACGCCTTGCGGAACGTCTTCCATCTCCAAACACATCCCGGTATTAGTTATTGTTTTTTTTTGTTATCATAACTACATTCGAATGGATGATTTTGTTTCTTTTAATCAGATCAATTAACAGCATTATAACTTCTACCAAAAAAAAAAAAGTTCAATTGAAGCATATAGATGCCACTGTACGGAAACAGTGAAGAAGAGATTTCATTTAATAGAATATGTAACATTGGAAAAAAAAAAGAAACCAATAGAGAGAATACAAACATTGATCGTAAATAGTAAGATCGAAGTTTTGACGATTAAGATTCTAACCAGTAAAGAATGTGTTTATCTTGTTTAGGCTTCACAAAACAAAATGAATGAAAAAGTTATGATAATGTAGTGTTCCCTTGACCTTGCCTAGCAGCGAATCTTCGCCTACCGCCCCGGCACTATAATACGCATCGTCTCGAGGGGAGCACATAACAAATACAAACAGAACTACATATCGCAGCACCTATACGAAAGAGATCAATCTCGAGAGGAAGCGCGCTTGCTCTCTACTTATCGAAATTCATCACGTACTCCTTTAACGGACCGGGCAAATTTAACCGGTTTATGCTTGGTGCCAACTTTTTGTCCAAGCTGTTGTATATGCACACGCGGCACAGCTGCTTCAGGCTGCGAGGCTTTTTGTACAGCGTAATGATCAGGTGGCGCAGATTGTCGATCGAACGGTGCGGCACCTGTGCGATGAGCAAATTGTGCAACGTTTTCAAACAGTTAAACAGCGGCTCGTGCTTCATCGAGTAGTAGAACAGATAGATTATGCGCTGGTACGTTTGTTCGCGATCCAGCAGAATAAATTCCTTGCGCGTGATCAGCATAATGTAATAGAACAGCAGATAATTGCGCGCATTGTTGCGGAACGAACTACGCAAATTTTCGTTCCCATTAGATGGGCCCGTGCCCGATCCCGGACCACCGGTTCCGTTTGCCGCCGAGGAAGCGCCACCGCTACCACTACTGCCAGCAACGCCACTCGGCCCACCAACACCGTTGACTGCACCACTACCACTACCTGCACTACCGGATGCGGAAGTATCAGCACCACCCGGTGCACCCCGAATGCCACCGCCAAAGTTGATGAAATCATTCACGAAAATGATCGACGAATTGCTGCTGCTCGCACCGTTCGTCATTAGCTTGTTGCTGAGCGACACGTTTGGATCGGTTCCGTACTGGATCAGCAGCAGTAACAGCTCGTACACACACAAAATATCCGGACAGGTGCGCACGTTTACGATCATATCGATCACCGACTGTAGAATGTGCTGGGAGGTGATGTTGCAATCGAGCCCGTACTGCAACAGCAGCAGAAGAATGTTTTTAATGAAATCAAAATTGGCGCGCTTCTGGATATCACAGTTGAGCGTGAAGTTCTCCGAGACGGTAAAGATGAGCACATGCAACGGTGTTAGGTTGGAACGGTAGGAGCAATTCGGATTGGCACCGTTTTGTAACAATATCCGAATACAGTTCAAATAGCAAACCTATCAGACACACAGAACAGAGGAAACCATTAGTGCATGTGATGACAATCGGGACAACAATAGTACACCATACCTTCATTGAGTGTGTGAAATGATGCAACGGATCCTTATTGATGAGCGGCACCAAACAAACCATGATAGGAACGGATCCATCGCGACCGACAATATTAGGATCACCTAAAAACAAACGCACAAAATTCTTTAGGTACAGAGATCCAATCCTGATTTTGGACTATTGCATACATACCTCCTTCCTTGATAAGCATGTTTAACAACTCGTAGCATACCTCCCAGTCTCGGATGTGACGAAAGACGCAGGCCAAAGCACTGTTGCCGGTTTGATTGATTGAACTCTTAGCACCATTCTGAAGCAGAAAACGCACCAGATGCAATACGTCCCATTTGTTCCATTTGTCGTACCCATATCTGAAATAGTAGAACGAATATATTTAAACATTTTCGTCTCTATCTGGAAGCAGAAAGAGTATGCAAATAATGCCTTTTTCTACTTGAACTTACCTAGCCTCCTCTAACGCATACCGTACGATGATTGCGTGCAGCGGAGTATTGCCCAAAGAATCGGGACTATTGATAAGTTCTTTGCATCCGCGCTCCAACAGTATGCGGATTGTGTTTAAGGTATCTTCCGCCGATTTTCTCGCTGCCAGTATCACTGAAACGGTACAAGGAAATATTACTTTTGGCGCCCCAACTCCAACTACACAGTTGCGGATGGATTCGGTTACGTACCAACATGCAGCAGTGTCATTTGCTGTGTGCACGTACGCACCGTCGTGATGGCACCGTGCTGTATGAGCAGTTCTAGAAAGCGTCCATCGTGCAGCACAGCTTGATGGATTGGATAGTACTCGTCCTTGATCAGATTGATTTCGTCCGAGCGTGTCTGCACGAGATGCTGCACACACTTCCAGGCACCACGTTCGCAAGCAATGTGCAACAGTGGCTTTCGCACCCGGAATGGCATCCACGGTTCTTCCATCTTCTGTGCCAAGATGTTCAGCACGTTGATTTGATCACCATCGATCGCGTAGCAAACGGCATTTTGTAGTTTGGTGTTCGGTCGCTCACAAACACCCACCTCATCTCCTTGATCTGGAAATGAGAAAACGAACATTAATTGAAAATATTCTATTTAAACAAACAGTTCCAGTGAATTGGACTATGACTTTGTATGGATTTCACTAAATACGAAAAGTTTTACTCAATAAGCATGAGTAAAAATCTCTAACATGTTTACTGTAACTCCATTGGGATAGGCAGACAAATTTTATTTGTATTTGAATTGATTGATTTGAAGAGCCACTCTTTTAACTCGCTGAAAAGTGTGATTTTTCGCATGTTATTTTACCCAAGTACATTCCAACTTACTTTTATACTTCCCACTTTCCTCGCAATTGTGTGAGTGCGCACCGGGAAAGCACATCCTTGCTTCGGTATCTATTCTGGCACCGTGTTTAAGCAGCAGCTCTACGCATTCTTCATAACTGTCGTAAAGAAGGGGATAGATTAGCCGTTTTGCGTTAAATAGCCTCTTTTCCAATGCTCTTACCCTTTCAAACAAGCTATATGTAGTGGTAATGAACACGAGCTTCGGTTCACATCCGGACGATGTCTTTGTAGTAGCCACCTAGCTAATTCTACATGATTAAGTCCTACGCTTTTTTGCAGCAAATTGTATCCTGTTTCGTCGTGTATCGCAAGGATGTTTTCGTACTGTGAAGGAAATGTTAAAGAAAAAGATGAATTTGACCCATTAATGTGACTCCAAACCGTGCCATAATAGATGAATTAAATTAAATAGTATTGCTAATTACTGCCCACACGGATATAGGCCCAGTACGACCCAGTTTCATCTCATTGCAAAGTTAAACGTATGCAGCTAAGGGAAGTGTTCCATTGCGGAAGTGAATCGTATTCACGATTGATAATGAATGCACGAGAATTAGTTATAGATGCGTGCGTCATACAAATTCTCCTCCCGTTTCGTTCCGACACGTCCCGCTGCGTTCCCGTAGGGCTTGGCTGGAATTTACCGCAAACCTATACCGCAAATCCCTTGGATCTTCCGCGGAGCGAATGAGAAGGAATGACAGATGCAAAAGATCGCTTCGATACGAGGATTGACGCACGTTCGGAAGGTTGGGAACTCTATGCTTCATTATCGGATGGCTTCTATTTTGCTAATGATGCATTTGTGTACGAATCTGTTCATTTGTATCAACAAAATGATGTACTTTCTAGTTGGTATGGCAATATGCCATCCTTTGTGCTTTCTACCTAAGGAATATGGCCACGAAAGCTTATGTTATACGATCCGACCCGTATAAACCCATACGTACCTTCGGTATTTGCAGCAATAGTGGCTCTAATCGCTGAATCGATATCTTTGGATTTGCCCTGAGTGCGTCAAAGATTGTGTTCACCTTTTCAACCGTCGTTTCCGACACTTTGTGACCATCGCGGTTCGAAAGTAGCGCGCTACCGGATCGGAACACTTGGCTAACCGAACCACCCATCCTGCAAAGCGCGCTGTAACTTCCAACTAAACAGAAGAAAGCACAACCGAAGCAGGCAGTTGTTATGGGATGCTACGCACGTGATGGGAAATTAGTTGTACTATTTCACCAGGCTACTGGATTTTACGTACTAGATCACTTCGAAAGTAGCCAGATTACGGTAAGATGCTGCCTAGGTTTTTCCCTAGGAACGTTTCACGTCTCGCACGCTTGAAACAATATATGATGACCATTTGTCGCCACCGGTCCTGTGCCCTCCTGAGTGGAGCGTCACTTGGTACTGCAACCAGCACATCCAGCCTATTACGGTAACACTATTCCACATGCATCAACACACGCTTTCGAGCACAACATTAAACCACATCGATGCGCTGCGGTTGCCTCCAGGCACATAGTACCCTCTCGTACACTGGAAGCTTTGACTTATTCGATTCCGCAGCTTATGACGCAAAAGCGAAAACACATCCACAGATTACCGCTGATTGTACTGCTGCATTATCGATGGAATTACAAACCTCTACTGCTGACTACTGTCTCTGGTGGTGCAGCTAATACTATTACCGTAACAATGGCAACGGCAGAACATAACAGCGACGTTGACCTTTAGCATTCTCCAGTCGAAGCTTTGCTGCGTTTTGTACAGGTTTCTCGCAAAACTAAGGGCCGCANCTAGGTTTTTCCCTAGGAACGTTTCACGTCTCGCTTGAAACAATATATGATGACCATTTGTCGCCACCGGTCCTGTGCCCTCCTGAGTGGAGCGTCACTTGGTACTGCAACCAGCACATCCAGCCTATTACGGTAACACTATTCCACATGCATCAACACACGCTTTCGAGCACAACATTAAACCACATCGATGCGCTGCGGTTGCCTCCAGGCACATAGTACCCTCTCGTACACTGGAAGCTTTGACTTATTCGATTCCGCAGCTTATGACGCAAAAGCGAAAACACATCCACAGATTACCGCTGATTGTACTGCTGCATTATCGATGGAATTACAAACCTCTACTGCTGACTACTGTCTCTGGTGGTGCAGCTAATACTATTACCGTAACAATGGCAACGGCAGAACATAACAGCGACGTTGACCTTTAGCATTCTCCAGTCGAAGCTTTGCTGCGTTTTGTACAGGTTTCTCGCAAAACTAAGGGCCGCACTCATCCTTTTCTACGCCGTTCGCATTATGCAATGTGACGCTGGAAACACGCTGAACATATCGCAGTAATAAGCAGCTTTTCGACCATTCTCTCACACCATTTGTTTTGATGCACTTTCGCTCGCATTTGCATCAATGCTTTGGTGATGATGCACACCGTACTTGCAGCACATACAGACGGAATGCAACAAGGGAATAGGTAGGCTACTCCGAAGCTACCCCTGAATGAATGAGCATGATTGATTTAATCGTAATTAGCAAGCACAGCCCTGTGGGGAGAGGATTTTTAACCACTTGTGTTGTCTTCACAACCAGCACAATCTGTCACCATGTTTGTTTGGCTGAAAATCGATACACCCTTGGTAGGAATCCGAATTTTCATTCAGTGTTCGCGTACATCGCAACAAATAATGTACGATATTTTGAACGCGTTAAAAAAACCCACAGCCAGCTGATTCGGGACAACGAATAGAGCAAACCGGGCCGGATTTTCGAACACTTCTAATAATACTAGAGCTCTTCACACGGTCATAGTCTTTCAAGCGCCACTAATGCAATTGTTGCTTTCTTTTGTTTTTTCGTTTTTTTGCAAATCTTTGCATGTTTTGACGTACAGCTGTCCCAAAACATTGCGATCGATGCATATGTCCATGCAGCAAAGCGTACCGAACACACGAACTGTCACGCTTCCTGTTATTTTTTTCCTACTCTGAAACTAATTCACATTATTGTGATAATTAAGTATTTTGTGAGTAAAATAAATTTATCCACCCAGCAACGGAGTTTTAGCATAAATTCACATTGCATTTCGTTTTTTGCTGCAGGGACTGTTCGTGGGACCGGTGACGTTGATGACAGCACGCTCCTCTGGCGTTTGACAGCAGAAGTGCCAGCAAAAGTCTTTCTAGCTATTCGCATTTTGTCGAACACCTCGCCGTCCTGAATTTATTCCATTTTTCAACGAATAAAGGACGTGTTTAAGCAAAATGGTACGTTAGGGACGTTTTCCGAGTGTGCGTGAAACACATTTCAACAAAGATTGGGTTTCAGTGTCGCCGCAAAACAGTGATTCCATCTGGAAGCAGAGAATCTAACCTCACAAAACGCCGATGCGAGAGGGGCATAACAGTGAACAACAGAGTGTTTTTTTCTACAGCTTTCTTTTCCTATTTCCAGAAACCGTTGATGCTGCAAGGACATCAGCGTGCAATCACGCAGATCAAATACAACCGCGAAGGTGACTTGATATTCTCCTCCGCGAAGGATAGCAAACCGTGCGTATGGTACTCTCTGAATGGCGAACGTCTCGGTACGTTCAATGGACACATCGGGGCCGTCTGGTGTGTTGACGTGGATTGGACGACGACCCGGCTGATTACCGGCGCTGGTGACATGAACACATTGTGAGTATCGTAGTACTAGGAGGGCGACGAAACAAATGGAAGTATCTACAATGTACCGTTGTGCAATTGCAGCTTGTGGGACGTTGAAACCGGGTCGGCCCTTGGCAAGATTCCGTGCAATTCGTCCGTGCGTACTTGCAACTTCAGCTTCTCGGGCAATCAGGCATCCTACTCGACGGATCGCGCTATGAACCATCCGTGCGAGCTATTCGTGATTGACGTACGAAACATCGACGCCAGCATCAGCAGTGCCGACCCAGTATTGAAGCTGACGATGAATGAGCAGCAAAGTAAAATCACCTCCATGCTGTGGGGCGCATTGGACGAAACGGTCATTACTGGGCACGAAAATGGCTCGCTCCGTATCTGGGATCTGCGTGCGGTAAAGGAACTGAACTCGGTGAACGATCATACCGCTAGCATCACGGATATGCAGATGTCCAGTGATGGTACCATGTTCGTGTCATCGTCGAAAGATTGTTCGGCAAAGCTGTTCGATTCGGATTCGCTGATGTGCTTGAAAACATTCAAAACCGAGCGACCGGTCAACTCAGCCTGCATTAGCCCGCTCTTTGAGCATGTCGCGCTGGGTGGTGGACAGGATGCGATGGAGGTGACCACGACATCAACGCAGGCAGGCAAGTTCGACTCCCGGTTCTTCCATCTCGTGTACGAGGAGGAGTTTGCACGCGTTAAGGGACACTTCGGTCCAATCAACAGCATGGCATTCCATCCGGATGGCAAAAGTTTCGCGACGGGCGGTGAGGACGGTTTTGTGCGTATTCAAGTGTTTGATTCTTCATACTACGAGCATACGTTTGAGTAGATTCGCGGCTAGTGCAACGGCATGCAAAGGCATTGCGGTGCTTCAGTGCGTAAGGACAGTACTAAAACGAACATTAATCAAGCGAACGGAAGAGCATAAGACGGTGTAACTAGCGTGATAAGTGTAAACGAGTGGAGTCTCCCGTGTAGGCGAAACCCATTACCATCTAGCTTGCTCCGACGACGGCGGAACCATGTGCATCGGTACCGTACGTCCTGGTTACTTGAAAAGAAATAAACACAGGAGTGAAGAATGGGAGAGAAATATTAGCGTACGTTTTCTTGTGAGTTGTACAGAAGTGCAAATCAATTTCTTTTACTTCTATACTATAAATACTTATCTTGAACTGTTAATCTAAAAATCTGTTGTAACTGTTTTTTTTTTACTTTTATTTTTTTTCTACTATAACCATGCAGCTATCTTAAATAATCTTCTACGATCAAAAGAAAATATATGTTAAGTTTAATTAACTTTAATTTGAGCATATAATGCACTTACACAGATTGCATTCGGTTGAGCTACGCTTCAGCAAACTTATTCCGTGCGGCAACGGTTTTGAACCACCCTGCATCGTAAGTACTGGTTCCATCGCTCTAAACGCATGATGACAGCAGCTTCATTGAAATCAATATGGCTGTTAAGCAAGAAAAAAAAATGCAGTGGTGCAAAAAGTGTACCAGTGCCTAATAAACTCTGTAAAATGTGTGTTGTAAAATGAATAGCGTGACATCTAGGCTAGGACTGTCGATTAATACATTTTCGGCTTCCTAAAGCAGCATATTAACCAACAGGCTTTTGGTTTTCGTTGCCCTCGTATACAGGCTACAGTGTAGAAGGAAACCCCCAAAACATCACATAAGTTCGTTAGCAGGATCAGTGCCGTTTCTGGTGTTAGCTTTGTTTTGTAGCCTTTTGTACAATAGTGCGATTGCGTTATTTGAGAAACCGTGATTTGTCGCTGAATGGTAAGGATGCTCGATTGATTGTGAAAAGCATGGTTGCAGAGCACAGAAACGTTTTATGTAATTCGCACATCCTATGGTTTTAACCGTTTTGGCGCTTTTCTTTTCTCTATCGTTCCATCCTGCTCACGCTAACGGTGCGACGTCATGCGCCCGTTCCATGCCGTTGCACTTCGGTTACCTGCATTCGGACACCGCAGCGCATCATCTCGTACGCTGATCGATCGACGGCAAACGGACACACAAATGTGTGAGGTCGTGAGAGTTGCTACTGCTGTTGCTGCTACTGCTGCTGCTTTCGTTGCTGCACCACTTTCTATTCGCCCGGGCGTAAAGTAGGAGCACGAAGAGTTGACCGATATTTAGCATTTTCCTTGGCCCCATCCGGACCCGAGTTCCATGCGTAACAGCGGGATAGGAAGCAGTAGTGCAACGGAAGTGGACCAACCGCGTAGTGTGCCGCACGGGCGTGTGTGTTTTGTGAACGGTCAGTTGGTGCGTGGGAAAACGACGAGCGCATAACGGAACGGCGCCAATTAATATGGATTCCGGCAACGGTGGCATCGGTGGCAGCAGCAGCAACAGCAGCTGTCACAAAAGCGATCTTAATCTGTTGGTGAAGAACATCGTGAAGATTCTGCTCACCACCTCGAAGTACCTGCACTGCCCGTTTTGTGCCGACGAGTACCTGTTCGAGTTCACGCTCAAGCACCATCTGTTGAAGAACCACGAGCGCGACCTGGAGAAGATTGTCCGTTCGCCGGACGCTAGCATACGGTTCTGCGAAAGCAACATCTGCCCGTACTGCGGGGCTCTGTTCTACTACATCTCCGCCCTGCCGAAGCATATCATGAACAGCCACAGCCGGGAGTGCCTCATGAAATGGCAAGCGATCGAACAGGAGAACAGCCTGGTACGAAAGTTGGCCAACGATCCCAGCATTCAGTGTGTACCGTGTTCACCCGGGTTGAGCGACTTTTTCGACGAGCTAACCACGGGCAACAGTCGGCAACATGCGGCCCCTACTGCGGGGAGCAGAAACATCATCCAGCTAACCAAACCTTCCCCACTGCTGAAGACGGCGCTTCGCAACGTGAACCGTATTACGGCCGCGCAGACAAACGGTGGCACCGGCATCGATGCGTCCGGTACATCGGCCTGGTCTAGCTTTGGTTTCGACAACTCACAAGCGCCCCGGCGCAACCTCACCAACCAATCCGTCCGACGGGAGCTACATTTCGGTGACGATCGCGTCCTATCGTCCGGTGACGGGGCCAGTACGGGTTCACCGTCGCTCTGTAACCTTATCACTGGCAGCTGCTCACCCTCACCGAGCAACGAATCGATCTCCTCGGTGCGCAAACCAAAGTTCCAACGGAAACGGTTCAACCTGCGCTCGATCAAGCCAAAGTTGAACTTCCGCAAGTATGTGCTGTCGAAGTTTTCGAAAAAATATCATTGCAAGATCGTTACCAGCACGCCAAACAATTTCCTCGACGATGGAAATAGCCGCGACTCGACCCGCTTCCTGCACAATCAGGAACGGTGGAACAGGATTCACTTCGAATGACGAAGGTACGGTTCGCCGTTTTCGTGCGTCATCGAATATCTTTGTGGATTATTGTTTTGTTGCGTATGAAAGCAATGTGGCGTATGTTGCCACACGCGAAGCCTTTCGAAGCTTGCATTTGTTTTTCCTCATTTGATTATTTATATCGTACGCCTATGCTAACAATCCGTTCGATCTCAGAACGACGACACACCAAACGCGCGAGGTGGCGGTGGTAGAGCAGATGTGTATCAAACCTGGCTGTGCAATCATTTCTTTCCATAAACTCTAGTGGTGTGATGGTGATTAGTGCAAAATTATGATACTATAATGTTGTTGGTGTTTATTATGCGCCTACCATCGCGTTAGCCGTTGGGGAGTTTCTTCGGAGATTAAAAAAAAAAAAACGAGGGAGATCGAAGTCGGTTGTGTAATTACAATCGTCGCCTGTGATCGATACGGATGCCGCTCTCGATATGAATGGACGGCAAACCGCGTTACATCGCAGTAAGCAATGTATTCTTTGTTTCATTCTCCCTAGAAACAAGCCTTACTACACAACAGGAAGATGTGATTGCTAGGATGATTGAGATCGGTTTAAAATATGATTAGATGTAAAAGTTTAATAATACTCGCGATTCTATCGACAACGTTATATGGAGAGAGGAGAAAAGCGGAACGGCCAGCAAAAGGTATATTCCGATCCTCACGAGGGAAGAGTTTGTTACATTGCTCTCCGTGAACTATCTAAAACACCAATACTTATAACTGGACCAATAACAATTGCCACACGCGGAACACATTCGCTCGTGTATCGTCGCTTCCAACCTAGGATCGAGTGGAGCCACGAAGATGAAATCCATTTTAGCGTAAGACCAACGGAGATAGTATATTTGTAATGTATTACTAAAGGAACTAGTATCGCATTTGATTCACTTGTTAATTTATTACCTTTCAGCGTAAAACGATAGTTTTAGACGTGTAGACGAGTACGGCGAAGGTAGTTTGTAGTACGGTAGGCGTAACAAAGCAAACAATTCGAATCTCCCATTCTCTTGCCTTCGATATCGAAATTAATCTAAAAACAAGAGTTGTGGAACGTAAACTCTAAAACACCAAGTTTTTCATCACTATCTATTAATAACTAACGCAGACGAAACGAAAACTCCAATATATTATAAAGAAGCAAACAATACTAAGTAAAAAAAAAACAAACATTTTAATCGCTTCCCTCGCGCGCTTCCAAAACAGATCGTTTTACGAGGAGAACAACCAATCGCATCCGACCGTGGAGATGGTGCAGAGAGGGCGTAAAAACAATGAAAAAAAAAGGTGGGATGTTTTTAGCATCCGCAAACTAAAGCAATTATCTTACACAAACTAGCCTTACGCGGAAGTATATTCTTGTTAGCTATACAAATTATTGAACAAAACGTTATGAAACGAACGCCGCCATACGCCGAACGTGAAGGAACGAAGTTCGCGCGTTATATAACGTGTTATTATTATATATTTCATACTAACGGACTATTTACCAGACGATCTAGAACCGATGCTAGCATTCGTATAGTACCAATCGAAATAGTAATTTATCATCCGCCAACAAAAACACAAAGGTAATCTCGTTAAAGTATTTCTGTTAAATAAACCAAACTCTCGTAATGCATTCCGTATGAACCGGTTGTTTCGAATATGTCTGGTGAGAATCGTACACGCAGAAAGAAACGCTTTCGTGACTTTTTTTTTTTTATGAAATCGTTAGCTCTGCAAGATTTATGTATTATCTAGAATAATAATAATCCAACCCTTTTTAGTGTATGCCCCTAACCTGCGCGATATCGTTTTCATTCGGTCCACTAATCTTTCTCCTGTAGTTCGTGTTGAGCTCACACCTACACGAACCATCTTTACCCAGTCGTCTGAGGTTTTTTTCTTTTTTGCTGATCTTGTCAGCACCTCCAATGGATATATCCTTACCATTTTCCTTCCACTGTCCTAACCTACGGAAGAGTGTACTGAGCAAAACTGATTCTATGCTTCAAAGTGTTCACTATCACCTTCTACAATAGCGCTAAAACAGCATCATCCTCGATTGGCCCAGTGCTCTAAGCTTCATTCACGGAAAATGAGAAGGAATGCTTCATTCTTTCCCAGCGTCACCCCCCCATTATAGCCTAGCGCACTATTACGGAACTTTGTAGTGAAAAAAAAAAACGATAGTGTACCAAGCCTTGGTTCGTGGATAGTAGAATATTGCGAATACTAAACGAAGAATAGCACACCGTTTAACTAATTATGTATCACTTGAAAGCTGGTCTTGCTTTTGAGTTTGTGTGCTTTGCTTCTGTTTTTTTTTGGTTTGTTTTTGCTGCCTAATTAAACGTTACAAAACGTTACAACATCTAATCGAAAACCCTTCCACTGCTTTAGCCTGAGTCTTTGTTTGCCCTACAAACATTAATTGGAATGTGTTCCAAGCACGCTACGAACTCGCTACTAACCGCACGAGAAATACCATTATACGACAGCACACACCACCCACACACCTTACAGGCGCGCTATTTCGGTTAAATTAGGATTCGATTTCTTACCACTGCCACCACCACCACCTCCACTACCGGAACCGGCCGCTCCGCCAAGGCTGGAATAGTAGCCGGATTTATCGTGCACGTGTTCCACCATGCCACCGGATGTTCCGGCACCACCACCCCCACCACCGGTCAATGGTGCCGTTTCGAGACACTCGCAGGACAGACTGGAATCGGAACGGTTATACGGACCGAGCAGATTCTCGGTCGATTTCGTAGTGATCGTCGTGGTCGTCGTGGTGGTCTCCTGCAGGAACTGTGTCGGTGGGGGCGCATAGTTTTCCACGTCGACAAACGCCGAGTACCGTTCGTAGCCGTTCTTTTTCGGGATCGAGTTCCGGTGCTGGATGGTGATGGTCGTTTGCGTGCGTGTCGCCGTCGGTAAGTTCGCTTTGGTAAGGGTCGCACCACCACCACCACCACCACCTCCGACCTCCAGATACCCATACCCGTACCCGTACCCACCGTAACCCTTCATCGCAAGATTGTCCCATGATTTGGGCTTATGGACGGCTGGCAATGGTGGTGGTGGAGGAAAGATGGCAAGCTGCTGTTGCTGTTGCGCCTGCTGCGTCTGCTGCTGCTGTCCCGCTGCTGGATGATGTTGCGGATGGACGTACTTCTGTATGTAGTAATGGTGCTGGTGTGTGTGCGGTAGTCTGCCACCGATCGGGACGAGTGCGCCACTGGCTGTGGTACTGCCGGCCGGTGGCTTCTTGTGGATTGAACCGGATGCGGACACTGTGGTCGATTCGCTGTGCGGCTCCCAGTAGAGCGTGTCGGTGCTAATGGATGTGCTATAGGATGCGGGCGAGTTTTCGGCCGCCGGATTAAACTCGCTCGAGGTGCAAGAATGCAGACTACAATGGCTGGCGAGACTAGCGTTTAGGTCATACACTTTCGAATGGTGATGATCCTGGAATGGTAAATGCGGGGGACAGAGATGGGAAGGCAGAAAGCGAGAAAAAGATGCCAGCATGAAGATTCTTACAGTCACTAGCGCATTGACACATACAATAGCTAATACAAATGTTGCTATTAAGATGGTAAGGACTTGAAAAATATGACCAGAACAAGGAAAACAAAGGAATTAAACGGGCAGTAACTAAGAGCGGCCTGTTTCGGTTAGCATTCGGCCACCTGCCTATACATAAACCCACAGCATTGTACGAAAACCTCCGGATGCGAATTGCTGGGGTGACTCCCCTAATGTAACGGCTTGATTCCTACGCAGCCGACAGCAATCGATCGAAACTTACGTGTTTATCTTTGTGACGATAGAGATAGCTTGACTGTGAATGATGGGGCGGCTGCTGGTGCTGCTGCTGCTGCTGCTGCTGTGGTGAAATATGTGGCTGTGACTTTGGCCGTGGAATACGATCCTTTCCGCCGTGTTCCTTTGCTTCCCTGTCACGGTGTTTGTGCTTATGATGATGATCTTTGTGATGTTTCGATTTGCGGCGCGATGGAACACACTGTGGATCACAGCACGGGCTGGCAAGATCGTACGCATCCAGGCTGGTGTTATCCTTTTCACCGGCTCGATTTTTATCGCTGCTACTACTGCGCAGAAAGTGTCCCATGCAGGGATTGCACGAGTGCCCATGCAGGTGGCCACTGCGCCGGGACGAACCGGATGACGACGATTTAGTTGCCTTGGTGTCGTAATTGTGAAGACTTTTCGTTGGCGAGGCGGACGGTTGCTGCTGTTGCTGCTTGCAGCCAACACCAGCACCCAGTGAACTACTGTCTAGGGAGGAGCCACGCATCATATGCTGATGGTCTTTGCAAAGTTTGGCCGCTGTTGGGTTGTTCGGTTGTTGAGCACAGGATGAGTATTCGGTTCCGCTAGCACTTTCGCACGTTCCAGCAGCTTGGGAGGGATGGATCACGTAACGATAGTTACTATCCAGGCACTGAAATAGAAAGAAAAGAGAAACACATTTTTAAACAATACAAGAATTGTGGCCACAGTCGCAAACGTACATGATAGGCCAGCATAAATTGTGCCGGTGGTGGTACGATGTACGTTTTCTGTCGGAGCAATTTCTTCACGTCTTCGGTCGAGGCTGCCGGACGGCAAAACGAAGGTCCTGAGCTTGATTCCACGTCCGTCGTCGAACCGGGATCTATATCATCCCCAGTGGCAGCATTCGCCTTCTTTCTCGCGGGTAAGCTGTGCGTTTTCCACTTTCCTTCCAACAGTTCGCGCTCCCGCAAACAAATCCGCTCCAAATCGGCCATCTTGCTTTTGAGCAGATCCTGCAGCTGGATGTACTTTAAGTGTAGCTCCACCTGTTGTCGAAGGCGAAGAGAAACGAACGTGTGTTAAATGCTGCTCACTAATCGCTGTTAATTGTTTACCGATCGTACCTTCCGGCAGCAATCCTCGAACAGCACCACCATGCGCATTCTATTATCACAGTTTTTGATAAAGTTGACCAGATCCTTGTGTTCGGCCTTCTCCATATCGTAACCGTTGATCGAAAGGATGACGTCGCCTTCGCGCATCCCGGCCCGGTACGCTGGACCATCGTACTCGACGTAATCAACGTACGTGATTACTTCGACCTCCTGCTCCTTTTTATAGTGAATGCCGTAACTTTGCAACGTAAAACCGTACGAACCGTTCTTCTTCTCCACGATGATCGTACGCCGACGTCGATCTTCGTCCGGTTTGGTGGAAGTGACACGATCCGGCTTCACCTTCTCCAGCACCTGTGACTGTAAACAGAAGGGAAATGATTTTATTAATTAGTTCCGTAATTTTATCAATTAGTACCGTAAGACAGCTACGTATAAATTTGTTATGCCTTCTTTCGTTTAAATCTTTCACTATGGTGAAATACGCTCCTAGAGTGGTGAGTATAAATGTTCGCCTAAATGTATGCAATACGCATCACTTATGGTGATTCGCAGTTTAGTTCACCTTTAGTGACAGCGCAATGTTGATCACGTGTTAGAACATGCAGCGTGCAACGACGTGCCGGTACGACGAAGGGTTTCATTATTTAACAAAAGTATCTTAGAAGATTAGAACTTAATTAGTTTCAGGAGAGATATAAAGCTGGTAAAGCTGGACGATATTGAAACATGAATCCAATTTCTTAAAGCTTAACATAAAGAACGATCTCTTCCTCACACGAGAACGCAAGTGTTCATTTGGAGCGATTTTTCTTAAAATAATGTTTCGCGTAAATTAGTATGCGGATTAAAATACTGATGCACGGTAGCAACTTATAGCTGTTTTTAGATGGTTTCTCTTTGCTTTACAGTCAAAATACTAATCAACCAAAAAGGGCGTTTTTATTTTCTAAATCTAACCTTCTTTGTCTTAATGAATTTTGAGAATATGATGGTCAACTACTAGTTTAACATATTTAATTTAATTTTTTTCATATTTTTTTAGTTTTGATGATAGAACCAATTCAATTAATCTTTTAATTGTCCTTAATACTAAACTAAAACAAAAGAAGTATTTTCTTCGAGTGCTTTATCTCCTCATTAAATAGTTAATATGAGTAAGGTAAAGGGACATTAACCAAATTTATATGAAGCAAAATATCTGTGTTGTTTAACTATTTCAATTGTCTAACTGAGCAGAGACTGCATTTACGGAATAATTGGAGCAGATATGATACAGACAAATTTATTCAATATTAACTCTAATAAACCACCTCAATATATGCAACTTGCATAACCGACAAATCACTTCAACTAATTGATTTTTTGTGAATTATTTTGATTAACTTCTGTTCAATAAATATCAACGTTCTTCTACACATACTGTTTAATTAGTAGCCGAATAATAGTTCCTTATTCCTTAAAGATAAGGGGAAGAATCAGTACACAATACTTTTATCCTGGTACAGCCCAATGACAAGAAACAAAGGCAACCCAAATGATGGCACGTGATTGCGTGTTCTTTTCCTTGCCGGTACACATCCAATCAACTAATGCTTAGTGTGGTGGCATGCACCCGTTACTCACTGTTCTCAAAAAAAAAATACACCGCTACCTACAGGTGTCGTATTATAATAGCAAAACAAAAAAAAACTCGCACATATGGCTGCAGCCTACTATTCCGTATGCTCTATCTCATGGTGCATCCATTAAAAAAAGATCATCACAACACACTCAGCTGCAACGAAGAGTGCATCGCGTGCCGCATTGCCTTTGTTTCCCGTAGCAACGAGAAAGATGACTTACTAAATGGGGATGTTTTCGTTTGGTTAGAAAAGGCGAAGAAAAGTGCCCCGACGGGTAAAAGGATAAGTGGTACCGCTTTTGATTACGGCACGAATCCCATACCGCTGACTCGCCTGCTTAAGTGAAGTGCCTGTTGTGTTACGACCTAGCAGAATGGTGATACTACTGGAGGTAGGGTGAGATATTTCCAGGTCGTTCTTTTCCGACTTGCCATTTTTTCACTCCAACGTCCAGCGTTGTAGTAAAGCGTTGGTCTTGAGTGAAATTTTGCCTCCGGTTTGATAGTCACCCGCGCACTGGGAACTATTTCTTTTACCAGGAATCGTGTCACCACCATCGGTGCCGTACCGGTTGGTGCTTTTCACCCATTTCATTTCCAGCCCGGAAGCGACTCCACCAGAGGAGGGGATAAGCATTTCGTAAGCTATCGATTTCTTTTGCGCTCCGGTACGTGTACGTTGGCGGGCTCGCGCCTAAAGAACGTTAGCGGCAACCACAACAATGTAAATCATACTGCTCTGTGCTGCCGGCTTATGTGACACACAACACCCAGCACACGGTCACACTGAATGGGGCTTGAGACGAACGCTACGAAATCAACAATAATGGCTGCACAGGCCACGTGAGCGTCAAGTGTAGAAATTGTCGTCGTCGGTGCTGGTGCGGTCGTATGTCACGTGAACCGGCGGCGCGTCATTTCCACTGCTCGTTGATAATGGAACGAAGGATGGAAAATGGTCGAGACACCACAGTATGAAGAGCGTCTGGGAAGCTGATGGATGCAAACGCTGTAGGAAGAAACGTGCGGACAGGAACAACCGGAACTAACAAGGATCTGTGCAAATAGAGGATGCTTCCGGAGCGAAACCGCTAAAAGGACCTCCAGCAAGGGTCTTCCATCTAGGGTCACTGACTAAGGCTTTGCTCTGTCTGTATTGGCAGGCAGAATGAGGTTTGTTCAGCGGGATGTAGAACGCTGGTGGGTAAGCCGTACAAACAAACGCAGAAATGGTATTCAGCCAGGCAAAAGAAGCAAACAGGAAAAGGGAGATGTTTAATCTTTTAGTACTGCGCTCTCCAAATGGCAATAAAAAAGCACTATTCTTCTTCGGATTATATGTGCCGGATGGATGCGTATTAAGTGAACCGATTTTTCTAATTCTTATGAATGTAGGTACATATTTTTAGAGCATTTTTTCTGCAGAAGTAGCTAGTTTATTGAAGGAAAATATCAAATTCTTTACCGAGTTTGCTAGAAAAAAAAACAGATTTAGCTGCGTTGAAGTTTTCGGGGGTATAATATTCAAAATTTGGAAATTTTCAAGTAGAATGAGTTTAAAAAAAAAGTTAAAGGTACATTTGCACGTGAACATTTCGTACAAAAAAAGACAATTTTAGGGACGAGATAGACATGAAAAAACAAATTTATCGATTCATTCGATTTGAGGTTTAAAAGTAAAAGCTCAAGTTTTACAGTAGACAGTGCATAGTTAAATTTAACTGATAAGCGCATATAATACCCGTATCTGTAAATTTGATGAATATCTCCATCAAAAACATGAAAACCCAAAGCGTTCTACTACAATCAAACTCAAGCCATCCTCCGAAATTCACGACATGAAACCAAATAAACATCAGGACGAGAAATTCAATAAATGCCACATTCCGAATAAAGACTAAATGAAACAAGGTTTGAAAGAAGATTTGTTCCAATTTGTATCCTTTATAACTTGAATACTAGAGAAAACTTGATACACTCGACGGTACGTTGACAGCAAAAGTCACACATCAACGAATAGATTGTAGAGACAAATGAAAAAAAAGGGTTTAAATACTGTTGTTATTGTAATACTGTTTCATTTTAAACAGGATATATAAATAAACACATACACTATCCAATTAACGAAGTATTTTTTCGCTTTATTGTCCCTGCCTTTCCTTGTTTTAATATCTGCTGTCTTTTTTGTTAAGAGATTCATCAGACACGGCCAGAATTGCACAACAGAAGAGACTTTGAGTTCCATCAGGACATTCCAGGTCTTTAATGACTATGAGTGCCAGAAACTCAGGGAGCTTGATTTGGAACATTAAAGTTTTTTGCCAATAAGAACCAAGACTGTAAGGAGGTATGCTCTATAAATCTACCTTAAAAATGGCAAGAAATTGTACAGCAAAACAGTGCATAAATTGTCCATCTTCGGACCATCCGTAATAAGTTAAATAATCAAGTGCAATGATGGTTGAATGGTAATGACGATGAATGGTAACTATCGCGCTTATGTTATGTTTGAATTTATTTCTAATCTACGCTACTGTACTCTCAATCGGTGAAGACATTCGTACTGAAACAGATCTCGTTTATTGCTGCCAACACTTATCCCACCATATCGGACAAAAAGCACGGTAAGAAATCAAGCATGCCCACCTCAACACGCCAGTCTAAATGAGAATGTTAATTACATTTTTCTTAGCAGCACGTTTTCGTCTCCATTGGAAACACACACCCAACGCATACTAATGCGACCCCGTGGCGATGAGTACTAAAAAACGGCATGACATCATAGCACACAGACAGAGTCGGAAACGCAATGATTTCCCGCGGTGGGGATGATTATTGTTTTCATGCCGTTTCGTTTCACTTCCTTCCCTTTTTCTCCCCCCTTTCTGGGCAAACAGTGAGGGCAAATTGCTTCTATCGTCACTCTACTATATTGGTATATTTCGCTCCTGTTTCGGTTGTGCATTGAACTTACCGACGATAATTCCAGCTCATCGTCGCTATACAGATTGTTTCCGGAGCGATACTTCCGGCTGTTCCGGTCGGGGTTCATCTTGATGCTTTTGAAGGTTCTACGCTGCACTAAACCTGGGTAACCGTACCCTACTTCCAGTGGGATCCGTTGGATGCTGTACGTTGATAATCGATTGCAACTAATCTTTTAATCATTAGCAGCATCACCTTTAATGGCAGCCTGGGATGTTGATGTTTCGCTGATTACACTTAAAAACAGTTCCATCAGCATTTGGCACTTGTTTCGCAGACGTACCAGGAGATTCTCCTTTGTACAATTTAAATGCATACACGCACCCACACACACACACACACNTAATAAGTTAAATAATCAAGTGCAATGATGGTTGAATGGTAATGACGATGAATGGTAACTATCGCGCTTATGTTATGTTTGAATTTATTTCTAATCTACGCTACTGTACTCTCAATCGGTGAAGACATTCGTACTGAAACAGATCTCGTTTATTGCTGCCAACACTTATCCCACCATATCGGACAAAAAGCACGGTAAGAAATCAAGCATGCCCACCTCAACACGCCAGTCTAAATGAGAATGTTAATTACATTTTTCTTAGCAGCACGTTTTCGTCTCCATTGGAAACACACACCCAACGCATACTAATGCGACCCCGTGGCGATGAGTACTAAAAAACGGCATGACATCATAGCACACAGACAGAGTCGGAAACGCAATGATTTCCCGCGGTGGGGATGATTATTGTTTTCATGCCGTTTCGTTTCTCTTCCTTCCCTTTTTCTCCCCCCTTTCTGGGCAAACAGTGAGGGCAAATTGTTTCTATCGTCACTCTACTATATTGGTGTATTTCGCTCCTGTTTCGGTTGTGCATTGAACTTACCGACGATAATTCCAGCTCATCGTCGCTGTACAGATTGTTTCCGGAGCGATACTTCCGGCTGTTCCGGTCGGGGTTCATCTTGATGCTTTTGAAGGTTCTACGCTGCACTAAACCTGGGTAGCCGTACCCTACTTCCAGTGGGATCCGTTGGATGCTGTACGTTGATAATCGATTGCAACTAATCTTTTAATCATTAGCAGCATCACCTTTAATGGCAGCCTGGGATGTTGATGTTTCGCTGATTACACTTAAAAACAGTTCCATCAGCATTTGGCACTTGTTTCGCAGACGTACCAGGAGATTCTCCTTTGTACAATTTAAATGCATACACGCACCCACACACACACACACACTATACATTCGCATCCACTAGCTAGCACGGGTAGGATATGTTTGATCCCTTGCTAACTTTTTTCCGACTTCTTTCTCGTTCTCGTTCAGTGGCCACGCTCGACGCGGTGGCAGGAAGAATCGATTTTTGCCCCTTTTTTTTGCGTAATTTAAACTTCCCACATTCTGTACAGTTTTCTGCCATCGATTTTTGCCCTTATCCTCCCTGAAGCACGCGCCACCTGCTTCGGTGCGACGACGGTGCACAGGTGACATGCGAGATGGTTGGCACACATGTCCTGGATTATTAGAACGAAGCGTGCTGTGAAGGACATGTTTTTTTTTGTTATTTGCACGCGAACGAGTAAAACAGAGCAGGAGGAAGTAGCATAGCAAACAATGCACTATGGAACGCCGCAGATTAGACTACGCTCTACGCCGCTGCTTTGCACTATTTTAAGCACGCAGACACACACACGAAATGCTAACGCACGATTAAAGAAAGCTCGATAAAATTAGGAGTGACCCTTGGTGATATGGAAGAAACAGCCAAACTAACGAATTCACAGCTCGTCGTGATGGTTGGGGCAGACAAAACGCCTGCTGTGATGTTGCACGAACGGAATACACACACAAATGACCACTTGCTACCAGATGGTTGCAGGAACACTTTCTTTATCACGCACTTCAAGGATTCGAAGGAACAAAGCAGTCGCCATGTTTTTCATTTTTTCCCCATTTTTTTATTGCACAAACACTCTAATCACAAAGAAATTCCCCAACGACGAACACGAGCGGGTAATAGGTTAAATGTACTAGTAACGAAAGAAAAAACAACAACGATGAAACACAAATGCCGAAGACCGGATATCTTGGTAATCAGCCACCGCCTCCACGGAGGAAGCCGCCTCACGCGGAAAAGGCTAGGAGCATGCCGGGCACGGCGCGAAGGTGGAAGAACGCGGAAGGATAACCACCAGCCACCCGCAGCACAGTACGTTATGCACTGCACGGAGCTGTAAACGAGCTGGGTGCACAACTAGTAAACGACCTCAGCGGGTGTTAGTGGCTAACGTTCAACTAACCATGACAGCACCGAACGCACTTTCGCGATGCTGTGTTTTCTTCAACAGAGCGGGCAGTGTAACAAGACGCATGTGCTGAAAATTGCATCCAGTTTTCATTGTAAACCACCGCTGGTGTGCTGCAACTGGATCAAAGGACAGTCTTTTCCAATAGCATGCGGTGTAAAATAGCATGATCCGAATGTAATTTACTGCAGTTCAATCACGCTTATTTATTGCGATTGCATATTCATCTTCGCTGTATGTTGTATATTTGCGCAAATCATCTTTTGCAGAGAGCCGAGAAATCCATTCGCAACGAATCATTTGCATGCTGTAGTGTACATTCCACTTCAGAACAGTAAAGTGACGTTTGATATGTCAACGGCGTTAAACGTCAGAATAGATGTAAACAAAACATTTTACCGGCGTCGCGGGATAAAAAAGCACGCTCGTTTTCACTTTTGTACTGTAATCTTTTCCCGTGTGTAAAACGTGTACATCAATAAAACTCCATCAAAGTGTAGAACTGTTTCATGATGGCACAATCGGCAGTAGCGAATCAATCGACATTGCTTCCACTTGGTATGTATCAGGCGTATGTCAAGCGTATATCAAGCGCAAATAAAGTTAACGCTGGCTCATTGTGTTTTTTTTTGCTCACCGCTCACAGAACTGGTGGATAAATGTATCGGGTCTCGGATACACATTATCATGAAGAATGATAAGGAGATCGTGGGAACATTGCTCGGATTCGACGACTTTGTCAACATGCTGCTCGAGGATGTGACGGAGTACGAGAACACACCGGAGGGACGGCGGATAACCAAACTGGACCAGATCTTGCTGAATGGTAACAACATCACGATGGTAGGTGACTTCAACCGGACGAGGAATGCTATAATTGGTCAAACAGGTACTAATGTATCGCTGCTATGTTTGCGTGTCGTTTGTTGTTTCGCTTGCAGCTCGTACCCGGTTCCAGCGGTGACCTTCCAGATGCATCGTAAGCCAGTAAACAGCGCGTGTTCGGATGGATGTTGTGAATTGAATGTGAGAATTAATATAATTACAAAACAAAAAGTGTAAAAGGAATGGAAAAGGTAATAATTTCATTATCTCAACGTAAGCACGAGAGCAGAGGACTGCTCGCTAGACGCCTACAGTTAATATCACGGGCATCGCTTCCACCTCCTTAATGTTTTCCTTGATTTCCTCTTCCTTTTCCTTATCCACTTGGTCACTTCCGAGCACGGTAAGGATGGCGGTTGGTGTGGTGGATCGCACCGTAGCTAAGCTGGCGATACTCGATTCAACCGTCGTTGGGTCATCTTCCGTCTCCGTGGTGATCGCTTCTGTCGTAGTATCATCATCGTCTTCGCCCTCCTCCGTAACATTCGCATCCGTCGTTAATTCTTCTTCGGACAATTCTTCACCAACAATAGTTATCTTCACAACGCCCTGTGCGTCGGTATCATTGGTATAGACCAACTCTTCCGTTTGTGCCTTAATGTGATGGTCTTCCGGGTTGAGCGAAATGTGCACGAGCGAAGGTAACACGTTGGCAGACTCCAGGTGAGGTACGTCAGGCATTTCCGTTTCAATTCGACTGTTAACGGCCAGTTCCGTATCCTCACTAACTACCACGAAACTGTTGGCAATGTTGGTAAGGGCCGCCCCCAGACCGGTCACGTTCTGTGCCACTGGTACAGCGCTGGATGTGGCCATCAGCAGGCACAGCTGTAAATGGGGGAAAACGATTTATTTCCATCGACACACACACACACACACCGATCGTTGTTTTGGGACTGCTTTGCTGGCAAAGGACAACGCACCACAAAAGACACCACGCTCATCCTCATCATGGTTGTGTACGGCCGCATACGGGATGTTCTGCACAAGCGTTCTCGAGCGATAGAATCGTACTAAGTTTCTGTCGTTTACTAAACGCAACCTTTCCTGTGCATGGCATGTTCGTATGGTCATTTTATCTGACCAAGAAGGACGATAATAGGTAGTGTACTCAGTGAAGAGTGAGAGAAAAAAAGAGATTCATTCTTCACGCCGTACCGCCCACCAGGCGCGCGGCTGGCGGTTGAACCGGGGAACCGGAGGGTCGCGACACATGGCGTTACTGATTTGTCGTGAAAATTAGCATCTTCATCGTCACATGGGATCGTGAAGGACTAATTTAGTGCGCCGTCAGTATGTGCGACGTCAGGTTGTCGCAATTTTCTTGTTGCTTTGCTGTTTTATTTGTGTTCGTTTTTTTTTATTTATTTTCTGGTTGCATTTTTATCCACGATAAAGAACGTTTGTCCCGTATGATTCGATTGTGATTCATTGCCAATTGCAGAGAAAAAAAAATGTCTCACAGATACAAGTGTGCGCTGGCTTGGTAAAATCTTGGAATCTTGCACGCCAACGAACTTTAAAAGCGGCAAGTCTCATTCTTCACAACAATGGTTTGGCCTTCTAAACTCTGGCTAATATCTTCGTTGATTCGCATTAAATTTATGGATGCTGATAAGATGCTAATTAATTTCTAATGTTTTTCCATTCGCGTCGAAATGGATCACGTTTTACGGTTCGGTTAAAGTTTCCACTAACAGCTTTTAATTCTCCAATTGTTTTCTCCAATTTACCCAATACTCGTATCAAAAGCATTTTTAATTATGGATAATAATTGTTTTGTGGTTTTTTTTTGGTATCAAATCATAAATAAAATGATTCACCAATCAAGAAACAGCTGTAAAATGCTATCCATGGTCAAGCCATCGTCCCAAGCCCAAGATGTGTCGTCTTGATTTTTGAACCAACCGTATCATGCGTCTCCATGCAACAGAGCACGATGAATTCATCAGTTCCTACCTACACGATACCCTGGCAATAGTATCGTTTGCTATTCTTCTGGTGTGAATCTTCTCAACCTGATAATTAGTGACCCGTTTCTATGCCGGTGTATGTGTGCCTGTATCACTCGATTCAAGTAACAGCCACCGTTGTAACGAAGCAGAGTTTCGCTTGATGACGCTGCCTAATTGTGACCATTGTGGTGGCAATACCGACGAGAGTCATCGTGCAGCTAACATCCGTGTGCTAAAATTGGTGCACGAAAGCAATATACATATATATATAGACCCGCTGGAACACACCGGAGAACGGTGTCATTCGCATGTGAACGTCCGGAACGGAGAGCTGCGTTCGATCTTACGGCACTCACTCACTCACTTCATATAGTATTAAATCACAATCACGTGTGTACCGCTTAGAAGGAAAATAAATGGCTACTCGTAAAGGAACTTTGTACTGCTGGGCGTTTGTGGTGGCCGTAGTGTGCTGTCTGTCGTGCGTTGAAGCGGGACCACTCCCGAAGGAACATCCAGACGATAGTTCTTCCGAGGAGGGTCAAGGTTATCCACTCAACTCCCTGTACAGTCCGGTTGAATATGGAGCAACGGTAGAAAGTGATGAGGCTACCCTTATGGGAACGAACAGTTCCACAAACACTACCAAGGAGCTGTAAGTGGATTGGCAAAGAGTGTCCTATTCATCAGAAACAGACATAATAAAAATGAACTTTCTTTCTCGCCTATATACACAGGTACGTGATCAAGGCGGTTGTCTATGAAATTGGAATTTTGGCCGATGTCCCAGACAATGAAACACTCGAGGAGGGCGATGAACCGATCACGTAAGTTGCCACAAAACGATCGTCTTAACCATCGTGCTAATAGTCCTATTTTCGAATATCTCTCATCAACCATCACTAACAGGCACCAGCAGGTCGATCTGTCCTTCTTCAGCCACGGTGGTAACGATACGCATCTCAACCTCGGTGACATCCCGGTACCGATTCAAACCAGCGTACAGGGGCAAGTTTTTACCGGCATTGCACCGGTTCACGTCGGTACTGTGCCGACCAATCTGAGCGATCTTCTATCGGCCCTTCCGATCGCTGGCACGGTGGTGAACATATCGCAAACCAACAGCTCGTACGTGGAGGTGCACAAACACAACATTAGCGATGCGGCCGTCCTGTTGAACAGTCAGCAGGGTTTGGGTAGCTTACCGTTCGGTAGCTCGGTCAGTGAGCCATTGGTACCGGCTAGTGTCGATGAGACGGTTATTGGATTGACGACTAAAACGAAACAACCGCCCAGTAGTAGTGTGGATGGTGGGGAGAAGGATGATGAGTAGTGGAAGTGATGGAAGTGAGTGATAAGCTTATGTTAATATTGATAGGAATGTTATAAAATATACCTTTTACTGATTTGTATTCATTTCGTACGTTTGATCTATACACTAAACACGTAGGCAACGTTTGTCACACAGCGGAAGTATTTCCATTTCCTTTCTTTTTCTTCGATGATAATCTGTCGATCGATCGCTCATTATCACTGATTACATAAAGAAAAATGTATATAAAACCCGTAAGCTTAATTGGCTGTGATGTACGTTTATAACAAGCTTAATAGCTAAATTTTTGTTATTCGTGTTTTTTTGTCCACGGTTCAGTATCACATAATACAATACTGAAGGTTAAATAGCTCACCTGTAGCACGGATGTGCGTAAAGAACCTCCGTTGCTTTTGGTGGTGCATAATTCAAACGATTCGTAACTAGTTACAATGATGTCGCGATGATTTTGTTGCCATTTCAAACAATGTTTCGCAAGAAACCATACCAGAGAAAGAGAGAGAGAGAGAGAGAGAGAGAGAGAGAGAGAGAGAGAGAGAGAGAGAGAGAGAAGGAGCGCAGATTCAATGGTCTGGTCTAGGTAAACATTATAAATCATCGATGATAATTCACCCTGATTTACTTCATTCATCCGTTAAGCTGTTTTGATCTGCTTGATCACGCCAACGATTAGCACCTTCCGCACCAATAGACGGTCAACAATCGGATCAGACCGGATACGTCAAGTCGGCGTAGACACGATGGTGATGACTGTTGTGCGTGGAATATTACAGCAAATCTTTGCTCACAAGGTGCATTCGAATCGAATTAGCTAAAGTTCGGAAATGTTACAACAGAACATGGACAACAAAGTTCAAGTATTTTCACTGTTTATTTGGATTATAAAGAATCTTTTGCTGACCCCCAATAGCAAACGGTATCTCATATGGTAAATGATGTTTTGTTCGTTCCTTTTTGTTTTGTTGTTGCTTTTTTAAAGGTTGCCAAATCCCTTTTTATTACAACCCACACGCATTGATTTTTGTTTACTCTTGCAAGCCTCTCTCGCCGTTTTGCTAAACGGGGCAAAGGACACACGAGTGTCTTATATTTTCAGCTTTACTTTTCTTTCTATACACGTTTGTTTGTTTTTTTCTCAATTCCCCAACCTAGATCATCAAATAAGCTTACTATCTCTGTGAGGTTTTGCGCTTCCTTCTCTTATGTTTGTCACCACCCCGAGAACCTGTTATACGGGGCTTCCTTCCGTGGTATTATTTAGACTGACTCTGCGTGACACGTTTTTTAAGCACTTTTCTCATGATACACTAGTTTATGTCGTGCAAGTGTTCGGTTTTACGGATATCATCACGCTAATCTTAACCACCATGTTTGTGTGTGGTTAGTGTTAATGGTTAAGAGAATTGGTTTTGCCTGTGCAATGTTAAAGACATTCTATCGTCCCCGCCGGTTTTCTTTCTTGTTCGCTGTTGCTTGTTTTCTGATGATCAGATTAAGCTCCCCGATTCGTTCGGTACTAACAAACGAGGGGAGTCTAGAGTAGTTAACGCTACAGTAGTCATTTACGTACTACTACTTGTTTACTTGCATTGATACACATTTCTCGTTGTACACAACATATTTTCTCTCCTTGACACTCTTTACTATACACGTCAGGTGGCTGAGATAAAACTGCAATGATCGAGCGCGACGGTACTTCCCGATAAAAATCTAGGAACTTGTGTAAATTGCTTTGCCATCGACACGCGGTAAAAATCAAAAGTGGTGGTTCTTCAACAAAGCAAATAATCTTTTCGTATCGTCTCTCTATCGTCCTTCGAAGGTGCAACACAAAAGTACAAACGTAAAATTTAATATTCTAATTACACAGCGGATACACATCACAAAGACCCATCCGCACGAGTCCGTTACAGAGAAGAAAAAAACACACACACACAAAATGGAAAATATCTAAATGAAACAAATAAATGATAAACGACAAGTAAAAGTTACGGCTGAAGTTATTATTATTTTAAACAAAATTTAATTCCGAATATTTTACATGGGTTTTCTATTTTTTTTTTACCTTTTCTTCCCTAAACAACTTTACAGAAAAAGGTTACGTGCCTAGCTTTGTTTTATTAAATAACCTAATGAAACGTTATGAAGAAAATAAATGGACAGTAAAATTCATCCTCCGTTGGTTACATCGCACCGTGTCGCGTGCACACACTCGGTGGTGCTCCGTAACACGTGTGACCCACACGTCCGTAGTGCACAATGATGAACGTGTGGTACGACCACTAGCCACACGATTCCTTTCCGCAAAACCGATCTTATGCGGGATTTGGTGATTCACAATGGTGAATAATTCACAACAATCGCATACGCGCACGGCCCGAGAATCAGACGATGGATTTGAAGAAAGGCTGAATTATCTCCCCTGCCAAAACTATCCTCGTTCCTCATCTGATCGTCCCCTCTAGGCGATAATCCAATCCCATCGGTTACAGTTAGTGTGAGTTAAAATAGCCCTACCTTTTTCTTAGTCCACGGTTTTAATCTAAAACAAAAAGAAAATGGAAACATTAATTTGTAGATAAGCATCATTATGTCAATATGCATGTAAATGAATGTTTTAAAAGAAAACTCACAATGAAAAAGGTTTACTTTAGCTTTTTCCAGAGATTGAAAGTTTGCTTTTTAAACACATTTAACACATGCGGGTAGTCCCCAAGATACAATATTAAAATTTTTCAAAAGAAATTTCAATCTTTTCTTCTGTTAATTCACTAACATTTGGTGCTAGCTAGCTCCAAATGAGTAAATGAACGATATTTTCGAAATCTTCTTACGTTATTAGCTTAAAATATCTCGTAGAGCGTATATCTCGGGCAATACCAGCAAACATTTATTTTAAGCTTTCATTTACCTATGACATGACTTTCCAGTTCGATCGTTTTTGCCATCTTGTTGCTGTTGGATGTCGGCTGCGGGATAATCGTAATTTCGTCATTAATCTTCAGCGGTTTCAGCAGTGAATCGCCACCACCGACAAACGGATTCCTTAGCCCCGCAGCGGATGAAGACGATCCGCCACCCATGCCAGATGAGGTCTGTTGCTGTCCACCACTACCACCCATACCCTTGTTGCCTTTGCCATCGGTCGTCTTCTTTGCCACCGTACTGTGCGCGGAATAGACGTGGCTTTCAAACTGTTTGTACATGCCGAACGTGGCCGTACAGACGGTACATTTGTACGAAAGATGGGCAGGTTTGAGCGTCATGTTGTGATCGCGAGATACGTGATTTAGTAGCTTCCATTGGTAAACCTTTATTTTTGTTATTTCGGTGAAAGAAAGAACGAAAGTTAGAACCTTGCGAATGTATATCACCAATTTCGCGTAATACAGTGCGAATTCTTACCCGTCCACACACTGGACAGCGGCCAGCATCTTTGCCCTTGTTGGCGGCTTCCTGCATCGAGCTCGTCACCAAACCATGCGAACCCAACAAATGCCTTTCCAGGCCTTGATCGGTGAAAAACCGGTACTGACACTTTTGGCAATTGAGTGGCGGTCGGTTGTAGATCATCTTGGGATGAATCTAAAAGCGCACAGAGAGATATAGATGGTAAATTTAGATTAGCTTAGGGGACACATTTCATTGGCAGAAAGGGAATAAGCAAACATCATACCTTCACTTTGTGTATCCACTGCATGTGATTACGCAGCTGGTCCAGATCCTTGATATATCCGTCGCAGATCTCACATACCACGAACGCCATCTTGCCACCGCTTGGATTTTGGCCAGGCTTTACCGCGGACGTACCTTGGGCCTGCAGCTTCGATAGGGCTCCGGAAATGTTGGACATGTTCACGGCCGCATTGTTGCTGTTCGAAGCAGACTGCCGTGGTAGCGGCGTAATCGAGATGCTGGGTGCCTGAGCCGTCTTTGTTGCTTTCATACTGGACGCATTCTACGCGACGAATTCATTGATCGACGGATTAATAAACGAGACATAATGCGGAGAAAGAATGTTAATAACGTTTGTAGTACTGCAAAGCGCGTCTGCGAACCGGTTTCCAACCTAACCCACGAATTAAGATGATCAGTTGGGGAAAAGCGGTAAGGTGGGAATAATGATTTAGTAATATCAAAACTAAAACAATCGAAACATAAATAAATAAAATAACCAAACCACAAAAAAACGATACATACACGAACGAAATCGTTTAAAAAGAATGATTAACTAAAAAACCAACCTGAATCGTGATGGAGGCATTGGAATTGGTTAGAAGAGATCGTCCGGCGTTGGTTGTTTTCTATCGGATTGTGTGTACGCATTTTGTTTTGAGGGTGGTGGTTTTTGTGTTGTTGTTTTGATTTGTTTATGTCGTCGTGCGGGAAGGGAAACACATTTGTGTTTCAGGAGTGCAGGAGAAAAAATGTTTAAAAGGAGCGGGGACGTTTGAGAACGTTTATAGACAGAGAGTGAGTGGAGATGAGGATCATAAATAAGAGTAGAAAAAAAAGAAAGGATCGAAATTAGTTGAAAAGTTATACGGTAGTGCAAACTGATAATTAAAACGGCAATGTATGAACTAGTGAACTAGTTAAAACATGCTCTAGTTAAACGCTAATTGTATAGCTACATGTGTATCGTCCCAACCGGAAAAGGCAATCCGCTTTTTGTCACGAAACATTAGTGGGCAATTAATGTTTTATACAGCCAGACAATATTACATCCTTTTTACCATTTTACACCAAAACAAACATTCGTTCGTCCATACCACGGGTTTTCTATCAAGTATAATATAGCGTTTCCTGGACTGTGCCACAATGTACAGACAGCCGGTAACTGTCATTGCTCATATTTTGCATGTGTTAATCTGCTAAATATTCAAACCATGATTAGTGTGTGGTTAGTTCGCTTGCTAAAAACCAATTCGAAATTAATCGCACAATAAACTAAACTCATCGCAATGATAATGCAATAAAAAAATAATGAAAAAAAAACGGGATGGCAATTTACCGGCAGATATTTACTAAATCCTCCCGCAGCAGCAGCGGCTAGTGCCGATGCCGAAAGTTGAAGGTTATTGGGTATTACCATTCCTGCTCCGGCGAGTGTGTTCCGAATGGCGGCGGCTGACGCAGCAAGCGCGTTTGCATTCATACCAGCGGTGATACTACCGGCACCGGCCGTTCGTACACCACCCGCACCGGTAATACCCGTGGGCGAGGGAATGATAGCCGGTGCCCGACCACCAGCGACCGTACCGGTGGTACCAACACCACCGCCAATACCGGCCGCACGGGCCCGTATTGCGACG
Source organism: Anopheles rivulorum (assembly GCA_018908115.1). Lineage (NCBI taxonomy): Eukaryota > Metazoa > Arthropoda > Insecta > Diptera > Culicidae > Anopheles > Anopheles rivulorum. The sequence goes on along the minus strand of CM032178.1, from coordinate 35,749,971 downwards.
GCTTGCGCCGCTGGGGACAGGTTCGCCAGGGCAACATTGTTCAGTGAGGCAGCAGCGGCGGCCGCATTCGTGCCGGCTAGCCCCAGATGCTGCTGACCAACGCCTGCAAGCTGCTGCTGCTGTAACTGATTGTGTGCCATGTGTTGCTGCTGCAGATGCACCGGACTTGATACGACCTGTTGCTGATTGATGCGCTGCTGATTGGCAAGGGCGATGTTCTTTTGCTGCTGGGCTGTCATGGCCTAAAAGTAAGAACGAACAAAAAGGTAATGAACGTTAGCTTGCACTTTCTTGGCTGGTTAGCACACGAACAACCCTACACTTACCTGATAAGCCGTGGCGGTTCCGACGAGTCCGTGCTTCGGTTTGATACGCGGAATCTTTGCCGGCGGTTCCCAGTCGATTGGCGGGTTGAGGTTAAGCTCGGGTCGGAA
>CM032178.1:35697571-35726530 GCA_018908115.1 Anopheles rivulorum | reverse complement strand
AATTTAACCGCTGTACATGATTCCACGTTGTTACATGGTACAGCATGGAACAGGACGATGTTTGAACAATTGCTTTGATTAGTATATTTCACTCAAATTCATAGCACCAGCTGAAGCTATTTCCCAGCTGACTGGGATCATCACTTCCGTGCTTGGCTAACCGAAGAAACGTCATTCAACTCCCGCTTGTCCACTCGCAAAAGGGGTCGTTGTGCACACCACACCGCTGGAAGGAGGGATGGAAGTATCGTGTGCCGGAATGGGTGTAAACGAGACGGACAAATTTGAATGAAAACTCTCCGCGCGTGTGTTTTTACTTTACCGCTTGCTACACGCGACCGTACGCACACGACGGTACGGTCGCCATTGGACCACCACACACAAAATAAAAACTCTTGTTGATGGAAGATATTGCCCGTAAACAAACTGTACGCGCGCCTACTATTGCTGCGTGTATAACTCTTCCCGCTCTCTTTGACGGTGTTTGTTTTTAAGCCAGAGCACTCTCGCTCTCTCCTGTACATGCCGATTTTTGCCAACAATGCACTGACACGAACGCGCGCACCGCGATGCTGTCACTAATCGCGGCAACCGGTCTAACGCACACAAGGTTTCATTTGTTTTCAAAGCTGCGTACCTGCCGTTTGATACTCGTACGCGAGCGTGCTTTAATGCAGCTGTTTTTTTTAATTCTTTACCATTTCATATCACCCCAACACACCACTACCGTCATTATGCTTTCCTTTTTTGATCGCTCGCAGGGCGATATGCTTTAACAAACACTAAACGATATGTGATCAGCTGTAGCACGTGATATGTAAAGAATAATAGCAAACACAAACATTAACCAACATCAAACGATGGAATCGTATCTGTTTTTCCGGAAACAAGTTTATTATCCTTCATCTCCTCACCTCCTTCCTTCCTTAACCTTCTGAAGATGATCATGATTGTTACCCTACACGGACGCCATATTGGATTTAGTCGGAAAATATTTGCGCTCTACACCCTTCGTTTCCTTGCACACAATTTTCACCGTACGACTCCCGTTAACCCTCCCCTTCACTAAACCCAACAAACGGAACCATCGCTGTGGCAAAAGCAATGGGGAAAATAACACACCAAAAAAACAAAAAACAACACACTCCGAGCCGTTCGCTCACGCACACTACATGCGGCGTTGGCTGGCACTCTGTGCTCACAAACACAAACGCATGCTTTGATCTAGCGCGTTTTCCCTTCTTCACAAGCTTCACTGTACCGCATTCAACTCATCTCATTAGACACCGCACACAAACACACCATTGGCACACATGCACAGCGGCACAAGCGATTCGGTTGCTCTTTCTTTCTGCGATAGAAAGCGTGACGTTTGGTGTTTACCGTCCTGCTCTCACATTTTTTCCGAACTCCCCAACCCTTGTTGAAATGGTTGGTGCACACACCAAACGCACACACACACACACACACACACAGCCGCCATTTCTACATTGCGTTGGCTTTTCTTTTTCACATTACATATCGGCTTTAGTGAAACGAACTAACCCACTTTACTAGGAAGGGATGCAGTGTAAGGGACTTTTACCAAACGGTACTACAGTAACTGCAAACGAACAGGGCATTCTGTTCCTTTATTTTTTGCGAATCATGCAAACACACACACACACACGCATACATATGCACAGCACGTACACAGGAGCAGACGCTTTCTTCCATTCAACGATTTCAACAACGGCTTCTTACATTCGAATCTATTGTAGGGGAAACACCATGGCTAAACATTTCTTCCTTATTTTAAAACGTGAGACCACTTGGTACCGGCTTGGTAGAAGTGCTTCAAACACTGTCACGCACTGTTATTTCGAAAGGTTCGCTCTGTTTGATTAAATACTAAATTAAATCCGCATTCGCAACTTACACACCTTTTCTGCTTCACCGACGATGTGAATGCACGTTTTCTTCTTTCACTGTTGGGCCAACATATGCACACGCAGAGATGGGACGTCACGAACCTGCCTGCCTGCTCGGACGGTCGGTTCCTATCGAATTAAAAGGCAGTGGTATTTGTCCGATGTGTGGAACCCCACAAACCCACTGCTCTGGGCAAGCTTGACTTTTCCCTGCTGCCGTTTATACGAGCAGGTTGAAATTCCTGTTTTTAGTACATTGTACTAAATAACAGTAAAAAGGGTTCCGTAGCGAGTTTTACTGGGTCAGGGAGCATTTGGCTTGTGCGATAATATATATTTGATTGTTCTAGCTTATTTGCTTTGAACGAATTAATCGTTTCGACGTTTATTTTTGTAATTGAAAACCTATGCCGGACACTAGCTTCGATTACGAGAAAAATAGTGAATGTTGTAAACAATGGGAAATGCCAAAATTCAATAGAAAAAAGGGCGGAAAATAGGGAAATAAACATGTCCCATTTGCGTGAGGGAAACAGCATCATACAAGAAAAGAATGGAGAATAGTGGCAACCAGGCGTAGCGTAGCGAATAGAGTTCTTCAATCAAAAGGAAAATACAAACGAATTAGAAATGAACATGTGGTTTTGATTGGTAGAACTTCTTCACTGGTGATACTTTACAATGTTTCATTCACAAAAAATGGAAAGCAACACTATTTGGAACACGAGATTAGTTCTGCTGTTGTGGAACAACTTCTCAAGCGGATGATAAAACATTTCTTATGTTTTTCTCAGATTTATTTTGTTAAATAAAAGTACTGATTACTGAAACAACATAACTTACGGCTAATATTCCTCCTCGTCCTCATCGTTGAAGGACAGTTTACTCATTTCTTGCTTTTGTTTTGTCTTTTTAGTCTTTTTATCTTCTAATTTTTGCTTCGGTTTGTCTTCGCTTTTCTCCGATTTGGACTTTCTTGATTTAAAGACAACCTTTTGATTGAGGTCGGCCGGTTTTTCGCTCTCCTCTAAAAGTGAACATATGCATGAATAGGAGATCTTCTAAATAGCAGCATTTACCCATACCTTTGAATGCCTGCTCAGCTTCCGCTTCCGTTAAGTCGCCTTCCTTTATTACAACCACTTGGGGCTTTTCGTCTTCATGTTCCTCGTCATCTGAGTCGTCATAGTTTTCGATTGCTTCACGCTATGCAGAAAGAATCGTGACATCAGGTTGCTTGATAGACAACGATGAAACTGCTAGCAGAAAGCGAAGCTTACCTTATCCTGTATAGATGGTCCTTCTCGATAACCGATTTGTGCTTTCATTCGTTTTAGAAAATCTGGCTCTTCTGGTTTGATGAAAGCTACATTTCGTTTGGACATTTCGGTAACGCAAGGAATTGTAGGGCCAATTAAAAATATGCTGTGAATTACTAATGCTTTGCTTCCCGCGTTCTGGTCTGTGCGGTTTCCAAAAGGTGTTGTTTACGAATGAGCAACAACAACAAACAGTAGACAGCACACTGTGACGTCACAATGACCATTTGTTAAGAAAGTGTGTGTATCAAAATGATTTCAAATAAATATTTCTATGCACTTGGGTTCATAAATAATGTTAAATTGTAAATATAAAACAAAAAAAAACATGCAATAGAAAAATACGGGACCAATACAAGTCATATAAAATAACCCATACTGTTATACAAGAACCTTCAATTAAAGAAATTTTCTCCTTGTAATGAAACGAACAATAACCAACACATCTGAAATATTGTTTGAAAATTATTTTCGTAGTTACGAGTGACGTATTTATCAAAAAAAGTGTTTGATTAATGTGCATTACTGTGCGTAAAATTACCTCGCATTTGTTTGCAAAAATATCCGATGTATCGGTGCGTTTATACTGAACGCGCTCATTGCTAGGAGTTTTGGTGTAGCACATTGTCAGTATCAATTTTGCGCTTGTAAACAACTCCTGGTTTTGCGAGATTGGTGAAATCTAAATCCAAAAAGGAACCATCAAATCCATTAGCTAGCTTGTTGCAGTTGCAGAAGATCATAGCACATATTGTAACGCGTGTTGAAACGATTAAGTAAAGTTTTGCATAGCCAATTCGCACCTTCATTCGCTTGCCGGCAACATGGACAAGAAATCGTATCTGATAAGCTGGTGCCAAAAAAATGGCTGCGAGCCCGTGTTCGCGGTCCGTCCAACCGGACCAAAGCATCGGCAACGGTTCCTGTGCGAGGTGCGGATCGCTGGCATCGACTACATCGGCGTGGGTAATTCCACCAACAAAAAGGATTCGGAAAAGAATGCTTCCCATGACTTCGTAAGCTNGGTTCATAAATAATGTTAAATTGTAAATATAAAACAAAAAAAAAAACATGCAATAGAAAAATACGGGACCAATACAAGTCATATAAAATATCCCATACTGTTATACAAGAACCTTCAATCAACCAAGTTTTCTCCTTGTAATGAAACGAACAATAACCAACACATCTGAAACATTGTTTGAAAATTATTTTCGTAGTTACGAGTGACGTATTTATCAAATAAGTGTTTGATTAATGTGCATTATTGTGCGTAAAATTACCTCGCATTTGAGTGCAAAACTATCCGATGTATCGGTGCGTTTATACTGAATGCGCTCATTGCTAGGAGTTTTGGTGTAGCACATTGTCAGTATCAATTTTGCGCTTGTAAACAACTCCTGGTTTTGCGAGATTGGTGAAATCTAAATCCAAAAAGGAACCATCAAATCCATTAGCTAGCTTGTTGCAGTTGCAGAAGATCATAGCACATATTGTAACGCGTGTTGAAACGATTAAGTAAAGTTTTGCATAGCCAATTCGCACCTTCATTCGCTTGCCGGCAACATGGACAAGAAATCGTATCTGATAAGCTGGTGCCAAAAAAATGGCTGCGAGCCCGTGTTCGCGGTCCGTCCAACCGGACCAAAGCATCGGCAACGGTTCCTGTGCGAGGTGCGGATCGCTGGCATCGACTACATCGGCGTGGGTAATTCCACCAACAAAAAGGATTCGGAAAAGAATGCTTCCCATGACTTCGTAAGCTATTTGGTTCGGATTGGCAGAATAGCGGAGAGTGCGGTTCCGCAGGACACTGTCCCCTTACCGCCAGTGAATGATAGACCGGATGCGGCTAGCGCACAGGCCGGTCCTTCGGTGACAAGAGCGCAACACGGACCGGGGGGAAACATATTCATGAAAGGGTTCGTCCCGCAAGATTTGGGCCATGCGTACCGTCCGTACGTGCCCTCGAAGGAAGATATCCAGCGAGAGCAGGATAACATGGAATCTGCCGAATCGCTCGATGTAAACGCTTCTATCCATGGTAATTGGACGATTGAGAATGCGAAATCGAAGCTTAACCAATGGATGCAGCATTACAAAATTAAAGCAGAGTTTAAGTATACCTCCATCGGTCCGGACCATGCCAAGTGAGTATTATGTTAGGTTTGGATATCGGTTTACAAACAAACAACAAGACAACAGGAAGCTAATTTCTACCAGTTTCAACCACCGGGAAGTTGGTAGAAATGAGCTTCCATTGTGAAATGCGTTCCATTGTGTACTGTAACCGCTAGCCCGAGGGTATAGTTTCGAATCATCGCCCAACATACACTAAGGAAGGAAGGGAAAAAGCAATCGATATTTGCATACAGTTGGGAAGTTATCATTTGCAAGATAGATTCTGTTTGCGCTAGAATAGATTTTGCAAATGATCACTTCAAGAGTGCAGCGCGTTTTATTGGCATTATTGATCGATATGCAATTCCTTTCCTTTCTGTTCGTGATTCGTCAAAGAATGTCCGATACAGCTCTACCAACAGTGCTGCTTTACGAGATGATTTGAAAATGTACCCTACAGGCTTTCTCTACAGGAACTAACGTAACAAGCGGTAAGTAAGTTGTAAGATACGGTCAGGCAAACTATTTGCAACCAGTGCACTAGATTGTCGGTATGGGGATTTTCATCTTTATGTTGAAGCAACCTTCTAACTGATCGCTTTACCATACTGTACGATACAGGAGCTTCATAGCGGAGATGACCGTTTACGTGAAGCAATTGAACCGTGCAATAACGGGTCGCGAATCCGGATCGAACAAACATTCGGCGAGTAAATCTTGCGCTTTGTCGCTTATACGACAACTTTACCATTTGGGTGTGATTGAGGCGTATACGGGATCGCTAAAGAGTGCGACGTAAGTATGCGAAGAAGGGACACATGAAAACATTCAACGCGACTCTACCAACATGCTGCACAATTATGCTTTGCAGGGCATCGGAACAGATAACGGCCTATCCGGTGAAAATTTCTCATGAACTTGCTAAACGCGTGCACGAATGTTTGATGGAGCTAGAAATTCAACCGGTGAAGGTGAATACATCAAATACCGGTACGAAGGACACGGTCAGCTTGATGCACGCGTCGGACGATGTACATTTTAAGCCGCAATCGACGAACCTACACCAACCGGCTTCGGTAATCTCATGGTCACCACCACAAACGAACTGGAATCCTTGGTTGGGATGTAACATTGACGAAGGTTACCTGGCAACGGCAACGCTCGAGCAGTTGAGTGAAGATTTGTTGCGCGAAAGCCGTAACCTGGTGAGAGACAAGCAAGAGCTGCAGATAAGTATGATGACGCGCGAGAAGCTTCCGATTTCGGCAATGCGTCGACCGATCATGGAAGCGATTAACGAACATCCGGTGGTGCTGATCCGCGGCAACACGGGCTGTGGTAAAACGACCCAGATCGCACAGTACATCCTGGAGGATTACATCAACTCGGGCCAGGGAGCGTACTGCAACGTGTGCGTCACGCAGCCAAGACGCATCAGCGCGATCAGCGTTTCGGAGCGCGTGGCGAATGAGCGGTGCGAGAATTTGGGCTGTGCAGTGGGCTATTCCGTGCGGTTCGATTCCGTACTGCCGCGTCCGTACGGTTCGATTCTGTTCTGTACGATTGGAGTACTGTTGCGCAAGCTGGAAGGTGGCCTTCGAGGCGTTTCGCACGTAATTGTGGATGAAATTCACGAGCGCGACGTGAACAGCGATTTCATACTGGTCGTGCTGCGCGATATGGTTCACACGTATCCGGATCTGCGCGTAATACTCATGTCGGCCACCATTGACACGACGCTGTTTTCGCGTTACTTTGGCGACTGTCCCGTGCTGGAGGTGCCGGGAAGAGCGTTCCCGGTCGAGCAGATGTTTCTCGAGGATTGCATTGAGATGCTGAATTTTAAACCTAGCCCACCCGAAACTGGTTCAACAAAGCGAAAGAGAGGGAAGGATGGCGAGGAGGAAGGAGGAGATGGAAGTGCAGAGTATGATCCGGATGTGCAGGACAGTGGCAACCTGAATGAGGTAATCGATGAAACTGTATATTCGCCACAGACCAAGCAGGCGATGAGCATGATGTTGGAGTCAGATACACCGTTCGAGCTGATCAATGCACTGGTGGATTATATCGATCAGCAAGGTAGACCGGGCGCCGTGCTTGTGTTTCTTGCCGGATGGAACATGATTTTTTCGCTGATGCGACAGTTGCAGGCGCGCCCAAACTTGGTCGTGTTGCCGCTACACTCGCAGCTGCCACGTGAGGATCAACGGAAGGTGTTCAATCACTATGGACAACGGCGCAAGGTAATTCTGGCGACGAACATTGCGGAAACGTCGATCACGATCGATGACATTGTGTACGTGATCGATACGTGCAAGGCGCGCATGAAGCTGTTCACTTCGCACAACAATATGACCAACTATGCGACAGTATGGGCCGCCCGGACAAACCTCGAGCAGCGTAAGTGAGCGTGTGGGGAAACCTAATGGGAAAGTTGTTTAATACATAATGTGAAACCTTTCCGCTAATCGCTTACAGGTAAGGGACGTGCTGGTCGTGTCCGTCCCGGCATGTGCTTTACGTTATGTTCGCGAGCCCGTTTCGCGAAGCTGGATGAAAACCTAACGCCAGAAATGTTCCGTACGCCGCTGCACGAACTTGCGCTCAGCATCAAGCTGCTGCGGTTGGGTGCAATCGGTAAGTTCCTGTCGAAAGCGATCGAACCACCACCGCTCGACGCGGTGATCGAGGCGGAAATGTTGCTGAAGGAGATGCGTTGCTTGGACGAGGCTGAGCAGCTAACACCGTTCGGAAGAATTCTGGCTCGTTTGCCGATTGAACCGCGGCTCGGCAAGATGATGGTGCTGAGCACGTTGTTTGGGCTGTGCGACACAATCACGACGATGGCTGCGTACTCAGGCACGTTTTCGGAGATTTTCCTGCTGGAGATGGGTCAGCGTCGTCTATTGGCTCATCAGAAGGCACTCAGCGGTCAAACGTACTCGGACTACGTAGCGATGCAGGTGGCATTTGAGGTACTCGATTAGTGTTGTCCCCTTTTGATTTAGAACCATAGCTCATTGTAGCATAGATAATAATTTAAATTTTATCTTTACGTTTGCCAACGTTTGTAGATGTGGAGCAGAAAGCGTGCTGTAAGTGAGGAAGCGGAGATTCGATTCTGTGAGTGGAAAGGACTCCAAATGCCGACGCTACGCACGATTGCCGAGGCAAAGAAGCAGCTGATGGAGAACCTTTCGCTAGCTGGGTTCCCGCAGGATACGATGATGCCGATCCGGTTCGATCCGGAAAGTCCCGACCCGGATCTGGAGATGGTGATGGCACTGCTGTGCGTCGGGCTGTACCCCAACGTGTGTTACCATAAGGAGAAACGGCGCGTGCTGACGACGGAATCGAAAGCCGCCCTCATCCACAAGACGTCGGTGAACTGTAGCAATACGCCCACCACCTTCCCGTATCCATTTTTTGTGTTTGGCGAAAAGATACGCACCCGGGCCGTATCGTGCAAGCAGATGTCCATGGTAACACCGATCCATCTGCTGCTGTTCGGTTGCAAAAAGGTCGAATGGTGCAACGGGTCGGTGCGGATCGATAATTGGCTCAATCTGAACATGGATCCGTACGATGCCGCCATGATACTGGCGTTGCGACCCTGCATGCAGGATCTGTTGGTACAAATTTCGGAAAATCCAGACAGCATCAGCTGTATGCTACCGAAGCACTTGAATATGCTGAAGGTAGTAAAGGAGCTGTGTGCGTTCAGTGCTGGGGATTATGAAATTGATGATCGGTCAAGAGCCTCATTCGGCCAAAGGGTACAAACGCATCCACCAAAGATGCCACGATACGATGGTGAGAAGAGTGACCATTTGAGTGGTTTTATTCGTATAGGAAATAATGGTGGCGGTGGTCATAGTGGTGATGCTGGAAGTATGCAACAATCGGGAGGAAATACGGGTAACTTCCGACATTATGGAAATCGTGGTTTCGGATCTGGATATGGTAATAACAATGGGGGGTACGGTGGTAATCAATCGCACTACAACCAGTACACTAACAATTCGATGGGAAATGCAACATCCAACGATCGTTACACGGGTGCGCGAGATAATGCTGGCCCGTATGGCAGAGGTTCCAATTACCAGGGTGAATATTCTGGCGGGAATCGTGGCGGTTACAGNTGAACTGTAGCAATACGCCCACCACCTTCCCGTATCCATTTTTTGTGTTTGGCGAAAAGATACGCACCCGGGCCGTATCGTGCAAGCAGATGTCCATGGTAACACCGATCCATCTGCTGCTGTTCGGTTGCAAAAAGGTCGAATGGTGCAACGGGTCGGTGCGGATCGATAATTGGCTCAATCTGAACATGGATCCGTACGATGCCGCCATGATACTGGCGTTGCGACCCTGCATGCAGGATCTGTTGGTACAAATTTCGGAAAATCCAGACAGCATCAGCTGTATGCTACCGAAGCACTTGAATATGCTGAAGGTAGTAAAGGAGCTGTGTGCGTTCAGTGCTGGGGATTATGAAATTGATGATCGGTCAAGAGCCTCATTCGGCCAAAGGGTACAAACGCATCCACCAAAGATGCCACGATACGATGGTGAGAAGAGTGACCATTTGAGTGGTTTTATTCGTATAGGAAATAATGGTGGCGGTGTCGGTGGCGGTGGTCATAGTGGTGATGCTGGAAGTATGCAACAATCGGGAGGAAATACGGGTAACTTCCGACATTATGGAAATCGGGGTTTCGGATCTGGATATGGTAATAACAATGGGGGGTACGGTGGTAATCAATCGCACTACAACCAGTACACTAACAATTCGATAGGAAATGCAACATCCAACGATCGTTACACGGGTGCGATAGATAATGTTGGCCCGTATGGCAGAGGGTCCAATTACCAGGGTGAATATTCTGGCGGGAATCGTGGCGGTTACAGTGGCGGAGGAAGAGATTTCCGACGCGGTCGCGGTGGATGGTAGATGTATCGCCGGAGGGGCGAAGAATTTGGCAAATCGGTTGCAAGAAATGATGAGCTGCTTGCTTCGTTTTTGGAATAATTGGATAAAAGGTACATAACGACCGCCATATAATATTAGTTTAATTGTAAGGCATTACGCGGCGTTGTCGGTTCTGTGTCGATACACCACCGTACACATACACGCATTAATTGTTTAACTTACATTCTACATACCCAGTGTAGTAGCTTTAATGCAATTAGAAAGCATCGGAAATAAATACATTCAAACAAGTAAGCTGCACCGATAGTCACCGAGCTACACGATACCGGATATTCGTCAATTCGCAAGTAGAACTTTTACGGCACAATTAGTTTATTATGCTTTCGCCTGCGCATGTGCCGTATACTTTGCGAAGAATAGAAGAATATAGTGTATCTCGGGCTAGGAGCTGCAATGGAAAAACACAATTGAGTTGAATAAAATGTGATACCAAAATTTCACGAAAACGGGAGCCATTCCTTCTGTGCTGTTTATTGCTATAATAAGTTTCGTTCTTTATTATCGGCTTATTACATGGTTTTGCTCCGGCTCGAGTCGTTCGTATGAGTAATGCAGTTATAATTTGTAACGTCTTTTTTTTATTGCTTTCTGTACACAGGTTAGATAAAACTCGCTCTCGCGCCTTAGTTTGTTCTAAAATTGTTACACGATTACATATGCTCGTTTTCGTTCACCCTTTCTGACGGCATCTGCCGGGACACGGTTGGTGACGACCGCGGGATGTTGGCGGGCTATAGCCAAACAAACACCCCCAAACCACGGCACAGTTGTCCGTGGGTACGTTCTTGGTCGTACCATCTGCTCGTACTACTTAACCGCCACTAATGTTTCTACTAATAAGCTCCTAAGATATTGGCACTTTTTATATGTTGGTGTGTGGGTGTGTATGTTGTGCGGTCGGAGTGGGTGTGTATGGGTGCGGTGTGTGGGTGTTCAAACCATCCCAAAGTCCGTCATCACCTTGGTCGCGTCCGGTTCGGCAGTGGGTGGGGTAACCGTTTGCGCCAACAGCCGGGCATCGTTCTTGAGCCGCATCAGTGTTTGCTGCTTTTCCTGATTAATGTTCAGCTCGACGAGCGTATCGATGCTGTTCAGGCTGGCGTCACCCTGCAGGATCTTCTGCGCCGCAAGCGACGTAAAGTTGAAGCTCAGATCGGACAGGCTCGGGAACTCGTACATCTCTTCCAGCACTAGCGGTGGCTCATCGCGCGCACCATTATTCTGGTAGCTGAATCGCCGATCCAGCTCATCGTAGTGCGAGTAGCGTTTGTGCCCATCGGTATCTCCACCGTTGTCCCGCTCGGTTCCGTTCGTACCGTTCTCCTGCACCAGTATCGTAATCTGTGCCGCCTTGCTGTCCCCGTTCGCCAGCAGATTCGGTTCGCTCGACACCGAAAGGCTCTTCTTCATCACGATCAACCCGCTGAGCGGTTGTGATGGTGGGATTGTCTGACCGCAACACTTTGGATCGTCGGTTTCCGCTAGCTTTCCTTCCCGGCCCGGGTTCGCGTTAAGCTTCTTGATCTCCGAGTTCGAACGGCGCAGATTACTCTGCAGCCCGATCCGGGCCGTCCCTTCATCGTAGGTCCTGGTGGGTGATGTCTTCTCCACTGCCAGATCGCCGCAGATGTTCTTGCTGTCGTGCTGTATGTTTTTCAGCACATTTTTGTAGAAGAAGTTAGCCGGCGGTTGTACTGGGGCGGACGTCATCGGTTGGAACGGTTTGCTATTGTTCATGGTGCTGTTTTTGTTGTACTTGTTGAGTTCCGGCGTGCCGTTCTGCTGTACCGGGATCGTGTGCGTCGTTGAGCCGGGCGGCGATGATCCCGACGAGCCCGAGTTCGATGTTGTGTCTCCGCTCAGTCGGAACTGTAGCAAAGATTCGCTGAGCGCTGTCAGGTGATCGATCGGTTTGGAGAGATTGAGCCCACCGAGCCCTGTACCGAGTGCTGGACTTTTGGACGTTCTACCGGCAAGCGTTGCAGGTGTGTTGCCCTTAACACCACCGCCGGTATTGGTGCTCGTGTAGCCGAACGTGGTCTCGAAGCACTTGTAGCTGTTGTTCGCTTTGGTCGTCGATGCCACCGCTGTCATGACCGTCGTTACCGTTCCCGGTGCAGAAGTTGACGGTTTCGGTGTGCCATTCGATGGTGTCCCTCGGCTAGGACTGCCCGACTGAGGGCTGCTGCCAGCGGTTGGTGGTTTTGTGTCGTTGCTGATGAACAAACTAGAATTGCCCGACTGTTGTTGCTGTTGTTGCTGCTGCTGAATGGCCGTGGTAATGGTGGAGGAAGATACGTGCGATTCTAGGCTGGAGTGTGTGCTGGTACGCGTCGAGGACAGCTTCTCGCTGTCGAAGCTCGACGGTCCGGACGTGACGTACGTCATCTTGCCACTATCGATGCTGGACGGACCGCTGGCAATGCCAAGGCTGCGACTAGTTTTGTGTTCCATCTTTCCCTGACTGTCGCTGCTGTGCAGCTTGTCGGCGGACGAGAGCTGTTTGCTGCGCGACACCTTATAGTACCCGGAGCTGGCCGGTGTGGAGTGAATCGAGCGGGGCAAACTGCCGCAGTAGTACGAGCCGGGGCTCTTGCCACGACGCACCGGTGAACAGTCGCGGGACGAGATGAAGAACGTGGACTCACTGGAAAGGTTTCGTCGGTGGTGCCGTCGTCTCGGTAGCGATAGCGACCGTTGACTCACGTCCGAGCTGTCGTAGAAGGTGGAGTTTAACAGGCGTGACTTGATTGGAAAATCCTGTGGGATGAAAATAGAGAAAAAAGGTGTATTAGCTCACTTGATTGATTGCGCCTACCTTCACACTGATCGTATACCAAATAGTCCGTCGTCTGCGTGCCTACACTGTGCAGATGGGTGGTCTTCGAGTTGAACCATTCTGGTGGCGGGAACTGGGCCGAATACGTTTCGATCTGCTTCGATTTGCTCTTGGAGCGTGTGCTTCGTCGGAAGATCCGTGACAGCAGCGATTGAGAGGAGGCTTGTTTTTCTGGCAGCACGGAATAGAGTGAGATTGCTCCAGTGAGACGATGTGCCATTGCAGGAAAAATGGGTTCTACTTACTCGCATCCAGGGAGGCTGGTTGTTCGGGTGTCGCCAACGGTGCCATCGTACCATCCTTGGTGATCGTTTGCGCATAGTTCTTGGAGAGACTTCGCGTGGAGGCCGACCGCTGGAGTCGCTTGGACGAACCGAAGAAGCGTAAGCTATGGCGCCGTTCGAGCGTTTTCCCATTGCTCGGGAAGGATGCACTGCGCTGCTTGCTGGCGGAACGCGCATAGAGGATCTTGTCGTTCGGATTGCCACCGCAGATCACATCGGCCAGGTTGGTCTGGATGCACTGGTGTGTCTGGTCGCCGTCGCGCACGGTCGATATCTCACCGTACAGACTGCTGAGCGCTTCGTGGCTGCTCATCAGCAGCGTTTTGGACTCCTTCGTCGGTGCCGCACTGTCCAGCTCGACCCCGGCAAAGCCACCGTACTCGAGCGAAGCGTTCGTTTTGTTGCGTCGTTTCCTGATGGGCGAAGGAAAAAGCACACAAGTAATGGAAGGATGGTTCGGAAAATGGGCACCCAGGTGCACTTACTCAGGCGTGACGATAAAGTATCCTTTGGATGTTTGGTAGATTTTGATTTCTTGCATCAGCTGCACAAGCGTATCGTAGATCACTTCTACCGACGGTTGCTGCATGTGGGTGAACCTGGATGGCAAAAAGGAAGATAAGGCTTTAGCGCAACCGAAATAAACAGCAGGAAATGCGATTGATTCCTACCTAGAACGCAATCGGTTGCGTATGTTCTCGATGGTGGCGGACTGTCCTTGGGATGTTAGCTCCATGATCACGTCGCAGAGCGCTTCCGTGAGTGGTGTAAACTGTGTCTGCACGATAGGCGTCACGATACAGTCGTCGATGTCACCTGTTCATCATGCGGAGAATGCGGTAGGTTAGATATTTGAACATTTCTGGAGTGACAGTCGTTAGTTATAAGGGAAAAGTGCCTGCCGACATTCGCACCAAACTTCCTCCCTGGACATACTTTACTTGCATGAATAATTAACGTAGCTTTTTTGTTGCTTTACAGTATACCTTCAATTATTGCAACTAGCATGAAATGAGCCTGCAACTAGCTGTAACAATAATACGGTCTCCATGTTTGCGGACCTTTTTCTTTTTGCTGCGGTCAATCAGCAACAGCTACGCGCGTAGCTTTCGAATTGCTACCATACACACACAAACACACACGCACACCGGTCCTTCTCACTTTCTTTCCCCCGTTTCTGTCCGCTTCCCATCCATCATCAGTTGCGGAACGGTACGCATCCATCATCTGGTAACAACTTCATTAGCCCAGTGTTTCGGTAGTCGCGGTGTCGGTCATAAACAAATTTGTTGATTTACTACCCAGCTTCGTGGTGTAGTTACTTTTGCGCACGGTGCGATTGGACATTAGGAGAGGGACTGTGTGCAGGAGTCTTCTCGGTATGGTAACTTTCCCAAAAATAAAAAAAAGATGTTGATCACCGCGTGTCGTCTTGTCTGGATTAGGCACATAAGTGTCGCTTAAAACCGGGTGGTGACGGTCGTGACCGTCAGCGGGCCACGGGCGGCCCTATGACGCTTGCAAGCGTACAGGTGACCGGTAGTGTTTTGTCACGTTTTTTGTTATGTTTATTGTTACTTCCTGTGGGAGAGAGCACACTCCAAATGCTTACTAGATCATTGCCTCAAGATCATCCGAGGGTTCGTGATCGCGAGCGAAGGTAACGTCTAATGAATGTATACTACCAAAAGTCAACGAAGATCTAGTGGAATAAGAGTTAACTAAAGCTACGACTACTTGTATCGTATTATCGAGAAACTAATTTCCCCGCTCAAGAAACCTTCAGAAGTCAACGACTGGTGGAAAACACCAGTTTCCGGTTACACGCTTCCCGACTGGTACCCTGAATGGTTTAATCTCGCCAGCGTCCAGGTAGCAAGCGATCAGATAATCGCATTATCCATCCTAACATCAGCTGCCGTGAAGATTGAGACTCCCTCGTTAAGGGTCGTTTGGAGGCCATAGTCCAAACGGGAGTGAAAACAGTTCACCAGCATCTGCACTGGAGATCGGTCTGCCCCGAACGCTTTTACGAACTACGGTTAGATAAGAGAGACCTTCATGCCGGGACTTCAAGCATGAGTACAGTTTCCATCGACCATCGGGTGTTTTATTTGTTTTAATTTCACACTGCTCCGTCCCAAACCCCTTTTTCCGGGTCTATCCTGCGCCATTTTGTGGTGGTTAGGTGGATCCGATAGCGTTTACCCGGGTCGGGTCAGCACCGGCGACAACTTAATTTCTCCCGCGATCGTGAGCGCACGTGTTACAAGAAGCTTGAAATTAAGCGAGAGTGACAGTAGCGAAAGGCGTCAATCGACGCTGTCAGTTCGTGAGCGAAAGGGAAATTTCTTCCTTCTTCGCAGCGTTCGTACACGTTCTTCAACACCCCCAGCTGGGTGTAGTAGCCCTTTTGGGGTTTTTGGGAAGATGCCTAGAGGGAAGGCTGCCGGTTGGTTACAGACAGAAAGACACGCTTTGGGTTTGGTTTGGTGCGTAGTTTAGGAGTCTACATCCAGCGGGAATCGGTGTCTATTAACCATCAGGTGTAAGTTCCTGTCGTGTGCTAGCGGCGCAATTCCGTGATCATTGGGTTTCGGGGTTGTAAAACAACTGTTTGTGGCTTGGGCTTGGGACAAAATTTGTATGTGGCACCGGTTTGTGAAATGGAAAGTTTTCGTTTTCTTATCAGCTGCGGTGACATTTGGTTTGCGGTTGCTTTGATTGGCAGCAGTTTAACAAATATCACACAGCCTTGGGGCGTCACATATATATATTTTTTTAAATTTTGGAGGTGAACCCTTCGGGCGGGAAAGTGAATGAATGAATGCATTCCCAAATTAAGTAACCGAGGCCGGTACGGTATCGGTAGCCCGTATTGTGGAGTCGGTTGGCAGGTACGGTAAGAATGATCCATACAGCCTCGTGTGATCGTGTCATGTTACTACTACGCTTTATTGCTCGGAAGCACTTTCGTGAAGGCTTCCGTGCCGGCGATACGGCAAATATTGATCCATTCGGGTTGTCGACTAAATTTACCTAATCCACTCGTGTGATAAATATTTATCGTTCGTTAAACCGCTCGCATCGCATCGGAATGCTGCATAAAAGGTAGTTCTTTCTTCTAGCTGATGATGTCACGCCATGTTGGGCGTGGCGGGTGTGGCCTATCCGATCCCCAAAGGTCACTGCAAATGTAACATAAATACTCCGAGATGGAACAAAAACCAACAGATTTTAGTCGGTTTTTTTCTAAAGTTCATATCTATTATCGGGTAATGTTTTCATGGTAGATATCGCCCACAATCCTTGAAGGCAAGAGAACACCCCGAGTTCGGTACATCTTCCGTCCGAACCGCTTTTTTACGGGGGGGGGGGGGGGGGGGGGGGGGGGGGGGGAGAAGAAGCGTGTAATGTATATGCTAATATGCGTGTCGTTTTACGGACACAGATATGCCAACGTTTGGGGGCAGGATTATAAACGCATAAATGTCGATTGTGACGCTGGGAGGGTACGATCGTAAAGGTTTACCTTCACCGTCGGCGCGCAAAGTTCCCAAAACGGTCCATAACCATCATGTTTGGCCATCACGCTTGTATCACGCAAGATTGGTATAGCGAGACGATATGTTTTTTGTGTCCCCCGAATGGACACATTCGGATGGTACGTGTTTGCCGAAAATCTCACACTGGATGTGACCCCTCGTTGAACACGGGACACGTTGTGGTTTTACGGATTCTTATCAAAAAACGTTAAAGCAATAAATTTTCTTCCAAAATCGTTCATCCCCGGCACATGTTGGGAATGGACGAGATGGTCTATTTCGGACCAAAACCCTGATTGTTCCCCTTTTGTTTTTTTTTTGGAGGATGCGTTTAGCACACATTCGGTACTTACCGACGGAGTTGATCAGATAGGTGGCCGGTGGTTTGAGGACGCTGCGAGCGTAGGCACTGCGGATGATTTCCAGCGCACATGGTTCGGCCGTTATCAGCAGCATGCCGGGCGAAATGTGTCCAAGATATTTGAGAACCTTCGTGGCCGCCGCCAGTGGTGCGTTCCACCAGCATTGAAGGTTAGCTGATAGAAAATTCTGTAACGAGCAAAAGGTTGGATATATTATGATTATTGGTGAGGATTATTGGACTTAATTTATTGAGTATATCGCAAAGAAAAACAAAGCTTAAAAAAGGTATTTAAATAAAAATAAAAGAAATACTGGTGACTGCTTTAGTTAAGCGACGAACCTTGTGAGTACTTCGTTTGGTGCTTTCAATTCAACTTAAGCATGATTTAATTTGATAGTTCAAAAACAAATATCACAATAACCATGTTACGGTGTCTGGTGCTGCCATAAAGACATGAAACCATTGGCACACGTTGGGTTGACCTTAAAGGGCAAACTCCTGTGGTAACGACTGCAAGCTTATAGCCCAATGGCAGGAAATAACACCACGAGAAACGACTCTATTCTGTCCCCGGATACCCGCTGGCTTTGCTCACGCTTCATACATTCCACAAATATCACACCGTCTGCGGTTGTCTTACGGTTTGCAGAGGGTTTCGTCAATCCCAGGGAAGCCAAGGAAGCCAGGGAAGTCAACAGATACAGGCACAAGGAAATGCAGATGATGTAATGCTGTAGAATGGGCAGCGCGTGTGATTCGAATTCATAATCGTAGCGGGAGTTTTGGTCCGGTGCTGGATTGAGGTGTGTAACGTGGTAGCAAAGAAAAAGTGTCGTGTGGTTTGAGTTCATTTCACTCAATCATCTAACGTACGCACTTGTTTTAAGAAGACAGCAAGCTTTATATATAGGAAAAAATAGTATTAATTAGTTTAATTAATTTTTCTATTTCAAATTTCATATGATAGATATGATTAGTTATCATGTTACATTCTTTTCAATTCAAATCGTCCATTCTATAATGAATGGTGTGGTATGGAAAAAAACTACTGGCTGACTAGGCAGCCTTATGTCCTTGTTATTGTAGTGCAAAAGTGCACAAACACAAATGAAACTAACACGCGGAAGGACTTATTCGGCAGTCCGCAGTCGACCGTATAAAAGCTGTCAGGACGAATGGCGAATGTCTGCGAATGGAATTAATCATCACCCATTTGCCCATTCTTCCCATATTTCCAACGGATGTCAGCTACAAAACTGCCACCAGATAGGAGGATTGGATGCTTGTTTTTCTTGCCACTTTTGGTATGTCGAGTTTTTTTTGTTTGCAGACATTGGATGATAATGAAAAGCGTACTGAAACGTTTTCGTAGCTTTGTGTTGGCAAAATTGCAAATTCCCAGAACACCAGCAGTAGACGAATCTGGTGCAGGCTTCGTACGTACCCTGCACGGTTTAATAAAGTTAATTTATGACTTGTGGCAGTTGGTGTTATGAGCATAAGGGGTAGAATGCTGTTGCATTAATTGGAACCAGTTAAAAGGAATCAAGCTGGTGCTGGTGGCAAAGGTGTGAATGAATTAAAGTTAAAAAGAGGGGTTATTATGTGAAGTGTGAATATTAAATTTATAAAAAAGCTACAAATTGTCACGAAAAGTAGGAAGCTTTTGTTTAATTAAAATAAACTGATGAGAAGCTAAAACCCGACTCTTAGACAGTGTTGATAGGATTAGAACAGTGTAAAAACCCGTCCCACCTGTCAACAGCAACATTAAACATAATCAATCATTCCGTTCACATGAACTCCTTTGCCCGTTCCTTATTATCATCATCATTGGCTGTTATCATCGTGAATATCTACAGTACAGTTTCCTCCCCAGTTTAGCTGTGTGTGATTTAATTCATCTCTTATTAAAGCGAACGTTCACCATTTACACCCGGCGGAATGGTTTCATCGCTTACAGAACATCGCTTATGTTCGGGTCGCTCTCTCTTTCTCTCTGCACCCAAACACTCGCAGCGACAAATCAGGACATTCGTTAAACGCACACACCATCCATCGTGCCAGGGGTAGGTTTTCCTTCCCATCCTGTATCGGTTTGCCGAAATTGCGAAGGGAAAAAACAGCCTTCGATCGGGGGAAAATTCGACAGGGAATGACCATCAAACGAAGCGCTTGGAATCAGACACATCTGTCCCAAACGGCAAGCACGAACACAACATGAAGCAATCATGCTTTTCGGGACAAAACAACACGGTTTTTGTTCGTTTCTGTTCGCGGGGGTTGAGTTGAAATTGGAACATACCGAGGGAGAACTGAAATCGGATTATGGTGAAGAAAGCAGATGAAAATGGCAGTGCAAGTAACACGGCTGAAAGTTATTTCTTGGTGCGCGTTCTTGTGCCAGTCTTTGTAACCGGGAACGGTTGACGGATTTCCCGCTCTGTTCCTCTGTATGTGTGGCGAACGTTGATGGTGTACTGGGATGAATCCCACACCCCCTCTCCCATGGGGTGGGTGGGAAGTACACTAAAAATCAATAAATTTTGCAACTCGCCATTTTCCGGACGACGGTATTTAGCGCAGTTTGAGTGGGTTTTTCGGTTTGGTCGTAGTTTATAGTTGGTTCAATTTCCGGTTCAAACCCGGGTGGTACACGAGCAGTTCTCCAAAATATTGATCACTTATGCTTGTGTGTGTGTATGTGTTTATTCTGTACTATTTTATTTGGTTTCCACTCGAGTACGCGGTTGTTGTGTTGTGTGCGAAAACTTCTGAAGGGAACTGCTAGGGAATGGGTACCAATCCCTCCCGTTTTTCGCCCTATTTTATCTGGGCGATGGGTAGTAAATGTTATGGGTATATTTCGATTCCCATACAAGACATGTTGTGTGTTTTTGTTTATTCTACAGGTCGTTCACAGCTGAGACTGATGAAGATGCCTGAAGAAGAAGCGAGAAACGAAAGTAAAGTAACAGTTACTTCTCAGTCATCTTTTCACCACAGCACTAACGTTCTTCCGTTCTGCTGCTCCTCGAATGCATTCCCAGTATACATATATATATATACCCAAGAGAAAAAAAACACACACATAAGCTAAAGGTTAGAGAATTAGCTACGAACAAACAAACATGCATTTCGCTGTGTTTGCTCGTTTCGTAGAGCAAACTTGTTGAGACAGTCTTTCCCACAATAGCCCTCAGGTGATGTCATACGAGTTTTATTTGATTGTAACGTTTTGGGCACGCCGGAACATGCGTGCCCCGGTGACGGTTTCGCTGTTATTGGCTTAAAGGAAATTATTGTTTTGACAATAGTACGTTGAAGGGTGGGCGAACTAGCGAGGGCAAAAGAAAAAACGGAAGAAATATGAACCTAATCACGATTTTATGTTGACTGAGCAATAGCCATTATTAATTTATGGTTTATTGCAAAGGATACGATTCTATTTTATGAAAGGGGAAGTTGTTGTGCATCTCCTTTTAGTGCACTATTTTACTTTCAGTAAATCATTGAACCATTAAATTTCAATATTTCATACAGCAGAAGGGTCAATCAATATCAATATCAATAAATGTTACAAATGATATTGAAAAAATGTGCATGTGGAGTTGATAATTTATAAAATGTTGATGATTTAAACAACGTTTAAATCTCTTCTATCAAAGATTAAATTCACAGTTAACTTCCTGCAAGAGTTCCTGATTACTGGGAATTTCTAAAGAACATATTTTAGATCAACATGCTTCTGCACATTGCATATTTATAAATGATCAACAATGACCATACAATTGACTAAACCATCGAGCCGACTTCAATATGACAGTAAACCAGCTAAGTAGTTATTCAGGGTACAGCTGTCGTTGGTTCGCTATATGTAATTTAATGTAATTTAAATATTTAAAATATAAAATTCGTATTGACGCGTTGGGGATTTGCAGCAGCTCAAGAAAAATAACAATATAGTTATGTGACAACTCATGTACGCTGGATCTGCTACTAAACGCCAAAATTCCATCCCAAATCATCATCTCAGTGATCTTCAAACGAAGAAAGTAGTGGAATTTGATCCACCAACTTGCATTTGGCGTAATGAAGACTAATCGTCCTACAAGAATGGCATCGAAAACTTTGGAAGAGGGTTTTATAGAGCTAGAAATAGAGTGGCTAGACAATATGAGATTATTTTTGGAAACCACTTCATCTTTCTTCGCTATTCCGGCAACATACCGGTCGCAAGACATGTTAAGTTTTGTTTTCTTCATTTAAATTACACAGGAACATAATTTTATCACAAACGTTCAACATCATTCCGAGACTGGCTTGGTTGCATCATTATGCAACGAACAGATCGCGGTGATTTCCGTTCCAAATACCCATACCGAAAGGCTTGTGAAATGAGAGGCCAAGTCGCGGCTCATCAACCATTCCCCGGTTCCGATCGGTAAGCGTGAAGCAATTAATCAAATTAGTGCAAATAAAAGCAGATAAAAGCAGGCGCACAGGGCATTGCTTGCCACACGGATCGAGACAAGCTTAAAGTGAGATCAATAATGAACTGTTATTTAGCAATTGGTTTAATTTCTACGCCCACCGTGGAATGAGGGAAAGGTGATGTCCGTACAAACTGCCCATGACATCGCGAAGGGGGAGAGGGAGAAGGAGAGGGAGGAGAAGAGAAAATGGGGTGGAACGGGAAGTGGAAGTGGAAAAAAATATACAGCATAAAGCTACCGCGTTACCGAAACAGGGTGAAGAAACAACCATCCTTGATAGAACTGTTCTTAGCAACATGTTTGATGCGAAGCAGAACAATTCTTTTGTGTTACAAAAATGATAGGAAATTACATGCACGTTACAGTGCACTGCTTTGTTTGTTCGCTAGGGTGAAAAAAACTAACCATCGTGGAATCATATCAGATGCGCTTTTAACCTTTCAATCAGCTGCTTCACGATCGTTGGGAAATGGTCAGCAAAACAACAGCACAGGGGCACGATTTATTTCCCGTCCGTCAATGGCCGGTCGCCATTGGTGGAAAGTGAGATAATTTCAGGGTTTAATGCGCCAACCGTGCATGTATGTGCATGTGCGCGAAACAAATAATGACCTAAAGACCGGTTTCACGCCAGATGAGGAGGTTGGGCCTTTTTCCTTAACGATTAATGTGTTATGTTCGCTGTAATTGTTCGTCTGCACACTTCGCTGCTGTGCGGAAAAGCTGTGCAAAACTTGATACAAATCGGAAACCAAACCCACTGGCAATGTTTACATTTTTATTTGCCTTTTTCTTTGCGTTTTTTGTTTTTGCTGTGCCACTCGAAGTTCAGGGAAGCTGGTGATCAGTGTATGAAGAAAGTTGTACAGTGCAAGGGATTTAAAATAAAATATAAATCAAATTCACAGGGTTGGATGTAGTAAAACCTTTGCATAAATTTTCACCAACACAGAAAGACGTGCGAGTGTGGTGAGAAAATGTGCCACCCTTAAGGACCGTGAAAGATTTCCTATTTTAAAAAAGAACATCAAGACACAAAGTGAGCTGCAATTAGTGACAAAAAAAAAACAAACACATCGTTACCGTGGTGTGGTGTGAAAGAAGAAAAAGTACGGAAAACGGAAAACCAGTCCGGCGGCAATAGTAAAACAAATCCCGATTGAAATGCATCTCGATCTGCGATGTGCAATAATAGCGTGTGCATTAAATTGCATGTGCAGGAGTGTAAATAAAGAGCTGTCTCTCTTTCGCTGCTGCCACTTCCCTTTCATCTAGTCAGCCCGTTTGCTGTGTGGCAAAGGATCGTGAATTCGTGTTTCCGTTTTCAGCTATCGCGAGCACATCGTCACCGGAAAAACGGCCAGCGCAACAACGAATGTTTGTTGCGTGCCGATAGGGGTTTAGTGTGAGTCTGTGTATGTGCGGGTTTCTGTTTTTCTAGCCGTCGATAACAATGCCGCGCTTGATATCTTGATGCTGTATTTTTGCACTGTTAGCTAATGATCGGATATGGGAAAAAATAGTGTCCGCCTGGCATCTTTCCTCGCGATGCGAACCGATGCATCCGGATGTGTGTGTTTTTAATGTTTGCTGCAAAGAACCTGCTGAAAATAAGGGCACAGCACATGGTGTTTTGCTAGCCGTGTTGCCGTGTTGGCCATGGACCGGATTGCATAATTTATTCTGTCACTTTAGTTTGCCGGTGCGAGACGGCATGATCACTTTCCCTACGATAATGCAGGATATGCAGGTTGTGGTGTTGCAACCGATTTGCATTCTTGATAAGCTTCCCTGGGTAAAGCGCTAAGGTCGTTTGGCCGTCGGAAAACTTGTTTGTTAGCGATGAAGCGGTAGGAACTATGTGCTCCTTGTATGCGCATTCAGACAAGGAGAAAGTGAGAATTGAATTGGTAAAATTAGACTTGAAAACGGATGAATATGTGTGTGATCGCAGTAGATAATTAATTGTATTATAAAGCGATTTTGTATGTTTGCGTTAGGTGGACTTGCAGGTCCACCAGTCAACTATGTAACGCTCGTGTTTGAAGCGATTTGGGATTTGCTTTGTCGATATTGCTTCATACACTTCTAGGTGCATTAGGTAAAACTAACCATTTCAAGGATAGTAATGGTCATATGCGGGAGGTGTTAATTTATGTTTTTCCAAGCAAATCAAGCGTCCACTGGAACTTATTGACAAACTGGTAAGTGCGTAAAGAGATGCTACTCGAAGAGAAAAAAAATGTTGCCGACAGCCAGCGTTTAAGAAGGACAATAATGTTCGAAAACGATGAATTGGTGGGACCAGATCAATATAAACTACTATGAGTTGATAACATCGGACCAAATTATCATTGGAGATTTATACTGAAGATAATTAATGAGAATGATTAGTGCACTACACGGAAACCAGTCGATTTTGTAATCGTTTCGTTCGATAACATATGGTCTGGATGTGCATCAGTTTTAGTGTCTAGTGTTTCAGTAAAATGTCTTGATTCTTGGATTGCTTCAAACGACAATATTCCACTTGACATATTGAATTTTGAAGGAAGACGGCTCGAAAGCGAATGCCATTGTGTTGAGTGTTCCATTATTTATAAATAAAATTACAAACTATAGTAATTCTACCACATACCAGACGTTACTTAGTTGCGCACCTTAAATGTTGGAACTGGATATTTTTCACAATTCCAAAGCAACTGAACACAGGTGGCGTTCATTACAATATATTACTCGCAACTTGGTATGCCTTAAGTGTCACTTTTAGATTTTATTTCCTTCTATAGATAAAAGATTCTCTTGAACTCCAATCCCAGGTCACAAGACACTCACATACACGCCCGAACGTAATAAAAAAATAATGATTTAACGTAAACACGAGCACACTGCATTTGGACGTAGCATAGAACTGTGCACATTCCACCCCATACGATCGTATCGAATCGCATCCAATCGCACCGACTATCCAATAATCACACAAATCATTTGCGAAGGGGGGGGAGGGGGGCAAAATAAAAGCCAACTGCACATAATTTACCGACCGTTCTCCACCCACCGTTAGTGACTCTTACCTGAAAGATCGTGTAGCCACTGTCGTACATCCAGAAGTCTTCGGGCGGGTTGCCCGGTTTGGTCAGCTGTATCGCAAGACATTGTTGCAGTATCAGCCGACACTTCTTCGGCGTTCCGGGCGAGTTCGTGCTCATCCTGCAGGCGATCGGCGTCGATCGGCATATATCTGGTTGCTCCGTTGCGCCCGTTCTAAATTTGTTCCGGGTTCGATGATACACGCAGGGTGGGGGAGGCGTGGAGCGGGGGGGGGGGAGGAGGGGAGAAAGGGGATGGGAAGTGTGTACCTTCCACTAACCGTTCCGTGCAAATAAATTCAAAAGGGTTCGTCGCTTTTACTCCCTCCGGCCTAAGAGCTCGAGTTCCGGATGATTAATGCTTCTCCGTTTTTTGCTGCTATCAGCACGGTGATCCCTCGGCGGTGGTCGCGTTCCAATGTTTGATAGCGTATCATTAGAGCACACGGAGAACCACGCACAACCCACCGGCCACTGGATCGTACCGATATCAAGCACGGACCTTGGGGGCAGGGCCGGACAGATCGGTCGGCTACGGTAAGGATCGTGGTTCGTGGGCAGATCGCGATCGAATCAATTGCAGCCGGGCAGGATGATCGGTTTGGCTCTGAAATGGGATAGAGAGGCAATCAAAACGTTAAACAAAATGAATACCTTTGCGTGAGATGGGATGGGATATTTGTAGGACGTTTCTTTGTTTTGTTTGCGACCGGCTGGAAGGAGGCCAATGGCCTCATATCGCAGTACCCGATTGACCTACATCGTTGGTGGCACAACTGTGGGTCATTAAATCGCGGAATATTCTTATCGCTCGATTTGATTTAGTGAAGCACCTGTCTGCTTTCTATAAGGCAAACAAAGAAACCTCCTCGATCGCGCGAAGTAATGCTGCAACCGCTAAAATCAGTACCTTTTTTTAAAACAACCGATCACGCTCACGAGTCACCAAAAACTGAGAGTCGTACGGTGACAAATTTGTTCGGGAACCTGCAGCATATTTCTAGCCTCATCCTACCAAAAGATGGATAAGGCAAAAAATAAAAAAAAAAGACAAGACCTTCACGACACGGGCAAGCACAGGCAGTGCCCTCACCATTGGCACTCGGGCGCAGAATCAATCTATCGATCCTTTAGCATCGTTTTCGGTGACGTAATTTGTAACGAACATTGTGGCCACAACTGCTGCTGATCGACGCAACGAAGGGAGAAGAAACGAAGGACAACAATGCTACCAAACAAAAGCGACGAACCCGGCCGTTGCCGTTCCAAGCAGATAGGGTGAATATTTGGGATGCCCATTTCAGGTTTTGCCTTTTTTTTTTGCATACGGCATGCTGTGTTCCGTGTGCCAACGGCAACCTGTTCAACGTTAACGTGCTCGTTCGTTCGTTTGGGTAAATATTAAATATTTGCCAGACCACCATACATTCTGCCACACACACACACAGATACAGCATCATCGCAGTCTCCCGCACCGTCACACGGTTTATCGGGTTGAAATCGCGATCGCGGTATGTGTCTGCCGCTTCTTACTGCCTCTCGCAATGAACGTCAACGAAATTCGCACCGACACACCGGTTGCGGTACGATCCGAGAAAACCGAAAATAAACAAACGAGAGTCATGAATATTAATTTCTTTCCTTCGTAGCCACTTATTTCTGCACGGTGCTTTCGTTCCCGCAGAAGCGTTTCTGTTCCCATTCCTTGGACGCTGTTAGACACATTTCAAGCAAATGCGTTACTGATTGCTGAGTGTGTGTGTGTGTTTTTTTTTGGTCAAAGCTGATCATTCGAAGCATTAAACACTATGCGGCTGTATCAAGTGTCGTTCGTCGGTTTGACTTTGTTGCAAATGAGCAAATCCATCCATGTAAGGTGATTATTACACTCTTGTTTACACACCGCACCGCAGTGCGTAGTCTTGTGATCAACATTTACCTTCATAACGTTAAAATCGTACAGCAAACAGTGGTATCCCGTGCGATGGGTGCTAGTTTTCGCACGAGACAGAGCATTTTTGTTTGGACGTTTTGGACGCTTATGAAATCTACCGCCACGCGATAGAACTCGACCCGGTGATGATAAAATTGAAGTACTCGGGCGGGTATGAATTGGCGTGTTTATTTCCACCGTCACCGTATTGGCAAATAGTGGCTTTCGTACTGTTTGATTAGTTCATTTGTACACGATTGTACGCGTTTGAAGGCTGCTAGAGCAATGTCAATACACGCGCAAGGCACGAACTTTTCAGGTGACTCAGTGTGACCTTTTGGCCCGTACTGAAGGATGCTTGTTGGGAAGCAAACTTCACTTCAGTGGATGCGGTTTGTGTAGGGTAAACGTTGAAGCATGCAATGATTGTGCGTTTTAGAGTAAACCATCTGCCAGCAACGACAACAACAAGAATTTGAGTTGTTTTTAAAAATCAGATAATTGTTACTTTTGTGAAAGAACATAACATGTAGCTAAATATGTTGTAAGCCGGTTTGTGACTTTAGTTAGGACGCTTGATTGAAGAGCACGGTAAGTTCTCGACTCCACAAACACTTGTGCAAATATTGCCAAATCACCCGCAGCGCGGGCTCTGGGAACGAGAAGTTTTGGCGATGACCTTCAGATGACCTCCAAAGATATCTGGAGCTTGCAGACGGTTCAAAGGAGTGTACTTTTGTTCACTGGCACGAAGCAAAATCCATGGCTCATGTTAGCTGAAATTATGAGGCAATATCCTCTCATCATTAGTGAAATCGTGAGGTTGGATTGCTGCCATATTTCGGCCGCCTAACAAAGTGTTCTGCTGTACAATTTGCACTCACTTGTGCACTTGTTCGTCCGTCTGTCTAACGTGCACGGTGAAGGAACTTGCATCGGTACAATATTCACGCTGAAACGTTGTATCCCTAGACTCCGGATTCGGAACACAGTCGCACTAGGTTATGAATTAATTATGTGATGTCTGATCGACGGTCTGGGGATGGTGCAGTTACTGCCGTGATGGCGTCAGACGTCGATCGAGTTTCGCGATCACCGGGCCGTCCAGAAAAGGGCAGTGCAGTGAACGTAATGAACGTGTTTTTTCAGCACCTTGCCGTGTGCGACACCTAGAAGTCGCATGTTGGATTGGGTCTCCATGAGTTGGAGAGTTGCTGGGAAAGGTGATCACTATTAGAATATATTTGGTCGTTGGTGTTTGGTGAAGCAATTAGGACGGCTCCAATGGTTTGTCCGGTGAGGTGTGAAATAGTTTCGCTGTTACCCCCATTATGTGTGGTAAAGAATGTATCATATAACCTATAAATTCTAATGTCTACAGGAACCAATTTCAACATTGCGTTCAGCCATTCAGCTCTGCGGGTGTGTTTTGAAATTTAAATTAATTTCGTGTAAACAACATCGATCAGGGCCTTGCGTCCGTGCGGCCATTACACCCCGTCGCTTTCCAATGCGGAACAGCGTTCTATATCAGGCGCCGACCCTGCTGCTCCCTTTGTGTGCATGGTGCTACAAATGGCCAAAGTACCATAAATGGTCCGTTTGCCTTGCGATGGGAGCTGGCGAACGATGTGTTCTATTGCTGAGAAAATCTGTCACCCCCGGTGGCGTTTGGGGTGCCTCTCGCCGGATGGATTAGTACGCTTGGCTTGCGTTTGACCTTGCTGGTTGCACGATTTGTGTATATGCTTTGCTTGGAGGATGCTACACCACCGTAAGGGAACGTACTGAGGAGGAGGAGATTCGAGCGAGTTCCACACACGAATTGGGAAGTCAATCAGGTGGACAACTTGGCCAGTAAGGTGTGTATGTGTGTGGCAGATTGCGAATGCCACGCGTGAAAACTGATCCGTTCGTATGCCGTATTGGGCACTCCGAAAAGGCCACACAGTTTGAGTGTCTCCGGCTATCGGAATATCGGTATCGATTGGAGCTGTGCTGGACAATTCCGTACTGGACAGGTGGTCTCAAAACGGTCTGCCGCTTGTTATGGAACTGGCCAA
>CM032178.1:35651753-35684111 GCA_018908115.1 Anopheles rivulorum | reverse complement strand
TGTGCCTGACGTCGATGGATTTGACCTAGTGCCCTAGCTGGTTGGGTTGGTTGAAGTGTTTCGTGCTAAAAGCTGTGGGTAATTTGTGGTTTTATTCGATACCTTAGCACAAGGGTACTAAGGGCTCTTTGGCGGGATGAGACCTTCCGTGATGATGGAATGGTTTTTCACTAGCAGGGTAGTAAAGTGGAGTAGACACCACGATAGAAGCCGCGTAGAATGCAATGAAAATGGAAGCTAAAAAGCAAAATGGAAAAAAGTAGATGAAATGCGATAATAAATTGATGCAGGTTTATATTCTTTTGAAGCATTGATCCAGTACTACGCTGATGAGAGAATGCCGCAGTAGTTACTTAAATAAAATTAAAACCAGTATTTGTGGTTTGGGTTATATTGGAGTAATATATACAAAGCTGGTTAGTAAAAGATACACCAAGTGTAGCTTATTCATTAATCTTCAAATGCATTATGCATACACTTCAGATGAGCGTGCGTTGAAGGAATTCCGACTCATTGTTAAGTGGTTGAGAAAAACGCAACAAGAAAGCCAACAGTAAACATTGCATAAGTCTGATTCCGATTCCGATCATCCTTATCCGCACACACTCATTCCCATACCGTTCCCAGAAGCGAAAATTTAAACGTGTGAGTAATTTCCGTTTCCAATTCACACTAACCTTGTGCCGTTTATATTAGGCATCGGGTGGTGATGCAGCGAAACCTACATTTTCCGCATCACCTGTGCATCGGCGCTGAAGGGCGCGAGCTCACACACATCACAAACACGCACACGGACCGCCCATCATCCGGGCGGCTTGTCGCTGTCAATCAGAAGGAAAACACACACACATATATATGTTGTCTCCCGTGGCACAGAAGCTGAGTAGCAAAAGCTTCGGCCTGCAAAAGAACGGGCGGAACGTGGTCCGGGCCTGTTTTGTAATCTCTCACGTTTCCGCATGCACGTTGCACATCTCCCGCAATGCCATGCGCGACACTGCATGCATGACAAACGTTTCGCATCCGATCGGTTGATGTTACATGTGTGTGTATTGCGTTGTTTGATGCATGGGAAAAAGCGAGCAGCTATAATCAAACCAAAAACGGGATGGCTGTGAAGTAGTAGCGAAGGTGGGAAGGCGCCATCGTGTCGGGCGGATGGTGTATGGAAAAGGAAACTGCAAATTTGATACCTTTCCAAGCAGGTGGTCTTTACGGCTTTGAGGCAAGGCAAGACGAGCGAAAACGGAGCGCGAATCCAAATGCTAATCGAACGATACAGCGTTTTGGAATGAGATTTGCACACGTGCGAAGATGCTTGCTGGCGCTGATCAATCGATGATTGGTGTGATTGTTGCTTGTTGCCGTTCGCTAAACCATTAACTTTGCATCGTTTTGGATAAATTGGCGTACAATTGCTGTGTGTTGAGTCTATTCGCTGGCGTTAGTGTAAGCAATGGTTAAAGGAAAACGTTCAAATTATTGTTGAAATTGATACGGTGAAAAATGTAAATAATCGTTAGCGGATTATTACTTCATAATAAGAATTGTGGTATTGATCATTAATCACGGATTAAATATCTTTGATGCGTTAATAATGCTTTAATTTTAACAATACGGAAAATACTGTCTGAGTTGAATTTATTTCAGTCTTTATGCCCAACAAAACCTTCTCACGAGTCAATACCAGTTGTTGATAATTAATCCATTTTATGTGCATTTGATACGACAAGCTTATGTGCTTTATTGATGATACTTCATTAAAATGAAACGAAAAACATAATTGCTTGCTTGCGCATTGATTTATGAATGTTTAACGATGTACAAGTCTAAGTAAAACGAGAAGCAATTTGTGAATAAAATTTAAGATAAATGTATCACACCCAGAAACAGGTCACAGCCATTAGCACTCCCGCTGTGCACCGGTTTGCAGATTAGTCTGTTGAATTCTGAGCCGCAAAGTCGCCAAACTGTTTTCAGCTCAATTACAAACACCGGAGCAACTTATTTTGCAACCTACTCTAGGTCTGCACGCGGCTATAAGTACCTTTAGAGGTGGTCCACTACCGTGACACGTAGGTGAGCATTGCGTGGAACGAAGCTGTTAACGCCATCCCCCGGTAACATGTTCGGAAACGTTCGAATTATTGACCTACCTCGGTCCCAGACTGACGCTGCTGCCACTTGCCGATAGAGCGATCGATCGATCGATCGCACAGTGCAAAATGTTTTTGGGCATCGTTTAATATGTGGGATACATGTCACGGGACGGTAAAGGCCACCGAAGGTACGGTAAATTCGCATGCACGTCTCGGCGCACATAAGGAATGCGAAATTCTTGCACAACCAGCAGTACGGTTGTCCCAATCGTAGCAGGTGGGACAGACCGATGGCACAGAACGGTAAGAATGATCTCCAATCGTGATGGAGAGTGCAAAAAGTGGTCCAGAAAAACGGGGAGTCGACCAAGCTGTTGTACGTGGTTGTCGGGTTTCTCGCTTGATCGGTTGTAGCAGTCTTTCGTGTTTAGAGGAGCTGCGTTTCAAGTTTGTTTTTTGGGGAGACACTGTAGAAGATTTTAGATACTTGCTGGTCGATTGGTACAGATAGATTTATTTGGCTTCGGTTGGTATCGGAAGGTCGCCCGGGGAGATTATGCTCACGGCCCGTGGGTGAGCGTGTAGGGCGTAAGCAGCATAATAAATTGAGCAAAGCGGTCAGAGTGACAAGAATGGTGGGCACATTTTCTGGGTGGAGTACTCCGAATTTTATGTCTTCAGCCATGGCCTGTTTTGGTGTACGGAATCATTAAAAGTCATGTAAACCCGATTTTGGATTATTTCTTTTGTGGGTTTGTAGCTGTAAAAGGGCTAAAGAATATATAATGAATCGGTTACTTGAAGGTTTACTTTCGTTGCTTACTTTTCTATGCAGCAAAGGAAGGTTTCCAGCAAGCAAAATTCACACAAATTATGGTGAGCTTATTAAAAAGGTTTAGCAAATTTATCTGAAAAGTCTCCATTAGTTTTCCTCTAGCAAACTGGGTCAGCGAGTTGATATCGCAGCTGACTTTCAGCGCAGATTTTTAATACATTGATAAAAAGTAGACACAAGCTTGCACAACCATCTGTTCGGTGGTTGTCCCCGATGCAATCAAAAAATGATAGCCATTGTGCGTTAGTCACTCGAACGGACCTGCTACGAGCCGGACCTGACCTAGAGCGCGAACCATTTTCACACCGGCTATCTCAGAGGCGAACGGACGACCATTCATCATCCATCATTAGGTAGCTTCGGTAGCGGTCGTTTTATATGTACAAGCTTTTTTTACTCTGTCCCCCAGTTAGGTCTTTGCGGTTTGTGTGGAATGCTGCAATTTCTTAAATGACGTATGAAATGGTTTAGAAAATTAAATTGTAAGCTTCGTGCGCGGTAGCTGAAGCCTGTGCTGGTGAACTGTCATCGGTATGCAAATTGCGATCTATTTTTTTGTGTGTATCAGCTATTGATCGAAATAATTCCACCACCTGCACACATATTCATAGGCCGGTGTTACGTGGCGTGTGGGAACGAGTCATTTTGAGATCTGACAATCGAACAAATATGTGTGTTTGGCGTCCCTTCTGTCCTACCGAACCGTAGCACTGTGACTCGGAGAAACCGAAGCGTGTGGAATTTGCAATCATAACTCACCACGACACGGTCACAGCACCATCCGAGTGGGTTGCGTTTTCGGATGAAAACGTGAAGGGTTCCCGAATGGGTTTTTTCTCCTTCTAGCACAGACACGTGGTGAAGGATTCATGCAGGTGAAGAAGTAAAGTAGGTTACGCTCGATATCGTTCAACGTGGGTTCCGTGTTGCAGTGGCTGTTGCCGTCATGTTGGTACTGTTCTGTTGTTTCTCAGCTACGAAATGCCGCAGTAAGTGAGCTGGAAGTTTAATTTTCTTTAATGTCGCCCGACCTCGCTCACCACACAGGTGATGTGCACGCTAGGAGCTTTGTCTTATTTTTTTCTCCTCTTTCGCATACTCTCAATCGTCTGTCACCGTGTTCTCACTCATGGACGCTATGGAGTGGTTAAATTGAGCATATGATTTATGACAGGTTGTGGTGCGCAACTCGGCAACGTCATAAGAAGATATGCAGTTATGCAATTTCACGGTACATTAAGCACGGGAAATGCATCGGGATGACAGCATGGGGTTGTACGGAGGCTGACTTTGACTGGCGGGGTAACACACCGATCGTAGGAGTGAAGAACAATTCCAGCTCAAGGTAGGTTTAATGAGCATTTAAATGGTCGGTTGGATGGTCGCTAAACAAAGCACCCGCTGAACTGCTGAACTGTTATGGCGAGTAATTGACATACCTGTTTCGAGATCTTAAAGAGCTTAATGGGCAAAAAAAACCAACGAGAAATGGGTTCTGGTTGGTATAAGCAGTACGATGATTTAATTCACCTTGCACGCTAAATAAAGATCATTTTCCAAGTGGGAAATAAAATGATAGATAAACTAATTGTGAGAAGAACGCAAAAGCAAAAGCTCAACACAAGAACGGAGCAGCAAAATTTTTAACCTTTTGCTTTCTGTTTCATTCCACTAATTGGATTGCGTGTCACAGAGCAGCTTGGCCAATTTTTCCATCGTTTGTATGTGGATAGAATGCAGTGAAATTCTCACACAACGTCATGAATTATTTTGCTATCATGCTTTGCGATTTATGAGCCGAGTGACATCTTTTGACAATCGCAATTTATTTCACTTTCTTCCCGGAGATGGACAACGCGAAAAAAGAACGCTTGCGCTTGCCTTATCGTATCACGCAGCAGACAAGATCTGTCCATCCCCGGGGTAGGAATGGGGTTCGTCGCTTAAGCTCACTCGCCGCTCTACCTACGATTGCACGTGTTGGACATTTTTCACCTCGGTGCAAACGGGCAATCGGGCTGCACAAAAGCTGTGGCTGAGCTTTATCGTTAGCTTCACCCCTACGAATCTTGTCCTTCCGTCCCGTTTCGGAAGCTCGTTTCTCGGTTGTCAAACAATAAATAATGCCCCGATGGTGTGTTTAAATAAATCATAAAAATAAATCAGTTTTTTCGCTTCATTGCGGCGCTACAGCGAAGGTGTGGACGTGAGGAACTTGCATTTTGGAGTCGCGTTGAAAGAGCGCCACTTTAGTAGCGGTACAGTGCGGCCTGCCTGGGGTTCGTCGCTTGGACATGCAATCTCTGTGCAGGGATCAACTTGAAGTGTTTTTCTGTGTTGTTGGGCTCCAAGGTTTTGCTTTCCGTCGACATCGGAAGCTTAACGGATAAAGCAGGCGGCGTACAAATGAAAGTAACAACAGCCGAGCTAGATCATGGAAAGCTGCAATCATACACCAATAAGGAAGGCAAGACAAAGGAAGTCGATGAAGCGCCGAGGTGGTGTGTTTCGTTGGAGCTTGAGCATCCGACCAGAATTTAATCTCCCATTGGACAACGAGATGCAGTTCGTGCACCCGTGCACTGTTCGACCTGATTCCTGATGACCATTTTCAACACCCGGCTGACATAAATTTTAATCAACTGATCAGCGTTTATAATTAGCGTGTCTAGCCGGACTCGCCGCAGGAACTAGTTGCTGCCGCTGCTGCTGCTGCTGCTGCTGCACGTGTCGTTTTCAACACTTTTAGCCGGCAGAAACGTGGAAATGGAAACAGGCAGTGAATATTTCTTGTTTTAAGTGCAATATTTAATTTGCTTCTAGCGGGAACCTAGTTTTGGCGTGTTTTAAACGATGCTGATTGCATTATTGCGGCATATTTGCCTGCGCCTCAGCTTTTTAACTCAACCTTGGATGGAACGACGGTAGATACGTATACCGTCCAAGCACGGGAACCTGGTTGCTGGTTGAAAGATTTTCCACCACCGATACTGGGCAGCAAATCGTGACCGAACCAATGTCCGATTTCCACGAAACGGATATATGGCCCGCTCTGCACAATGGACATTGTGTGTGTTTCGTTTGTAGTTGCTGTTGTTGTTGTTGTTGTTCTTGTTGCAACCGTCCTCTCTCCGATGCGTTCGATCGTGCAAAACGTTGAGAAACTGCAAAAGGTTCATCGGGTGTCAATGATCGAGCAGCGTTGTTCGTCGCTTATCCATCCGTTCGAGCGGATGCTTTTTGGGGATGATTTCGCAGCAGTGCTCATTCGAGCTGCGAAGAGTGTTAATTTTATTGCCTACATCAAAGTGGTAACCGCGCTGGTGTCGTAAAGCTGATGGGTGATGTGATAAAAGGGCGTGTTTCCGACACTATGGGCTTTAGTTCGGCATAGGTTAAACGCAACGAGCATGGGTGAAATCTTGTTCATAAACAAATTTGTAATGTTGAATTTAATTAGCTTGATGATTTGGTTTCAAAAAGTATGTAAAAACTTTTATACAGAAGGTCGTATAACATGCTTCTTTCGTTACAATACTACCATATTGGAAACTCATCTCCATTTTACACAGGATTATCCCATTGTCTTTATATTTTCTCATTTACCTCTAAAAAACACGCAAAGACAATTACCATATTACGCTGAGAAGCCAACCGTTCATTTGCGGCAACAAAAAAAGGTCTCAAATGGACACTGCGGATGCGTTTGCCAACGGGACGTGTACGCGAAATTAGCATCTTTCAGCTAGTTTTAACCTTCTCCACCGGCAAAAGATTGTCATTTGGGCTGGTTTGACATTTGAGGAATGTCGATGTGGCACCAAAGTTCTTGTCGTATCGGTGAGAAAAGGCCCATCTTCCGAAAGGGCTTAGACAAGCATCGAAGCATTAATTCGAAAACAAATACACAATCGTGTGTCTCCCGTAGTGTGGCGTTTGATTGGATGCGTTCGTGTTAAACAATTTACGTTTCGAAGATGGATCCTCGATATCGGGCTGTAGCGCGAGTTGCATAATTTTGCGTGAAGATCACGGTAAGGCGTGTGGTTAAGTTTGATCTTTTCAATCGATGTGCCATGGTGGTGATGGTAGTGGTGGTGATGTGCGTGAGTTCATTAAAGACCGGGTTATTTTTTTTTTCGCCGATGAACGATAATCGATGTGAGACGAATTGATGCACTGCTGTGTTTGCGGGAGGTGATGTTATCGCTTCATGCATTAGGAGCGAAGAGGTGTTTGAAGACATGAGAGCGAAAAAAACAAAGATTTTAATGAATGGTTTTGGTATGGGATTTTTTTCAACGAAGTTGTCGTACACGCTGTCGTCAGCATTATCTTGCACACTGTTCGAAATATCAACGCTAATCAGCGGACCATGGTCGGTAGCTGGGGTGCTACTTTTTTATCGAACAATTTGGAGCCTAGCCGTACGTCAACAGATGCAAATTAAATCCACCCAGCGTGTTGAGGTCAACTGGAGTGGAGTTAATGACGAAGATTGAAAGATGATTAATATCATAGAAAGCATCATATTGTGTCTCAAAGCAAAGAAAAAACTTGGATTTGCACACTTGTTTGTTCGATATTTTCATACGCGTACTTGGTTTTTACTTACATTTAATGTCGTGTTTGTCTGGAAATGAAAAGAAAAGAAATAAACTGTTATAAAGGGATGCTTGGAAGAGAATTATGAAAAAAAAGTTTAAAGTGATTTGCTCAAATAAGATCTTAGCAAGTTTAACTAATAAGCTTTTAAAACATCGAAAATCTAAATGAACCGAATACTCATTAGCTTAAATTAGTTATTGTTATTATTTTTCTCAAAAAACAGTCCTGGTCACTCTTGGTCGCCCCAAAACTCTGTCTACCAATTAGTGATCACTAATTTGAACATTGTCTGAACTCCACTATAACTCTATTGGAAAAATGGCCACATAGTCACATAATTTAGAATGATGTTTTGAACTGTGTGGACAAGTATTTGATAAATAACAACACAGAAACAATAGCCGAAGGTCTGTCCCAGTGAACATGTTCATTAAAACGAAGCTGTTTTTTATTCTGGACGTTAACGGATCCCGCAATTATGTACTTTTCGTTTTTTTTCATAACCCCAGACCCTAAAAGTGAGCAATGAAAAGCTCAATCGAGTTCGTAGCAGCAGGTCACCGTTACCGCGACAAATGGAAACAAATACGAAGAAGCATTGTTAAGCGTGGTGAGAAAAGAGCAGTAGACGCGGCAAACAAAGAGGATACAATTTGTCTTTTTTTTCCTTCTTCCCAAATATACGTATGACCACAACAGCAGAATAACAATTTAAGTCACTGCATGTGTCTTGTGTGTTACGGTGGAAAAGACTGCAGCATCGTAACACACTGATTGAGATATGGACAGTTAAGAAGTCAAGCCCTAGCGTCTTGGTATGCTATGAAGAGCCTCCAGACAGCTGATGCTTTCCATGCTCTAGGTCACGTAATGTAACTAGCTGGCATGGGGTCAAATTTGGTTGAATTAGACACCAGCAACCCCCATGTCTCGAGGGCTAACAAATGCTAACAGAGTCTGATGCGATCAAAGATTTCCTCTTTATTACGTTACCACTCATGGGAAGACGGGGAGACCGATGGGGGTTAAATTTTCCCTCCGGATAAGCAAAGCTGTTTTTCGGCAAACTAAGCAAATTTAAAATCAAAAGAAATAAACACACACTTTGCATTGGGGAGAGACTTTGCGTGTGTGTGTGTCGGTATGTGTATGGTGCGCATTGTAGAATTTGTTTTTGCATGCTCCCACACTGTGCCACCCCGTTATCCGAGCGATCTTTACGGATCCATTCATCAGCACCGGGAGGCGAGTTACCACTTGCAACAGCATTCCGGCGGCACAATGCACATGTTGGCCGGTTCGCCGACAGTTCTCTGCGGGACCGGCTGTGAGTGAGTAATGATGTAACATCTCGCACCGGACAGCAGCAGCAGCCGGCACAGTGACGGTCTATCGTGGTGTATGCGGATTTTTTTTTGGCACGAGTCGTTTTTATGCTAAAAACGTTAGCTAATAAAATAATGATCCTATTAAGATCGCGTTCACGATACTGCTGCGGTTGGTGTGGGAGAGTGAACAGAAAGTGGGAATAGCAAGGAGAGCATGGCACCGAGGTAGAAAAACACGACAGGAAAATGATGTTGGAGGTTTTGTTGCTGATGCAGCAGCGCATTTGCATCACGTGTGCTGTATCGATCGCAGTTAATGCATTCGCACAAGTACACGTGGCAGTACAAGCTGGTATTATGGTAGTTTGTGTCCTTGTTTTTTTGGATGTTTTTTTATGAAACAATACTCTGGCCAAATTGAATTGAACATTGTTACAGAATGAACAAATATTATTTTGAGTTGATAATTCGATTTTAAGTAATTTTAATTTGAGGTCACCTCTGGCACCTATCCAGAAGTTTATCAACTTTATCCTTAATAGAGATTCAATGTTTGAGCAAAAAAAAAAAAAACGCTGAACACTTGTTCTCTCCCTCAATCATATAATTACTGTAGTAAGCTAATAAGTAAGCTTGTGCCTTCTAAGACACGTTGGTATTTACTATTTGTTTATACTTAATTTGCAACCAAAATTGGATAAACATTGGACGTAGAAGGATGTTTTGAGTTACGTATCTAAGCTCTTTTCACCGCACGCATAACTAAATGTAGGGTCTCAGTCATTTCAAATGTCAGATTGAATAAAGTTATCCAAGTTTTGCATTTTTTTTTGTCGTCGATAAATGATACGGGGCGAGTTTGGCAAGGTTTGTTTGTGGTTTGGATTAAATTACCATCCGTGTTCCCATCGCACACGACCGATTGCGTCAATAATAATGGGCATTTCGAGAAACGATTTATCCACAGCACAACGGCTAATGAAATCATCAATCATGCTCCCCAGCACCCCATTTTCTCACCCACCCCAGCAACACACTGTCACGATAATGTCCCTAAAAGAAACGAATCAAAGCGCGTCAAGCGCAAGAAATCGTTGTCCACCACGTTGACACAACAAACAAATGACCGTCTCAAAATGGTTGTCACACTCACGTGGTCGGCTCGTCGTGCGGTCGATCCATCGCACCAGTCTATTTCCGTTATAATTCTGCTGTGCAGCCGTCTACCGAACACTCCGGGTCCGAGACTACGGAATTCAGCTGTCGTTCGCTAACCCTCTAATTTGGCTCATAATTCCCAACGCCAGCCGAAACGCCACACAACGTATGATTTCGTTCGTAATCGCATCCTGGCCTGCCAGTGCAAAAATGGGCAGAAAAGGGCGCGACAACCGTAACGCATCATCATCACCATCCGCGGCAGCAGCAGCAGCACGGAGTTGATCGTGGCGTGTCTCGTGCTTCTCTTCCGGTGAGTTCTTGCGCGTTGATCCACGCGTACCAAACCGTGGAGAGGCGGACCAAAAGGTAAAACTCCCATCGTACCGATGAACACGAGAAAACGATGACATGCGTGTCCCCATCTTGGAGCGCTCGAGACATAAGAGGTGTTCCAATCGGAACGCGGTGTGCTTTCTTGGAACGATTAAATGCTTTTGTTTTGATTAAAAGTTCTCATTCCCACGTGGAGGTGCGTTTCGGTCGGATGGGTTCAGCAGACGGATGAACCAATCGGGGGAAAAAGGGATTCTCCAGTGGGGGGAAAATTGAAAACAAAAAGTGAGCATAAGAAAAAGCGAACCTACGGAACTTGTGAAGAATTGTTGCGAGATGGATGGTAAAAAAAACTGCAACAAATGCGGAGGATGATGGATTTGTTAATTGAAAATGTCGACGGTGAAGCAACGCTCCTCGGTATCGGTGGCTTTACCATCCATCTTGTAATGAGGACACGTCTTCCGTTTTGTCATACGGTGGCGGTCTGACACATGCGATAAAAGGTTGATCTATTGCAGATGCACTCGCCAACGTACCGTGGTTAAATAATTGCGCCATGCGAAATCAGTAAGTGCTGTGATAAAGGTAGAATAATTTAACAAAAAAAGTGTGTCAATGGTTTTCTGTCTTCCCGGCCAGAGAAAGCTTAGAATTAAGGAGAAAAAGCTCGGATTGTAAAAAAAAACCATAA
This sequence comes from Anopheles rivulorum, assembly GCA_018908115.1. Lineage (NCBI taxonomy): Eukaryota > Metazoa > Arthropoda > Insecta > Diptera > Culicidae > Anopheles > Anopheles rivulorum. The sequence continues at coordinate 35,673,053 of CM032178.1, read as the reverse complement.
TCATTTTAATGTACCAAATGCGGGAGAGAAAAGAAACGAAAACTGTATTTCCACTTGGTTCATGTAGGTGAATTTGTACGTCCATTGAGTCAATCTTGCCAGACGCTTCCCGGGGTGTTGCGCACCTAAATATTTCCGGAACTAATGGTTAAGCCACAGCCGGCCAAGCTGGGAACATCTCCGGAACAGGGCGGAAAACAGTGGAATAAAAAGTAAGAATAACTGTTTTTTTGCTGCCAGGTGTATCCCCCGTGGCCCCATTCGCCGTTGATAAAAGTTTCCAAGCGTCCCGGGGAGCATTAGGTCAGTCGCAGTTGCGCTTTTCGCATTCTGACAGCTATTACACGTTTGGGACACGGTCTGGCTGATGCCGAATTACCGGAGAACAGTCTAGCGGCTCTTCGGCATCTGTCGAAGCGTGCTGTGCCAATGACCCTTTTTTCCCCAAAATGGTACACGGGGCAGCATGGCGGACAGCATCGTCTGTGTCAGTCACGAGGAAGGAATGCTGGCGTTGCGTAACTTGTCTGCCATTGCCCGTGAGATCGTTGACGCCGTGATCGATGGGATGTTACGCGGGGTTCTGGAATGAGGGCACATACGCGCCTATGCGTACACATTCGAGTAAGACGAGCCAGAGTTTAACGGAATATAGCTCTTAGCATCCGTTGTTTTGTTAGTGAGATCTAACAGTCGGAAGACTAATGAGTTGGGAAGCGTTCTCCTACGTTTGTTAGCCGGGGCAACTGCCTCCGGCGTGTAGTTTCGAGCTAAACACCAAAATCACTTGACGAAGCATTTAATCTTGCTTAATTTGTTTAAGTGTTTTTTTTTCGTTCGTCCCCTCTCGAGAACATCAACCCTAGCAAAAGAAAACCGAGCGACGGCGATGCTTTCCAATAAACAGTACCGATGTCACAATAAATTAGGTTGCCATTTTTAACGGTCACTTTTTCGGGTAGCGAGGGATTGTTTATGTTTGACCCAGAAGCACCTCGGAAAGCGCTTCTATTTGTTTACTATCCGAACCCCAAAAATGATGACCGATAAACGTTAATCATTGGGAGCTTGGTTCGATTGCTTCGGAGAGTTCCTTGCTTTCGGGTGGTTTTGCTAGAAGATGAAACGATCGAGCTTACCCAACGGGGGGTATACAGTTTAGGAGTTTTATAGCTCATCAGGCGCATCCCACGATTAATCGGTCAGCGCTCGGAAATGGATAAAACAAACTGACTAACGAAGTTGGAGCGCTGGAATGGATCAGAGCTTGAAATTTTAATGGCAAAGTTAAAAAAATTAGCATAGTGATGTTGATTTTTGAGATTGCATTCCAAACATTAACAGCTAATCCAACGAAGTAGAGTCGTTTGATGTCTTGTTTGATAATTTTGAAGTTTATTGAAAATTTATAGAGATATAAAACATTCCATATTTGTGCTCGGGATGTTTATACCATAAATCTTAAATACAATCAAAGTTGAGAAAGTTTATCGATTAAATACGTTTTTAAATTCTCGTTAAAGCTGTCTTTTCCAGTTACTGTTACTTCATTTCCCATATCGCACACAAGCGTAATGTATTTAGGATCAGTTTTTTATGAAAAATTAAGTACAATTTAATACCTATTAGTAAGAAATAATGATGAATAATCTGCCGTTTTTGTTCGTCTAAGACACTATAAAATTCTAATTTCTCCATCTTGATTCCGTTATGATTTAATTACGTTCAAGCATATTAGCTCGTTAATGGTCGTTTTGATTCGGCCACACATTAAAAGCAGATCATACATTGTACAATACCCATAGCCATACCGGTCGGTCACGGCTCATCTGTTCCGTAATCGGTGTGCACGGTCGCGTTGCCAATGGTGGTCGGTCCCGATCCCGTGGTAAAAGGCATCCGTTCAACATACGATCAGCATATCGGATCGAACTGCTTGAAAACACGATCCTCAAACACTCGTGTGGTCGCCCTGCCACACGTTGTTATGCTGAAGCGGAGGTCAAACAAGCCGGCTCGTGATCGTGCCTGGACTAGACTGGTCTGATCGAGCAGTCGGCAAAAGGGAATGCCTTTCCTGGTGGCATACCAGGGCTCAAGATCTCACGGGACGCCACTTCCAACTTCGGGGGCAAAGTGTCTGTGTGTGTGTATATACTGTGTGGGCAACCGTAGCAAAACTACTCATTAGCATTGCTTTCAATTATACAACCTCGCCAACAACGGCAGCATCCCCGGTGGAGAAATGTTTCGGTACATGCAATTGTTATGCAGATGGTAGGTACTTCTTTCGGTAGGTACTTCAGACTCCCGCGCATGCGCACCTCATGCACCAACCTTGATGAAAGAGCCCAACACCCGTGGAGTCGACCGGGTCTCGTCTTGGCAACGGTGTTTACCCAATTGATTAGGCCAGCGTTTCGTCTGCTTGTACACGGAAGAAGGGCCACCTTTCGAGCGACAACCGGTGGTTTCGATTTCATCAAACATACACGATCTCACTTTCGAAACGCCATCCAAAACCGTCGTGTGTCTGAACGGGTTGCTCCATTGCGGTGGGCAGATGCGCATCACGGTACGGCGGATGGATTGGCATGCGCAAGGCTAGAGCACGCCATGGACGCGGTTTTGATGACGGGACGGGGATATCGATTGCGCTCTATTGGCACGCCATCGTTTTGGAGGTGCCCGAGATGATCCAGCATTTGACCCGTTGTGTTTGATGTCGGCGATTTTGGCGGCTCCCGGGGTTTGGCTAGGTGAAAGGCATCATCCCGAGCCTTTGGCGGGGTCAATGGGAATTAACACCGAAGCGGGCCTAATGAGAGGATGGGTCTAGGGAGTATCGAAACGGTGTTAACCTACCTCACACTCTGCTGCGCGTGCGGGCGCGTCTAATTTACGGGTTCTTTGGTCCGGGTGTCGGATCGCGTTTGACTGGAGAAGATCACCTGCGAGATTTATTGCTAGCGAGTGCACAAAATCGATTGTGTGTACGTGTTTTCCAACAATGAAGGTAGGATCTTTATCGTGGCGCTACGGTGTGGTGTCGGGAAAATCTTAATTACCTCATTAAAGGATGGTAGACTGCACTGCCATGAAAGTCCTGCTGGAGCATTTGAAATGTTTGAGACCGATCAAGGAAGCAGCGGAGAAAGTCTACCGCATTGCTAAATCTTCCCCGGGTGGTTTGCGTTTCGCAACACCGAAAGGGGCGATTCAATTTCAGATAAAATTCACCAACCAGCAATGAGGAATTGTATGCAAAAAGTAACCTTACCTAGCGCCAACGGAGAAAAGAAACCGCCAGCAAGAGAGATACCAACTTTGTTGGACGATGATTTATGGGTTACAAAAAAGCAGCTCACAACAACAATCGCACTGGGCCTGGTAGACTATTTATCTTCATTAGGGATGGAGATGCCTCCGACGTCAGATCACTTTGCTATCGGGGTAAGGCTTTCGGCAGCTTCATGTTGTTTCAATTCATCATGTCTGCCGGCGTGATTCACGAACTTTCAAATTAAATGACGATTGTGTTTGTTGGAGCGACAGCATGCAAAAAATGGCCCACATTTGCAATGGGTTCGCGATAGCCATGAAAGGACGATGTCTATTAGCATAACGTTACAGCGAATTCTTGATTAGACGACTAGACGTATAACATTGCGGACTAGGTTAGATTTATTGGAGCAGCAAAAGCCATCTATTCGTCAACTTTTCTTCTTGGTTCTGCTCCAATTCTCATTGTTTATCTATATTGATTTTACAGGGCGACACATACCNAAAGTCCTGCTGGAGCATTTGAAATGTTTGAGACCGATCAAGGAAGCAGCGGAGAAAGTCTACCGCATTGCTAAATCTTCCCCGGGTGGTTTGCGTTTCGCAACACCGAAAGGGGCGATTCAATTTCAGATAAAATTCACCAACCAGCAATGAGGAATTGTATGCAAAAAGTAACCTTACCTAGCGCCAACGGAGAAAAGAAACCGCCAGCAAGAGAGATACCAACTTTGTTGGACGATGATTTATGGGTTACAAAAAAGCAGCTCACAACAACAATCGCACTGGGCCTGGTAGACTATTTATCTTCATTAGGGATGGAGATGCCTCCGACGTCAGATCACTTTGCTATCGGGGTAAGGCTTTCGGCAGCTTCATGTTGTTTCAATTCATCATGTCTGCCGGCGTGATTCACGAACTTTCAAATTAAATGACGATTGTGTTTGTTGGAGCGACAGCATGCAAAAAATGGCCCACATTTGCAATGGGTTCGCGATAGCCATGAAAGGACGATGTCTATTAGCATAACGTTACAGCGAATTCTTGATTAGACGACTAGACGTATAACATTGCGGACTAGGTTAGATTTATTGGAGCAGCAAAAGCCATCTATTCGTCAACTTTTCTTCTTGGTTCTGCTCCAATTCTCATTGTTTATCTATATTGATTTTACAGGGCGACACATACCCAGCACTTCAAGGATACTCCGGGTGATCAGGTACCGTTTCTTTTTTAAGGGGAGCAAGATTAATTGAGAGTAGTTTACACGGCTGTTGGAAGCAATAAATCACTTCCAACCTGACGGGGATTAGGTGCCCCTGTTCCGCTTCGGTTCCAGATTAACGCAACGGTTGTTTTCGTGCGACAAAAGTTCACACCGATGGCGGCCACTCAACGACATTCAGCGTTCGGGTGGTGTCATGGTCGTGGCGATCGCACGATATGCAGCTTGTTCGTGCACCCGTTGCAGTCAATTCCATGCGGGATTTTCCGTTCAATCAACGACTCTCCTGGCGGCACGTCGCATGTCCCAGTGCAGCTATATGGCAGGATCGTTGTGTAATCGAGATCGCGTGCAGCAGCAGAATCCTCCTGTGTGCGTGTGTGTATGAGTTAGTAGTGCGTGAAGTATAGTGTACGATTAGGTTCACATTCACGGGGAGCACTTGAGAGCGATAAAATCTGGAAAGATCTGAGCCATAAGAGGACAGCTGACAATACCGTGCTGATCGGACGATACACTGCAGCAGCTGGGCAAGTGATTGGGTGATCGGTGGTGATCGTATGCGTATCATTTACTGACTCGTGGTTTGGATTAACTGGTGCGTTCTGAACAAGATCGGGTTGCATTGATCGATTATGAAGCAAAAGGGTGGGAATTTTACAGCATATCACGATACGGGGCTGCTTCGAGTTACATATGTTATTGTTGTCCATTATAACAGTGCTACATTTCGTACAAAAAACATGTGTTTTTTATTGTTCTGTTAATAAGGAAGTGTTGTATCAAAAGCAAACACCCTTAAAAGATGCAATGAATTTTTAAAGCTGTCGATCCAGTTTAACGTGATATGCAGCGTTAAATAACCGCTTTTAAAACCGCAACAAGTTGCGTAAACCTGCGATGAAATGCTTTACAAATAGGTAACGTTACAAAGAAAAAAGTAGAGCTGAACAGTAAATTAATGTTCACTTCATATCTTCGCCTGCGAACGATGTTTGGTTTTCTTTGCTTAAAATATGACGGAAAGTATTAATAAGATAAGAAGTCCGAAATAAGCACCATTTTTTTGAAAGTTGTCCACGGATTACTGGCAAAAAAAAAGGTAAGCACCCGTAAAATCGAACCGGATGACATTTGTTTTCGTTGTTGCCGTTTTCGCCCTGCCGTTGCGCTGCGAATGCGTTAATGCAAATCGCGACAAAACAGAAAATTGATCCACTGACACTCTAACCCAATTTTCTCGATAGCGTTCGACCGTGTGCGGATGCATTTGAAATGGTGGTGCCGCACAACGGTGGAACATAAGACCCGACGCGTGTATGTCTTCCTTTTCTACTGTTGTTTGTTGCGAACTTAACTCCCATGCCCGGGGTTAGTCGCTTTCCGTTGTTTTCTTTGGGTCAGAGTTTCTCGAGCGGTTTTGTAGCAAGCAGAGGGAGGAAAACCGCACGTATGCACGCATCTTTTCGCACACACGGTTAATTTACATGTGACCGTTTCCCGGCCGGCCAGCCACACCCTTTCCTTTTCGTATCATCCTTTTACTTTTACACTTCCGAGTCTCGTTTTTACCTACCCGTACGACGGAAGCGCATGGGCGATAAAGCCACCGCATCGAATCATAACTCTTTTCGCTCTCCGATCGGCTGCTGGAGCTCTAGCGTAGGGCTAAAGGGTTTGTGGCGGAAATCGGGCAGGAAACCCATTTTGGCCGTTTCAGTCTCATCGAAAAGATCATCACCACCGAACGAATGTGGCTTCCGTCGCCGCGCGAAGCGATCGTGGCGTGACGAAGAACTTTTGTCGTTTCCGCCGGCGGCCTTCGTGGTGGATGGATTCGAAAGGGCACTGTTTGTGTTTGTGCGCGAGTTGCAAATTGTTGACGTCCCTTTGGACCGCGAATATCACACGTGTGACTGATCCGCTGCCGTCGCCGTGTTTTGTGAGTAGTTAGCGTCGGATCACTCGACGGTGGGCAAGAGCTATGCAAATATCATTTGTGTGGCGAAGTGCGTTGTGTTTCTGGTCGGATGATGCATACTGGCGCACTGAACGGATGGCGACAGTTTCGTGTTTCAGGCTGTTGGAGATGTGTCGGTCTTTCGGTGAAGCAGAAGCTCCAGGGCTATTGGTTGCGAGAAACTCATCTGTATGGTAATGATTGTTGCAGGGAACACCTGCATTCTTTGTGGGATAAGCTCAAAATCCACTCACTTGGTCTATAAATAGCATAGACACACTTGTGTCTTAATGCCATGTCTGTACAACGGAAGTCTGACTCGACGTTTGTTGTTAAAACATACAATTGCTAAAGTCACATAAAAAGCTGTAACTTCTTACATTGGTATGCTTTCCGAGCCATAATGATATGGATAATTTTAAAAATATTTTTGTGGTCTTAAATTTTGTAACACTAGGTATAAGATTAAAATGTGTGAGATCGCGAAACATCTTCCAAAGTTATTAAAATCATGATGTGCTTATAAAGATAGGTATGTTTAATGCTGTATGATCTATCCTCTTTATAAACTGAGCCATTATGACAAAACATCGTTTGCAATATTGGCATAAATAATTTACAACACTGCCACCAAAGTCACAACCACTCAGAAGAACTCGATTGTACATTAGAACATTTCGAAAGGCATTCGAAATGGAACGTTACTGAGCAGTTGTCGTAGTTCGATTCTTGTTTGCGTTCGTTTCAAGCATGCGCCCATAAATTGCTGACGCAAACACGGTGCCAAACGGTTGTCTTTTGCCCGGAAGATAGATGCATTCTTCGCTTCATTGCCTCATTCTGGAAAGGCATCTTCTGTGACATGAGCATCATCTTCTGCAGCTTCAGTTACATTGGCGTACCTCCAGTGAGATGTTTGTGCAACTGTACAGATTTTTTTTCCCAATTTCCGTTCCGTTCCCTGTCAGCTAGGGTGGGTAGCACTGTGGGGTAGCCCACCCTCGATGGCCCGGGGGCCAAATTTATGATTCATCAACCGTTCTCGAGTGTGTTCTGGTGCTGCAGCACAGTACGATGGAGGTGCAAGAGCTTGTTGTTTGGAAATTCATTTATTTCGAATAACAAAACATAAACCAAGCCAGAAGATGAACTTTCGGTCGTGTATTGAAGTTGTGAGAAAAAATGGTAATTTTAGAAGAAGATGACATTCCTTTCCACAAGCTAATGGATTGAAGGATACACAGAGTACAACACATGTACACCAACGAAAAAAAACTATAGGAGGAGGCGAAAACCGAACATTCCAAACGATAAAAATAGGCAGCAAATGGGAAATGAGTTTATTTTGGGTAACCTTAAAGTTCAAGAGCAATTTCCCAGGGGGAACTGGAACATTCAATTTTCGAGTTGATACGAAATGACACCCGACACCATGTATGGGTGTATTTCGTTAAGTTGTCTCACCATGTTCAGCTGAGTGTTGAAATGGTGAGATTAAAAGTGTTTTTTTTTTGTGTGGCTATATGATAATTACTTGCTTGCCTGGGGTTTATGTAATTCATCGCTTTCTTAATCAAGACTAACCGCAAGATTTTCAGATGTCAGCTCCATGGTGGTTCAGATGTCGGGTTCGTTTCGAATTTGCACTTCAATCTCAGCTGGTTTCATTGGAAAGGAGAATTGATTCAAAAAATCCGTCAGTTATTTTCAAATAAAGTCTCATGCTTTCGGAATGACGTTTAGCGGCTATGATACTATTAAGAAAGTTCGCCTGCAGGAGTTACGAATCCATTCCGTGGCAGTGTTATGGTGTATTTTGGGCATTGATTTTGAGTATCGGTTGCGCCGAAGCCTTTCGTTCGCTATCAAAACTGCTCGGCCGGCTGCGAGTAAGATCATAAATTATACGATTTGTGTTTAGCACAAACGAGCACCTCAGCAGCTGGATCGCTCGTGGTCACGTTAACACCGCTCGTCATCGGCTGGAATCGACGAACCAGTGTAAGATCATGGGCGAAGCCTCCCAAAACCCGATATCACGATCTTGCACGGAGTTGTGTTTTTCTGTCTCACCTCTTCATTGCTTTAACTCTTTTTCTCTCTCTGTTCTCTTCTCTCTGCACCCCTCACATTGCGTTTGTTACTTCCTTTTCTCCCTAAGGGTCTCCCATTTCACTGGCAGGTTCGTGAAAGTGAGAGTTCCCGTGCCCGTGTTTATTTTCGGTATTGTCGGTGCTAGGGTCAGACCACGCAGCCACACTTCCGAACCACAGCAAACCCCTAAACACTGAGGCACGGGTCGCAGCATAACGGGCGGACGGACGTAATTAAGCATGCGCCACAAAACGCACTCGGTGTCGTTTTATGATGCGGCCACACCACAATGCGGCGACACTACGCACAGGGAGTGAGCAACACAAAAAAAAAAACAAAAAAAAGAACACATGGGAGATGAGGTGATTTGAGGGTTTATGGTTGAATGAAACAAAATCGAAAGTTATGGCGCGGAGATGGATGGGCCCGCCGGATCGATCTTTGGCCGATCATCATTTCCTTCGGGGTGCGTGAACTTTCGTTCGAGAAGGGATCGAATGCGTTTCTTTAGCGCGCGCCCCTTTTGATGAAACACGCATGGATTTCCTTTTCAGTGCGGTTTTTCGCTTTGCTTTCATTGTCGCTGGCGTGTCAAAACACGAATCGGCTATTGATAGTATTTCCTGGGCTACGGGTACGTTGTTCGATTAGGGTCCATACTGGTTTTTCCATGGTATGCAACAAATTGCCCGAAATGTGCCAATAATGTTGGTTGATGTTAAAACGTCTGTATCAAAACAGATAAACACAATAAAACTGTGAAATTTAAAGTGCAGATCCAACGCAATGGTCTAGAATGACTTGTATTACTGTTGTACAATTGATCGACAATAATGTCATTATATTACTAGGCATGTTTCGTAGTTTGCATTTCGTTTTACTACGCATTAACATTTAAATATTACACAAGATGGAGTGAAACCAGCTTGAAAACAATGGCTGACTTCATGTGATCGACATAGATGATAAATAACGAGTCAAACATCACGTTAATCCGACTCAGTACTAAACATCTGGGCTGGGCGATGGACGATCGGCAATCGGATGCTAGTCAGCTATTCATCAATCATGTTCGCTTATTGAAGAGCGAGAAAACAACGAGCGTCAAAAATTGGGAAATCACAACATGATCTAAACACTCGCGTACAACTAGCAACCGAATCGGTACGGGCGTATCTGTTTCCCTGTACCTTCCATTTCTTTCTTCTCGCTGTTGTATAATTTTTGGACACCGATCCCGACCATCTTCCTAACGATTGCCATCAAATTTTATCGATTCTGATTAATGTATCGAACGGTGGAATCTTCCAAAATGGGCCGGAAGATCGTTGCATAAGCAACGCGATCGCAATCGTGCCATCGAGCGCCAGGCGGCGGAACTCGATTGATTGGTACAATTTTATTCGAATTGCAGCACGCCTACCGAGCGGGCCCTTTTTTTTGCCCCGAACAGACAGAGGACAGAGGTATCGGTTTGTTGATCGGGCTTGTTTTGCGCTTTACGCTGATAATTTCGTAGGCCGACCGGGGCCGTCCGTCAGTTAGGCTTTTGTCCGAAACGGGGGGAAAAATGGTTGTGGAAAAATAAAAATGGAAAAGAAACGAAAGATCCTTCGCTCACTTCCGTCCGTTCGGAGATGATGGTCGCAGTAGTTTGAGCGCCCGTTCCCGGGTGGGTATCGACGTTCGATTTGGGTATCGACGTGCGCTAATCTTGCGTGAATCTTCTTCCTTCCTGTGGGCTGCAGCGTGTTCAGCGGGCGGCTTTGTTCGTTAGCGTTCGTTTGCATTTCCGGTGCCCGAGGAGATGGACAGCGACGGAAAACGGCGAGGAAGAGAACGCTCTGTCTAATCGTTCCGACGATTAGTGGAAAATTTAGCTTCTCTCAAGCGTCGTCTTATTGGTGAAAACCGGAGAAATAGGGAAGGGGAAAAACATGCAGAAGGCTCCCCAAAGACCCAAACGAACGATTAATTGATTGCATGACAAATTACTTCCCGCCCAGCTGTCCCAGAATGTCGGACCGATCGGTGCCGACTGTATTTTTTGTTGATCGAGCTGTGTGTGTGCGCGTGTATGTGTGTGTTTGTGCGGTTGGTTTGGCAAGATCGAGCCAAGATTGAGATATCGTTATATCCGGCTGTAGGGTATTTTATCCCTTAGCCTATCCCGCTGTCTGTTTCCCTCTCTTTCTCTCCCTGTTCGGTCCATCCATTGGAATCGGATTGGAGTCACCCGTGAGGTTTCTGCTTCCTACCAGTGCCTTCTAACCCTTCCACCTACCCCTCCCCCTCCCTCCACCCGGTTTCGTGGCGAATCAGCCCCCATCTGTGGTAAAGGGCTGCGGTGTAGAATTACGAGCCGCGCGAACAACCATTCGCAGCCACAATCGGTTTTCTAAACGTGACTTCTTGAAGCGAATGCTCTCACGGTTTTTGGTTCGCGGGTACGCGTATACTACGTATGCAATCCGATACTGGCACGGTGCGGTGGAAATTCAATGCGTTAGTGGCGTAACGAGAAATACAACAAAAACTGAAAAATCAAGAGTGGAGTTTGAGTGGTGGGTGATGGGGAACTTCGAGTGTGACACATTAGGGTCCGTCTAACATTTGGTCCGATTGACGCACGTTGCAATACAGCGGGCATGCTGATGGATGGCAACGCGTGTTTGTGATTTACAATTGTTTTTTTTTTTGGTAAAAATATTTAGATTTTAAAATTGTTTGGTGTAGCAAGAATGTAAAATAAAACTTTACTAAAAACATGTTTGGAGTGTGCAAATGCCCTAATTATAAGTAATTAATTTATAAGTAATTACTGTACTGTAATAAGTAATTTTATTTTACAAGATCTGCTGTTTTTCTGTACAAATAAGGGCAAAATACGAACCGAACACAACTTAGACTTGTTGGCTAGGTAATTCAACTTGAATAACTAGGACTAGGTGACTAGGTATGGTCAGATGAAGGTAAGAAATGTAGTGATAATTTCACGTAATTAATTGTAATTATAAACTGAAAAAAAAATTAAATAGTACTATTTTTACTTAGTTTTAGTATTGATGACTATGATAAAAGTGTATTCGGCAAAATATTTATAACTCACCTTATACAAGTATTTTGTGGTAGTGGTGTCGTTTTGTTAAATAAAATATGCTGCTGTTGTGACCTTCAAAGTGTTTCCTCCTGCAAGAAAAAAAGTAAGAAAAATCATTAGTATTGCATGGTAAAATGAACACAAAACCTTATGCTTAAATTAAACATGTCTGAAAAAAAAACATAGTAAAAATATATGAAAATATTATTGTAAAACAAGATGATGTCTATTGTAAACAAAATCAAACACCTTATGTTTGAATAACGAAGGGAAAAAAACGGAACACATTTTCAACTCCAAAAACATAAAACCAAAAAAAAGAAAACGTATGAATGAAAGCGAAATAGTTTTGCTGGGAATATGGTGTCACGCAAAATGGGTTCCGTTGTAAATCCGGCAAATCGTACCGGAATCTCCTGCTTGGCAAATAAACTGCTGAGCGCAAAGAACAGTTAGCGTACAGCAATAGCCAACAGCCGTATACATTGGAGTGGAGATACCCATGGAGAGCGCGCGAGCGCGTGTGTGTGTGTGGAAAAAGCAACGAGAAACGGTAGAAAACAATAGGAAACAATAAACTTTTTACGTCTTCTTTTACTTTAGGCCTGCCGTTCGCTGGGAATGCTGTTTGCCGTTGGATTGCGTTGTGATGTAAACACTTCCAAAATCACAATTACTGATTACTTCATTTACGGACGTGCGGATCAAACAAGCGAAATTACAGCGCGCCAGTAGTGTTGGTGGTGTTGTTTAAAGAACTGACCGTGGGTGTGATGCTCCCCTGTTTGGTGCGTGGAAATTATGGTACGCTGGGAAATGGGAATGAAGCTGCGAGAGCGATGAGAGATGGAAAGGGGAAAAGCGATACAGAAAACCTTCACTTTCATCTCATTTTTTGTGTTGGTCTGCAAGCCATGAGGTTCACGTGGGATGTTGTCAGGCCCATGGAAATCCCTTCAACAAGCTTGACGGGAAAGGAAAATTATAGTGATACAGATGGGGTAGTCTTTTGCAGCTGCTTCTCGCGTTCCGTCCCAATGGGAGACAGCTTCCCAAAAAGTAGGGAGGTTTTGTTTTGGAGCTGGTGCTACAGGTTATAAAACCACTGCATGGGTGTTTAGAGTTACGAGCGATAAGTGGACGTACGCTTTGGGGGAAAAAGCAGTAATGGTTGCCCAATTTCCGCGATAAGCACGACAAAGTGTTCAAATAAATATAGTGACAGGTTAAGAATATGGATCGAAATTGCATCCCTGCGCTGCATAGTTCGCTGATAAAGTATGCTAAATCGAGATAATATTGGTTTGCAGCGACCGTTCCAGGAAAAAGGGAACGTTCCCAATTTCTTTCCCTGCTTGGTTCACTATCGCCAAAGGGTTTGACGGTGCGGTGCTAGTGTTCGCTACTGGAGGTCCACAATTTTCTGGAAGCCTTGCGTCAGCGATGTCTCAGTTCCCGTTCCCGGGTGGGCGATAAGTATGATCATTAACCACCTTGTTGATTACTCCCACAATCGATATTAGGTTAGCATCCAGATCACGGTTGGGTCTCGTTAGCGGAAGAGAAAAGTAGCGACCGAAGGCAAACGTCAACATATCGGTTGGCAGAGGGCGTATTAGAAAGGTACGGGACGGGTACATTTGGTGCAGCTGAGCGTATTAGGAAAGTGGCGAATTATAGCTTTCAGCGCACTGTTAAGGTTTGTTGTTACGTTTTTGGTTAAATGATTGTTTTGATAAAACTCTTCGAGGCACGTCTATTCTCAGTTTCTTCGCAACTGAGTTTGCTGATTTGTATACGTATTGTGTCATTAAATTAGTATACGTTTAACGTTATTTGGAAGAAAATGTTTCAATATCATTTGGAAGAATCAATTAATATAAAGTATTAAAAATAGGATAAACAAGAAATTAGAAGAACTTAATCTACTTCCTGTTTAGTCAATTGCGTTCGTATTAAATTAATTGATGCTCTTTGTTTTATATTTTACATATTCAGTTTCTGTGCATTTAGTGATCGAATGCAATTGAAACATGAAATAAAGAATGGGTTTAAAGTTATTAAAATTACTAAATTAATGGCAGAGGGATCGAGAGAGTTGTGTAGGTATTTAAGAAAAATCAATCAATTGTTCAGTAAATTATGATTTTGTTTTGCAAATAATCGTTCAAATTGTACAATAAATAATCTAATCTGGGTTGATTGAAACACGATGTTTTATGTTATTTGTTAAAGTAATTACTTGCAGGAAAAAAGACACATCCATTCATGAAACAACGTACAATGGTCTATTTGTTGCGGTACTGCAAAGTGTGCTACAAAAAATCCTTTTCACCAAACAACGGTATGAGCGTGAATCTACATGTTTCGGGTATAATACGTCACCTCATCGTACCGTAACCGTGGCAAAACGAGATCTGGTTTGAAATTAATTCACCCATCCAAACGAAAACTTGGACAACACGTTACGGGTGTCTACAGGTTCGAGAGTTCGACAAGACAATGTCGTCCCGAAAATGGGTCCAGCAGCAACATTAGGTTCCGGTTGTTCAGAATTCGATGCGCACACGGTTACCTTAGTGTAATGAAAACTTCAAACTTTTATTGGAAAGAAATGTTTTGGTGCGGCGAGGGAGATTTTTTCCACTAGTAGAAAGGAAGGTGAATTTGCACAAAAAGAAACTTGGACAGAAGAAATTAGACGAAAGAAATGAAAAAAAAAAAAGAAAAACAGAATCGTTCCCCGTAGTGCGTGTTTGTGTGTACAAGTTTTGCAATGCGTTCAGCAAACTGTCTACAATCGCGATTCATCTTCGGCATAGGGAAGTAACGAAAAAAAAAAGGAATAAAATGGCACTGAAACAAGAGCGTCGATTTTCTAAATGTCCTACGATGGAGGGTGGTACTTTCGGAATCGACCAGAGCGGTGAAAATTGTAATTTCAGCCCATTCTGCACCCTCGCCCGTCGCACATCATTTCGTTCGATTAACGATAAACAAAGTTGTCACGACTTTGTGCCGTTCGGCAGAGCGAAATCGAATCGATCCTTCTATGGAAGAGAAAGAGTTACTAGTGTGTGTGTGTGTATCGGTGTGTGACAGGCGCGGCAAAAGTCCAGAGCGAAGAAGGCGCCCAGCTCGAAAGCGTAGCGTGACATGCTCGAGGGTTGTCCTCTTATTTCAGGGTCCGTCCCGAAAAAAAAAATAGTTCCGGTGACGTTTGTAAAACCAATGTACGAGCCACACTACAGCTAGTGAAGGTGTATCACCGCATTGTGGTTTACCGTGTAGTGTGCAGGGTAATGGTCGGGGTTTTTCCCCACACTGTGAAATAGCGGGAAAAGTGTTTCCCTGGGCTAGTTCCTTTTTATTTGCGGTGTAACCGATCCTTACTGTCCTCTCCAAGGAAGGTCCCCGGACGGGAGATCCTAGGTTGTACACGTTTCGCCTGTTGTCCAAGTAATGTCAGTTTAAAATTCATTACGGAACACTCATGTTTGCCGAGGCAAACTTACACCCCGAGGGCTATCAACGAGTGGCCTTTGTACCACCGCAAGTGAGATCAATAAATTCGACGGTTTAATATTCGTACATGATTTAATTATGCGCCTTTATGCCGGGGCCCATATCGTGACTGGCACGGAGAAAAGCGGTGAGTGCGCCATAATTTCGTAGGAATGTCGCACGACTCGTGCAGCCAATGAGTAAGCCAAGATGGTTGGAATCAGATGGAGCTCGCTGGAAACGCTTGTTTTGAAAAGGAAACGATCTCGTTACAAACAAATGGAGAATATTAAGCAAAGCTAGTGTTGCTTAGGATCTTCGCTCTATATTGATCTGAAACAAGGTAATTGAGAACAATGTGGTAAACTCAAACAGAGACACGATATTTAGGGACGGGATTGTCTGTACAACATTCAAACACCAGTGGTAGGCAAATGTGCGGGGCAATGGCTTTAACAATACCCGTACTTAGAAGGGCGATTTGTGGACAACAATGATTTCTTGTTTAAGATAATGCGCCTCCTTCCATTTGGGCATTCAGCAGGCCAAAACCAGCGGCCATTAAAAACAAACGACTGCAGGAAGTTGGCCAGCGATTACTTTAGCTTGCGGCACTCGTGCGAAGTAACGCAAACGCCGACTTTTTCCTGTCCTCTGGTATATGATCCACCCCAGTCTCCAGTGTCGGACGGAGAAATTGTCCATGCGATTGAACGTGGAAAGTCTTTCACGCTGTGCCGCCGGCAAACAGCACCGCATAGCGTTTCCAGTGTTGGATGTTAGGCTAGCATAAGGTAGCCGACCACGCCACCCTTCCGAGCGGGATCTATGCGAGTTCCTCCCATGTCCGGCAGTGTGTCTTCTGGATCGTCCCGTTGTTTTCTTGGGTTCCCTAATAAGGCCACGCGGCATCCAGTACCATTACGACGAGTCGCTACCGACACTACGACGGATGGGGGTGGTGACGATGGCAGCCGTGGACTTTGCAATTTACGCGCCAGCAAGTTCGTCTGTCCGATCGTTACAGAAGCCGCAGACGACATCATCCGACTGTGTCTGGTTGTGNCGCCACCCTTCCGAGCGGGATCTATGCGAGTTCCTCCCATGTCCGGCAGTGTGTCTTCTGGATCGTCCCGTTGTTTTCTTGGGTTCCCTAATAAGGCCACGCGGCATCCAGTACCATTACGACGAGTCGCTACCGACACTACGACGGATGGGGGTGGTGACGATGGCAGCCGTGGACTTTGCAATTTACGCGCCAGCAAGTTCGTCTGTCCGATCGTTACAGAAGCCGCAGACGACATCATCCGACTGTGTCTGGTTGTGCGCGTATGGAGATGATGGGTCGACCACCTTCGATGCGTTACTTTCTACGCTCAATTTACGGACATTGCAACCGGTGAACCGATGACTTGCGATGGGAGTTCCTGCCGTGATTGAAGCACGTGACTCACGGCGAAGTGTTGTTGGAAGCAGTTACCGCGAGCAGGTCGGTCTGGAATGCACGCAACAGAAATTGGTCTGAAATGGGGCCTGCGCCAAACATGATGATGATGATGATTATTAGCTTGCCCTGTGCGTGTTGAGTCATGATGAAGGCATATATATATATATATATATATATTTCTTTTCTTCATTTCGTAAAAATTGTCACTCATGTCGCGTTTGCGAAATCATAAATTGCTCACACACGTACACGTGATGTGTGAGTGAGTGTGTGTAATAATGATATAAATTTCGTACGGTTCGGAGATGAGCACGAATGTGAATTTCTGTTAGGACGATGTCCTAAGAGCTTAATGCTTCTCAAGGACAGTTATGGCTGGGTGGCTTTTATGGAAGAGCATTAGTGGTTTATGTGAATTTTAACTAGTTTCTGGAACGATTCAGCGCATTCCGCGCTAAAGGGAGAGCATGAGAAAGATCCCAAAGATCACAATGATAGATGATGACAGTCTAGATATGGTCATGTTTTCGCCACAGTTTGAGCAATCAGCAAACAACCATCTAAGCGCTATCTGGCTTCCTCGGTCCGTGCTTAAGCCATTTTCTTGATGACAGGCAGAAGGCGCACTACGGCGAAACGCCCGGAGGGCATATCGAAATATGACACGGTCGACCCGAAACGGTAAGGCCCGCCTGTCAGTCCGCCTCACGATCCGAGCGGTGGGCAAACTCGGAAGTGTTTACCAACTCCAGGTGGTTACATATCGTCATGTCGGGTGGTATCGCTTGGCCGTTCCCGGTAGACTGCGCTGCACTTTGCCCGCAGTGTTGACGTCAAAGCAAGGCCCGCCGGGAAATAAAATGGCTTTTTTTCGCTTTGACCGTGCGACAGAATTGGCGTTCTCCGTAGGGCTTAAACCTTAAGCGGCTCGGGTCAACAAACAACAGGCGCATCACTGGTGGAAATCGGGAAGATGATCGGGAACTTCAATCGTCGTTTAGAGGAAGGCCGTGTTCGGCGCAACAGTCGTGATATCAATTTTGGTGTAGTCTTTGAGCTTTGAATAATATTCAATTGAAAGAACGCGCCTGTGCAACGGGCATTAGGCACCTTCAGCTTGTCGGGTTGGACCATACCCCATGGGAAACCGGTGTGGGAAAATTGAATTTTTCGTATAATAAGACGATTTGTTTAACATGGCGACATTAGTCGGAGTGGGTCAGCGAAAGAAAACGCCATAGAAAGGCGATTATTATTTTTGACATTCGAGCGAGAAAGGGTAAAGTTGAGTGAGGAGGAAAGCTTTCTACTGCTTCAATGTAGAATGAATCGGTACGAAAATCGTAAAAATTTTCTAAAGCTTATTGCATTTGGGTCTCGTTAAATAAAAGTCTTATGGGTATCATTCCATCAGGGATATAGCCCAAAAAAAAAACAGGTTTTAAAGCATCATGTTCTGGCGAATGGCATGAACCAAAGAGTATCAGCGTACATCTCTTAAAAGAAGATTTCGATCGACCGCAGCGATCGCAGTTTGGCAATTGGAAGAAAAGCTTCAAATGAATAGATGCACCATTCTCTTTCGTGTCGTGCGCCGTGCGTAGCAGTATGACGAACGCCGCAAGGCCATCTGTTTAGCTGGATTATTTAAAATTAATAGTAACCATCCTGCTTAAGCAATATTAAGTGCGGCTAATAAGAAGGTCAATGGAGCAGCACGACGACCTGAATCGCCTGAAATTACTACCGTTCGTCATGGCGTGACAGGAAGCTGATCTTATTCTTCTTCTACCCTGCAACACGAATTTCGTTCGGGGCTATGGTAGAGTGTAAGCGTTCAATGTTTGGGTCCACTCGCTCCATTCACACATCGACGAGGGGTTTGAGAACCGGGAAACCCGTACCGAATGGCGTATCGTGCCGCCCCGAAGAAAGGCGGGAAAAGCTGTGAAATCTAATTAAAGATCAATTATAATCCCCTTAGCAGAGGTAATGGCGATTGTTGCAGTACGGTTGAAATTGGCTTTCAGCTTGCGGTGGGTGTACGACGAACCACTCCGAGGGTACGTTGCGTGCGTATAAATTTACACTTTTTAAAAATCCGATCGTGCGCAGGTAAAGGTCGATCGAATTTATTAAATTGCCACCTTTTGCGAAGTGTTTGCAAAAGATCGCAACAGGTACGCGTAGGTTTCGCCTGGCAAACCGGTGCGATGAGTGGTATGCAAATGTTACGCTGGCTGGAGATGATGCATTCACTTGCACAAGGACGCACTATATTTGGGTAACGCTTGTACCGGAACAAATTCGCGTACACTTTTCGCACGCAGGATGTTTGGGAACGTGATGTGGCCGGTGTGAGAACCGATTGAGGTCGAGATTAGCAAGACCTATAGAAATCGAACAGGGCAATAAAATCACACCCACTCGCTGGATTAAGCCGATCAAAGGCGGAAACGGTTTGGACAAATCGAGACCTTCGATGAAAGGCCGACCGACCAAGTTAGGCAGTTTCACTAAGCGAAATTTCACTCGTGTTGCACACAAAAAAAAAAGATGTCTAAATTAGTACCGCCTCCAATCATGTCGTGTATTAGTCGATATCCTCATCAGGTTTGTCTGTTTTTGTTTTTTGTCTTCGTTGGCATCCCTTAAAAATCCCAATTTCATTACATTTCACCATAGCTACGTGTGGCGTGGCGGGCACAATTTAAAGGTAAAAAATCACAACCCATATGGATTGGCGAGTCATAAACCGTGCTCGAAAATGGGCATACCACTCTTGTGGGGTAACGATATCGACGCAGCAGTACGCTGCACATTACGGTGCGTAATCGAATCGGCTCATCAAGCAATTCAAATCTGCGCTCATCGTGTGTTACGTGCTTACTGTTCGCGTGTGCGTGTGGCTTTTTTTTAAACCTTCCTGCACACTCCGGAAAGATCGATTGAGGGGGGCAAAGAAGCACAAAAACGAGCAGAAAAAGGGCGAGAGGCAAAACAAAGAAGCATCAACAGTTTCCAGCGCTGCGATGATGAGTGTTTTTGTTTGCCAGTTAGCTCGTTTGGTGATTTCCTCTGACGAATTGTGAAGCAGCATGCTGCGTGTTGGTTCGTTCGACAGATTTAAAAGCCCAGCAAAAAGCAGCGTATTTATGGTTCACTTATATTTGAATGATTGGTTGATGAATATTGATTACCATGAGCTTTGGAGCAGTGGGAATGAGTGTAATAAAAAAAACCACGTAGAGTTAGGATGGATGAAGGATCCTTCCGGGAGATGGTAATCAAAGGGTTTTTTTTGTTAAAGGCCAACATGTCTGTTAGAATGGCAGGAGTTTCAAAATCGAATTGAAGTTTAATTAAAACACCTGTCATTACACTGCTATTATAACCAAGAAATCAGTTTCAGTTTACCTCAACATGAACAAGAAAAGAAAAGGAAAATAGTAAAGTTTCTGAGCTGGTGTTATACAAACTGTTATACACGTGAAAAGAAAGAAAACATTTTAAAAATTTGAATTATTTAGCGTTAGAAAGAATTGTGAAGAGTTATGAGATTTGTACGTGTTTTAAAGACAGATGAGCGAAATCAACCCGGTCTATTAAACCTTATGTTTTGAAGGCGAGAAATTTTTACACCATTCACACCAAAAAAAGAACAAATGTAGCATAACGAATTGTAAATGATCAGATAGGTAGGTTTGGGTAGTAAAAAATCCCACAATCAGCAGCATATTCATAGCACACATGCTCACCATCACCCGTACAAAAGATACCGAAAGTGAGGCCATCTTCCCTCGTTGGAAAGCTCGAGCACCCCGTGAGATTCGCCAGCTTGTGGCGATTGTTCTCTGTCTCAGGCCGTATGTTGGTCAAAAGGAAACAAATAGAGACGCGGGACGCGATCTGGAGCGAAAGGAGGAAAAGCTGAGCGAGGGTCGTGGTAAAGCCCGGCTCGCCGACAAACACGCAAAGATCTCGCTGCTTTCGTAATGATGATTATGAGGAAGATTATGATCGATTTACAGCTTTCTTCCCAGCTTTCTTCGCAACGCGTACCCCCGCGTGCGAAGCGTCATCGTCGTCACCCGGCGTTTGTTGTGGTGGCGTTGCTGGCGGTGTGTCTTCCGTCTCCGATTCCGTCCCATGCAATGAGCATTATGGAATTGTGATGCTACAATTTAACCGCCCGCCCGCCGGAGGGTTGGCGAATCAAAAGAGAAGGTAACGCCGAGATGGCTCACCTCATCATGCGAGTGAGAAGAAAAGCAGGCGGTTGATGGTGGTGAAGCGCTTCGAATGGCGCGCTTAGGTTGAAGTTGTGACCGGCGAAAGGAAAAACTCGACACCGGCACGACGGAAACCGTGGCATGGCAAGTCCGTCGGGGGTCAGTCGGTGATTGGGTTGGGTAAGTGCACTTTACCGACCGGTGCCATCCTACCCGAGATGGGTGGCAAGTGCTCGAAAATGCTCCAAAATGTAAGCCGGAGCGCGTACGGAATGTGAACGTAAATGCATTCCACTTCCACAAGCGCAACTTGAGCTGGGCTTTAACCAAACGTGCCTACCCGGGAGGCGTTTTGCAGTAGCTTACACATGAGACAAGCATGTGTGTGTTCGCGTCTTAGTTGTTGGAGCATCAGGGAAAAGGGCGACGCGTGACAAAATCGCGGATGAAAGTGAA
>CM032178.1:35499354-35651265 GCA_018908115.1 Anopheles rivulorum | reverse complement strand
GTCTCAGGCCGTATGTTGGTCAAAAGGAAACAAATAGAGACGCGGGACGCGATCTGGAGCGAAAGGAGGAAAAGCTGAGCGAGGGTCGTGGTAAAGCCCGGCTCGCCGACAAACACGCAAAGATCTCGCTGCTTTCGTAATGATGATTATGAGGAAGATTATGATCGATTTACAGCTTTCTTCCCAGCTTTCTTCGCAACGCGTACCCCCGCGTGCGAAGCGTCATCGTCGTCACCCGGCGTTTGTTGTGGTGGCGTTGCTGGCGGTGTGTCTTCCGTCTCCGATTCCGTCCCATGCAATGAGCATTATGGAATTGTGATGCTACAATTTAACCGCCCGCCCGCCGGAGGGTTGGCGAATCAAAAGAGAAGGTAACGCCGAGATGGCTCACCTCATCATGCGAGTGAGAAGAAAAGCTGGCGGTTGATGGTGGTGACGCGCTTCGAATGGCGCGCTTAGGTTGAAGTTGTGACCGGCGAAAGGAAAAACTCGACACCGGCACGACGGAAACCGTGGCATGGCAAGTCCGTCGGGGGTCAGTCGGTGATTGGGTTGGGTAAGTGCACTTTACCGACCGGTGCCATCCTACCCGAGATGGGTGGCAAGTGCTCGAAAATGCTCCAAAATGTAAGCCGGAGCGCGTACGGAATGTGAACGTAAATGCATTCCACTTCCACAAGCGCAACTTGAGCTGGGCTTTAACCAAACGTGCCTACCCGGGAGGCGTTTTGCAGTAGCTTACACATGAGACAAGCATGTGTGTGTTCGCGTCTTAGTTGTTGGAGCATCAGGGAAAAGGGCGACGCGTGACAAAATCGCGGATGAAAGTGAAAAGAAAAGGTCGACCCAGGTCGGAACAGGTGTAGGCGGGGTTAGCTGCTCCGGTGTTGGCGCTGTTTGTGTTTTGTTTTGCTTTTTTTTTCGGTGGCAATAAATCTGAAACCACTTAGCTGGGACACGCACAAACAGCGGCAGAGGGTGGGTTGTGCAATGTGAAGATTCATTCACGGTGGCAACTTTGTTTTGGTCGAAGTAGTGTCGAAGATGAAGTGATGTGACGCAAAAAGTGATGCCGCACGGAACTCGGGCGTGTTACGGGTGAGCGAACGTTTTATTAAGGCGGCGCCCTGTTCCGACCGAGCAGGAGACCGATTTAACCGTTTCAAAGCTTCGCCGTCGATTTTTGCGCTAATCGAAAGTTGGAGCAAAATTAAGAAATTTCGCAAACAAACCACCAAAAATGGCACCGATGCGAGCTGATGATCGGTGATTACTAGCAAAAAGGGTTGTTATGCAACGTATTGCATGGGAAATGCGAAATTCCATCGCTAATCACCTGTCGGAAGGATGGGTTGCCGCGTTTCCCTTCCATTGGGTGGGTTTAATACAATTAATTATCGACAAGGGACCGGGGGTCGTTGGATTGCCATCATGGTGATGTGTTTGGCAAGCGCGAAGTAAAAGGATTTGGACGGGATAATCGTAGTGATTGTGATGAAAGTTAGGATAGATTCGATTAAACTGTGGGATCCCGTGTGTCGGGTGGCGCCAAACATTCACCAGGCGTTCGTTCGACGATGGGGAAAAGTTTGACGAATCGATCTAGCCGTATTGAAGATCACACAAATAAAATAAAAGTGTGGTGTCACTATTTTGGAAGGAAGCGCAAGGGCTAATTAGTTATGCACATCAATTACCGTAAACTCTTCACTAATCGAATAATCGAAGATTGTGTGATGGCTTTTTGACACTAGAATTGAACGATCAATCAGAAAATCAACGACCACGACTTTCAAACATCTCTTCAGTTGTTTACAATTTCAGTGTTAATATGAACTATTTAAGATATAATAGCTCCAAAGGCTCAAGAATTGGACACTAGAGCAATATAAGTAGCTTACCTATATAGTCAACTGACATTGACATTGAGAGGAAATTTGTTACCAGGAAAGTATTATATTTTCGAATATCCTTCGTAATAGCCAATTTCGAAAGGGGATTATTTCAGAAATTCGAAGATACTAAGAGTTCCACAAACTTATTCAACCTAGAAGACTTGAGTTATTAGCTTATTGACTTGATTTTGTGCACATCACTGTGGCACGTTTTTCGCACTATAGGACCTGGATCAAATCCCATTCGGACTGTTCTCCCTTATGTCAGTGTACGTGTCTATCGGGTTGCGGATAAATTAGACTCAAAGAAAGCTTGAAATTGCTGTCCAAGATCTCCGAGATGAAGTCAAGTAGTCACTACCAGCGAGGAAATGGGATTTGAGATAAATGATCTTTGGTTCTTGAATCCACGAGTGAAACGCACAAAATCGATGCCCAAAGGTAGGGGACATACTTGTGGCGGGCATATTATAATGCTCCATATATTGTAGTGTATAACAACTAAAATTTACAAAACGACATATTTTGCATCAACATTACCTGTTCTGTTCACATTCTGTTTAAGTTTTATGTAGTAACAATGAAATGAAGAAATTTGACCCTTCAATCGTTTACAAATGTACACGCAATGAAAAACAATTTCAACAAATCTCCATTCATGTGACAATTCTACATATCCAGCAGCTCTCAAATTTCATAACATGTTCAACGAGACTGCTCAATTCGGAGCGTATCTGGTTAGACAGCTTACGGGTTATTGAATA
Source organism: Anopheles rivulorum (assembly GCA_018908115.1). NCBI lineage: Eukaryota > Metazoa > Arthropoda > Insecta > Diptera > Culicidae > Anopheles > Anopheles rivulorum. The sequence continues at coordinate 35,648,606 of CM032178.1, read as the reverse complement.
AATAACTTCATCTTAATACGTATGATTTTCGCTTGCATTCGGTTTCGCCGGCACCGAAGTGAGTGACAGAGCCGGCTTTACAGCGTAAATCAACGTCATGGGTTTTAGCTTTAGACTACAGGAGCATGATTGAACGCACACTTCACTTCCAAACAGCTTTCAATCGTCCGATTGGGTGCGCTCGCTTATGATTATAGTCTGTGGCCTGTGTGTGACCGAGCTCTTGCACGATAGCAAGGTCTTGCGCAGTAAGCACCGGACAGTATAGAGGTCTCTTTTTGGGTAACAAAACAATAGTACAAGCGTACGGAGGCTGATTTCTGCAGGGCTCGGCCGATGTGCGTTAATTTCGCACGATCAACCTCACACGAACAGTGCGGCATATGTGTGTGCTGTGGCTGACATTGTATTTTGTCATGCAGTCGCTGGGGTAAGGTTGTCGGTACTGGCAAAAAGGAACCTTCACAAAGCGTGAACTATAAGATTAAAAACTTATTTCGAAACTCTGTCATTTTTGTAACCTCGTTCGGCAGTTTTTGTTTTGTTTCGGAGGGATTGGCACCGAGCGATGGTGGCACTTGAATTGAAAGATTGGTGAAAGACAGCCTGTGAACATTGGGGTTCACATTTTCGGGAGTGTAATAATCGGTTCATGGTGGGCATTGTACGATCATGATCAATTGGTTCAATTGGAGCGGAGATCCGGCAACCTCTACCTACGCGTTGCTCATTATTATGCAAACAGATGGTACGGACAATTGTCTTACGACGTGTGTGATACTCGAGAGACACACACCGCGGTTGGTAAGTAAGTGGATTTCTTAAGCACAGATCGTTATCCCGAACGGTTCAAACCCAAACGCAGAACGAAAAATCTGTTTCCAAACAACTTCCGTTCCCAATTTGGCGCATTAACCAGCGAAGGCCACCCAGCGGACAGAGGCACGCGATAAATCTTCGCCCAAAAAGCAACCCGTACCGTCGTCTCATTTGTATGTTCGGTGAATATTTGTGCGTGCGCTTCGAAATTTACGAGTGTGTTCATCACTTTTGAGAAGCGGGCCTGAGCAAATGCTTTCACCGCCACCTTAAAAGGGTCTGTGCACCTGTGCACTGCGGCCGGCGTACCGTTTGAAGCGCCAACGTAGGAAAAGCGTCGGTTTTAAGCAAGCGCCTCCGCGCTAATAAGGTCCAATAAAAGGTATCGAAAATTTTCCGGTTCAGTTTTATCTCAAACCCCGGTCCGCCCTTGGCTCGAATGGTGGGAGGTCCGGCACTGGCTAAGTGCGTCACCGTCATTAGCAAATAGAAAGTGACAACTGGAAAAAGGTCTTTAATTTATTGGCTCACGGTAAATGGGGGTGAAAATTGTGTACAAGCTCGGTCGGTCAATTAATTTCATAATATAAATCGCTTCGCACGGCTGTTTGTTTTCGGTAAAAGCCTTTTCTGGGTGTGTTATCTATCTTTGGTGGTGTTGTAGGTGGGTTGTTTAAATAAAATCCATATTAAAAGACACTAAGGAGAATCTTGAGATATTGGAGCTTATTGGACGAAATGGTGGTAGACAGTAAATGGGCGTAATTTGTTGTTGCTGTTGTGTGAGTTCCCCTTTAATCTCCAACCGGAACACGGGGCAATTTCTTCCGCATCTGAGGCGAAACCACGTCAACGACACTAGCGCCATAGGCATTCTGCACGCGAATGCATTCTGGTTGCATAGTCACGAGAGCCAACAAATTACCGCGAACCAACGCATTTGCAAATGCGCATCGCCTTTAAAATGGATTCTCCCCGGTTCCTGTCTGCTTCGGGGCGGGATGCCCCCCCCCCCCCTGATGCAAATGGGGATGATAGGTGAGGGAGGTTGGTCTTTTTTATGATAGTCATGATTTTTTCGCTAGCGAGCAACAAGTTGTCAGCGGTGCGAACAACCCCGCTATGGGAAGAAAAGATTCGTCGCAATGCGTCGCGATAACGAAACGGTGCGGATGGCCAAAAAGGAACTGCAAAACTGCACATCAACTGCACGGTGCACGATGCGTGCAACTTCAGCAACACACAGGGAGGAAATGTATGAAGAAGTGGAAAGGAAGAAAAGGAAAAATAGGAAGAAAACAACANAGATTCGTCGCAATGCGTCGCGATAACGAAACGGTGCGGATGGCCAAAAAGGAACTGCAAAACTGCACATCAACTGCACGGTGCACGATGCGTGCAACTTCAGCAACACACAGGGAGGAAATGTATGAAGAAGTGGAAAGGAAGAAAAGGAAAAATAGGAAGAAAACAACAGCAAAGATGACAGTTTCTCATGCTGACACAGGGTTGAGACATAAAATGCAATGTTTTCTTACCAATTACGCGATGCGCCGGTGAGGTAGGCTGAGCGAAGAAAGTGGAAAGGATTCGTCGCTGTACGCAAGCACATACAGCCCGAGTATGCGCTTCTCCAAGCTCGCCCTCACTGCTTTTGCAAAATCATCATACGCTTTAGGAGACGTGCGCAAAATGTGCGCAACGCAAAACGCAGCCGGGTGCGCGCATCGTTTGCTTTTCTTCCGCGCGAGCGAGATTTTCTTTCCATTGCGTCGTCCGAATGGTGCAGGCGGCTGCAATTATCCGTCGGCACGGTGGGACTCTCACTATCTTTTGAAATATTGCCGCCATGATGCTGTGTTTGATGCGTGTCACAGCCCGTCGCAAAAGTGTCCAGCGCCGGGTGCCGGGATTAGTGTGCCGAGCGAGAAATGAAATTGCGCCGCAACCGAACTGAGCAACGGCAACGGAATGATCGATAAATCTCGCTAAACGTAAGGTTCGTCTCTGCTCAGCTCAGAGAAGGTCACCGATTGGTCGTACCGATGGGTTTCTGACCGATGAAAAGATACCGTACACGCGGGCGATAATGCAAGCCCGGGGCGGCCCGGGTGGGTGGCACTACGGGGTGAAAAATCATCGTAAACATGTCAGACGGGGAGAAAATTATTGGCAAACGTTATCGCTGGTTGAGAAAGGCCGCAGATATTACTTATTGAATGGTGCGTGCTGCTGCAATGGTGCTTTAAAATGCAGTTCTTTCCCAAGACTTGATAATACCCGCTCGAACGAATGCGCGTGCTGTTGTTTCCCTACTTTATTCACATAATTTATACTTGCAACACTTGAGTCTTATTGATGTAAACTTTAACTTTACAAAATCATTTTAAAATTAGATTGCCTTATAATTTTCCTTACACTGCTATAATAGTGTTATGGTTTAAATATTGAGACATAAAAATAGGGAATTAAAAATTCATGCCTGCTCCAGTTTGGCCAGTCCAATTTTCTTGCAAAGCAACTTTTTATTTGTAGGCTAATTTTAAAGCATCCTCCCATTGAGAAATGCTTTGACCTGCAGTCGGTGGCATAAATATGCATGCTATTGAGCTACTTTCTCACCTTACCAGTTTGTCACACCGTACCATCCATACGGTCTGAAATCGACTTGCATGCCACCATTCTGGTGGCTTTTTGTTGGTTGTTCCATCTTTGCCCGCCGCTTACAATCAAAGGCCGCTTAAGAGGGAAAACCCGTGAGGCGGCCGGTTACTACGCTGCAGGGCAAGATGTAAAGTTTTCCGCTCTACATACGCGCCTTGTTTTTTTTTGGGGGGGAATAGCAATGGAAGTGCATCAATGCAGCACCAAAAGCTAAATAGAATAAGGCCCCCAGCAAGGCTATTGTGCCGATGGTACGTCATGAAGAAGGAAAATGAAGTGATATACTTTTCTCATTAGCATATCTCACTCTCACTTCGTGGTGAACGATGGCGAACAGCGTGGTTCCGGGGTTGTAAGGTTTAAAAAACGATAAAGCTTCGTAGCAGGAATGGAAATATCATGAATGAAAGAAGTGATGCCACCCGATCGTGGTAGAAAAACAGCATCACTATTCGGTACGTTCTTGTAAAGATTTCTAGTGGAGAAAAGAGCTGCTCGTTTATGGCACTGTTTCACGCACGGCTCAGCTAACATTAGTAACGTGCAAGCATGAGAACTGGAACAGTCCGATCCATTTACAGCCGAATGCGATTATTCAACGGCGCAATGGTTACACACTAGACCTCAACAATTGTGAATTGTGCAAATGGATCGCGCTGCATAACCACGGGCATGATGGAAGTGCGTGGAAAACAGGAAGAAGATAATGCAATTATGCTTGCGGTACGATACATAATGGATCAGCTGTGGTGCGTGTGCTTGTGGCTGAAAATCTCAACCAAACTCGACACACCTTACAGATACGTTGTTTGGATGGCAAATTAAAACTTTGTCTTTGATGATGATGATTCATGAATGAATGCGCCAAACCGGGGAAGCTTAGTAAGCACGAGGTGTGAATTAGCATACTACTGTGTGACATGCCGTCTTTATCGGTTTTCTCCTTGTTGGGATGGTTGCAATATAAGGAAGCATGTTTCTTACAAGATTTGGTTGCTCGTTAATATTCTAAGCCACCGACTTGAGCACCAAATTCATTCTTCTTTCGGAAGGTGGCAGTGCAGGGAACGGTCGATAAAGCCGTTTTGCAATTAGTCAACTGGCGAGAATGGAATTGTTTATTATTCAATTATCGGCCATAATCAGAGTCACGCAGCGAGTGACAAACACGAGACCACGATCCGGATGTAGATGGACAGATTTGGATGATTTAAACATTAGGGCGCTTCAATGTTGAATAAATTGTGTTGTTTTTTTTGGGAACGCTTCGGTAGCGAAGCGAATAATGTCGTAATATTTTCAATTTGTTGACCATTTTGATTTTGAAACATAAAACTTTAAAACAGTTCTACAAAAATCGATGAAATATCCTAAATACTCCCTCACTGCTAGGATGCTTTAATACATCCTGGGTGTAATTTTCTAAAGAACACCGTTTCCCTCTTAAATTGGTTCTGAAAGCGTTCATGTGCCCCAGATTGACGAAATAAACCGACAGGGAAATGGTGTACTGGTTCTCCTTCTAGAAAGAAAAATAAAATCGATTCGATATAAATGTCCTGGTTGAGAAAATATGAGTCATACGCCCTCTGCATGTCTAATTCGGCGTGAAGTGCGTACTGCGGCAGCAACGGCAAGAATGCCCGCCAGCTTACCATGAAAAATCATCCGGAAGGGACGATTACATTTTGCTTTTCATCTCGCTTTCCGTACTCGCTAGACGTGACATGTTGGTTGATGGGGATTTGCTGTTTTATTTTGCCGAGGGCGACAAGTGACTTTAAACGGTAAAGTTAATATAGGGTACAATTTATTTTTACGATTATTATATTTAAGTGAACAAGATTTGATGATTGTAGAAGATTTTTGTGATTTCGTTTTATGAAGATGATAAAACGTTTGAAAAAGAATCTTGAATTTACAAGAAAAATATTAAAAAAAAACCTGGTCAAATAGTTACTAAATTGAAAGTGAAACAAGTTTGCGAAAACGAAATACAACTTCACATGAAATGATTGTTTAGCGATATTGAACATTGAACCTGTTTTATTCACGCCACGGTTGTCGGCACAAGTCACCTCGTCAATTATGACAAACAATTGATGGAGCCCAAGTGACACGGCGCCGCTCAATAATTTAAGGCGCCAACCCGTGCGGCTAGGACTTTCCACTTGTCGGCACGATGTATTATTACACTATTTCCACCTCAAACGAAGTCACCGATTGATCATGCCAAGAAAAGGGTTGATTTGCATATCGAACCAATAGATGTGGCAGGCAGGATGACTTGAGTGTAGCCCGAAGTGACACGTGCACTGGCTGCACTGAGCTGCAACTTTCTGCATGCAAAGTGCAACCGAGACTGCATCATTCATAAGTTATTGCGTCTAATCACATCGCCGGGCCCGGAGAGTAATGAGTATGTTAATAAGGTGCAACACTGCGCCAACTGATTCGATTCGATGCAAATTGATGTATTTCGGTACGCGCCACGGTTAACATGGGCTCCTTCAGATGTGCTGTGTGCGCACTTAAAAAAGGTGGTTAAGAGTTTCCCCACCGGGTGGCATCACCCGATCGGAGTGAACCTTTCACTGTGGCACGGAAGTGACAGACAAATTGATGGTAATAAAACACAAAAATAATGTCATCCTCAACCACAAACTGATTCGCATCGCAGTGTAAAAAAAGCCGAATGAAACAAGTGGGTTTTGAATGCGCCTCGTTTAGAACAATCGTGCTCGGGAGCATACATTATGCAAACAAACTGTTCGTTTATTCGTCATCTCGGTGCCGTTGCTGTGCGTCGGATGGATTGCGAATAAAAACACTTTAGAGACAATATTTACGCGCTGTGTTGACTGTATTCTGGCCCGGTGTTAACGGGCGAGCCGTCAAACCGTGCAGCACATTTTGCCCATTAACACCTTTTGTTCGTTCGCTGCTGGCACTTGCAGCACGGGCACGGCAAGCGACGAACCCGCGCAGTTAAGCACAAAAAGCTATCATTTATATGCAAATCTTCCCGTGCCACAGATCGTGCCGCACACACCGTGAATGTCAACGCAGTTCTTAATAATACGCGTATGGCTTTTCGGCGCTTTAGTTCTTTGATTAATTGTTCCGCCGTGCTGTACTGGGTAGGAATTCGATAAGGTCCAAGGCGCGCGGTGCCATGGGGCGAATTATAGGCGGTGCAAAATCAAAAGAGCTCAACGCGTCTTAGGAAACGAACAGGTTTTTTTTTAAACCACTCACACACACACACACACACACATACACACGTACACATATGTATGTTTGCAGACTAGAAGGCAAATCTAGTGTGGACAATAGTGAGCCGAAAGCGAAAGGTTAAGCCCTTTTATACGGTGTGAACTTTTCCGTCCCTCCATGGCTCGAAATGGCATTGAAAGATAATCGATTTTATCGCATCGGACAGGTGACGATGCACGGACCGACTAAATGCACGGATCTATCCTTTCCATTTTATGTTGTTGTTTTCGGTGGACTTGATTCTGGTGCTGGTGAAGCAGGTGAAGAAAATGTGTTCATGAAGCTCTTTTCTTCTCGATCGATGCGAACCGGTACGCCGGTGACCATTATCAGCCGGTAGCAATCGAGTGAGTTGACGCTTTAAAGGCACATTTTTTTTTAAACAACCTCACCAGCCGACGAGGGCAAGGTCGGTTGATTTATCTGCCATGCGCACGAATACTGTCTTTTCGCTCGGTGGTTAATTGTTCGCGGCAGTTGGCAAAGTGGTTAACCTTCCACGGCCGTAGAAGAAAAGCGTCTGGAAGACGAGGGAATTCAAAAGCCCAGCCACCATTAACCCACTTTCTGTTGGGGCGGTGTGTGTGTGTGTGTGTGTGGTGTGGCCGTCGATCGGCAGTCCCGCAGCTGGCTGGTATGAGATTTCGTGCGGTCCCATCCCCAGGGACGCTTAATTTCGCCCACCGTTGGGACAAAACAATGGTGCAATAAGTTTTCGCCAAACTAACGCCGGGTGCCGTGTGACAGGCCGAGTTTTGATGGCTTTTGACATTTTTCATAGAGAAAAGCAAGAAGCGAAAGGAAAAAAGAAAAAGTTCATTTTGCTACGAATTTTCACCTCTTTTCATCGTTTTTCGACACCCATTTAATTTAGCACACAGCATCACCGGCAGCGGATCGTAGCAGCAACATTGATCACTATCTTTGCAGAGGAGAAGTGAAGGGAAGGAGGACCGGGGCGGGGGTATGGAGTTTTCCCAAAGAAGCGCACAGCTTGCATGACAACAGGAAAAGAGTTCACTGGAAAAATCATGACAAAATTGGTGATGCTTTCGAAAGTGTGCAGACACACACACACACACACACATACAAGCGCTCGAGATAAGCGCAAATGGCCGCAGAAAAGGTGGAAGAAAGACGCCCAGATCTGATCCTAATTGAATTTTCCACACTTTCACTAGCTCATTTGCAAACCAGTGGGCGCGCGTATGTGTGTGCGTGTGTCGAGTTTCTGAATTTTCTTCCAAACAAAAGTGAGAAAATTGCACAAGAATCACACACAGCGCGTCGCTTTCTTCCGGTCGGTGCGTGCGTGTGCGACCAAAAAGGCCGGGCCTTTGGGAGGAAATTTTGGTTGCAAAAGGGAACAAAAACTGTCTAACTTCTCTGCTAAACTCATTCCCATGGGCACGTCTTACGTTAGCCACCCACCTGCAGCGAGTGAGGAGATGGGCAATGGGTGATGGAGAGGAGTGAGGGGGGGGGGGAGGGGTGTCAATCGAAGTTCTCACCGCACATTCAGCAGCCCAACAGCAGCAGCAAAGGGCCACGGTTTGTCGAGCGGCTGCGTAAAGGGTATCGAATAAAATGGTAATTAAATTAGATTTCGCACCTTAAGACACACCAGCAGCAGTGCGTGTGTAGGGAAAGGTTTGAAATACAAAACAAAAAAAATCAGGGTGACATAGGCTAGCATAGGCGGAAGAAAACGACGCAAGACAACCCTGACGAATGCGCGAAAGTGAAGAAAGGAGTAAATTAGGTGATGAAAAAAAAAATATATATATATACACGCACGCACACACGAACGCACACCGTTGATGGTAATTTTCGGGTTTTTTGGGGAAAAACTATCGGCGGGTAGTTTCGAGCGAGGAAAAATGTAAAGGGAAAATGGCGTTGGTGAGAAAGAAAACAAAAAATAGAAACACTACACGCCACCACCGGTCGGGTCGCAATGGTGGCGATCATCCATGTACGGAACGGATGATATTGTTTCGTTCGTCCGTTTGATAGTTGTTTGATAGTTGTTTTAGAAAGTTGCAAACCCGCCTGCGAACTGCGGGAGCGAACGCTCTGTGCGCGACATCACCCGCACGGGACGGTAACGAAGGCGATTAATTCTCGTCGTTACGCCACCGAATCTTTGCGAACCGTGCGGAAGCGATCGATTCCGTTAATACGATAACTGCTCTATTATTGTGTTTTTGGTACCATGTTGAACGGTTTGTAAATGAGGATGTTGAGCGCGGAAATTCACTGCTGAAGGGTTAGCCCTAGAGAAGGACACATTGACAATTGGGGAAAACTGTTTTGTTGTCCGCTTATCACCAGGAAATTAAATTGCCTTTTATATTGCAAAACTTTCCATAAATCCAAGAATACTGCAAACTGATACGTCAACATAAAATAATAAAGATAAAATACACAGAATACATGTGTGGCACAGTTTTGATTGAAATACAAAAACAGCTCAGTTTGTTGAGACCAACCAACATGCTTCTTTTTAGATCATCGGGAAACAATTTTGTACAAAACAAAACAAAAAAAAAAAAACTAACCAAGATGTAAAGAAAGCGGACAGAGCAAAGATTGGGTGATAACTTTTAAGACTATCAGAGCCGACAAGCCATAAAGCTTAAGATTGTTGAATACCCTCGCTACCCAGCCGAGCCTCAAGCTTCTCGCGCACCAAACGAGCAAAAATAGAAGCGCCTAAGAAGCTCAAGGCAAAATATTGCCACGATAGGATGAAAGACATAAAAAAGCATGAGGTATGCAAATGAGCTCCACGCATGCGTCCGGCGAAGCATTCGGGCCATCACCTTCATTGACTTACTCCACGTTAACGGCCAGTGGCATTGAACTGTTTTTTTTTCTCGAGCGACAGGTTTGTTGGGGTGGATAAGAGGGAGTGTTAAAAACCAAACTTTACTGAACAAGATAATGAGGCCGGTTGGAAGGAAGGAGGCAAAATGCTGAAGATGCTCAGTCGCTGTTTCATTTTTGCCCATCTCAACTACCGATGCTGCCGGTGTACAACCGGTCATAAACGCTTCTCAAACACAGATATTACCGCTTTGAGAAGAGTTTTGTTGCAACCGTTGGATAATTTTGTAGGTGCGTGTGTGTTGTGTACGGGTTTTACTGTCGTTGTGTAAAGATAGTGGTGCAGGCTTGATACTATTTCGGCGAGAGTATCATAAGCGTTTTACTACTCCGAAGTAGCATAAAACGCTCCAAGATCTAGTATGCTCGTTAGCTGAGGTTGTAGTTTCTCCTGTCCATCTTCCGGGAAGCATCCGGTCGGTTAAGGCTTTCACTAAATAGGTTCTCCCCTTGGCCCGCTTCTGTTTCAAATCGCTCATTAGCCTCTCTTGTTAAGAGGAAGTATCAACTGTTTCACTTAAGATTTGTAGATTCAGCTCTGCAAGATTCTGCGTATGTTACGAATAGTTGTGAAATATATTTCGGTAGATTCATCTCACACCGTCCACCCTCGTCGAAATGGTCTAATTTGGTCTGTGCTTCACCATTCCCTGGTTTCGTAGGACTCTTTCACACTCTCAGCGTCCACAAGCCAAAATATTACACCTTTATCTTTTTTCCTGCCGAGATTGGTCGACGAGCCGCAAGGAACCGCATAGGAAATTCGCTATGTACGAGATCCACATCACACACCAAGGAGCAGAATCGTCGGATCTTACTAGAAGCCGCGCAAAACCGGTCTGAGATGCAAGATCGCCGGTACGTTTCTGCGTGAGAACCACACGAACCGAAGAAGGACGCGAAAAGAATTTCCAGAAAGTTTGACCACCAAAGAATGCGGCGCGATGACGGCCGATGTAGCCTTCCCGCGGTACATTCTGGACGAATTTCGTGAGTTCGATAAATGTGAAGAGAAAACATTTGAAATCATTTCATTTGTAGGCGATCTTGTGCGATCATGTGGGGAAATATGAGAATGGTTTAAGGATTTTTGTAAGATTCGCGTTTGATTATTTGACAACTTAAAGAAAATTACATTCAAAGGTGTGTTGTCAAAGGAAAATAATCATTTACAGCAAGATTTCGAATAAATTTCTTTACTTATTAAATATATTTTAAACCGTTTGGTCTTGTAATTGCGTTCGAGTAGCTTTTACTGATCCGAAGCTTTAAAGTTGACGAACAGTTGTATACACCCGGTAGATAACCCTCGATCATGAGTATGCGAAAAGAACGTTCCAGTCGTNGCGTTTGATTATTTGACAACTTAAAGAAAATTACATTCAAAGGTGTGTTGTCAAAGGAAAATAATCATTTACAGCAAGATTTCGAATAAATTTCTTTACTTATTAAATATATTTTAAACCGTTTGGTCTTGTAATTGCGTTCGAGTAGCTTTTACTGATCCGAAGCTTTAAAGTTGACGAACAGTTGTATACACCCGGTAGATAACCCTCGATCATGAGTATGCGAAAAGAACGTTCCAGTCGTTAAATTTTAGATGGTAACAGACGAGTTTTGCAAAAGGTTGAATCGATGCGATTGCAGATTCAAAAGTGCAATCGGGTGAATGTGTTATCGTCCATGCATCGCCAACATGCACCGTACCGCCCTGTTACCTTTTCCTGTCCTACGATGTTCAACGGGTCGGGCAAACATGCAAACAAAAAAAAAAAGGAAGACAGCGAATGGAAAACTGGCAAAGTATCAAAAACTGGAAATCGGGAAGCCCTTCGCTCCCGGGTGTGAGACGAGATCTCCTCCCCAAAGGGAGAGGCAAAACTGGATCTCGTTTTTCGAAGTCTTAGGATGCTTTTTGTTGTTGTTGTTATTCACCGCCCTCTGCCTCTTATTAATGCTAGCGCCTTATGCCGTGGAGAAGCGAGCCGTGCATACACACAGTGGCCTTTTGGCTCGTTGCCAGGGCGGTGTGTGGTATGGACGAATTTATGCTGTACCCTTGGTGGTGATGATGGTGGTGTTTGTGCTGAGATGCTTCTTTGCCTCTGGTTTTGCAAAAAAAAAGCAATCGTTTGGGAGAAGTTTTGCGGTGTGGCTTTTGGGACTCGACTTTGCCCGTGTGTGTCGAGCAGTTCGTTGCTTATTCTCTTTCGCGAAGTGAACGAGTTAGCTCATGTTGCTTCGCGCTCCAGACGGAGGAATAAATTTAGCAATCCACGGGTTATTTGTATGCCTCTGTGTGTGTGTCACGTTTGGATCCGCACACATTCAGTGAGGAAAAGTCGAGAAGTACAAACTCCGGTTTGGCAGCTTTTTTCTCCCTTTTCTCCCTGGAGCAGTGTGTCTTCCCGAATGCGTTCGCGAATGTACAGGAATCGAAGCCATATCTCATACATTTACACAGCGCTTCTGCTAGTAGGAATATAATGTAAGCGAAACTTCTCCCAAACATTCCTTTATTATGTGGCTTTTTCGTTGTTCTTAACGGAGAAAAGTTTTTCGTTTTTTGAGGTGGGCCAACAGGAGCCGTTGTGTGGCAAGTGTGAGTGCGAAAATTGCATCTTCACGTTAAGGGAATGCAATTATAGATTCGCTTTGTGTAGGGAAGATAGTGCAGCACGTTTTGGAATGATTGTGTTCCGGTGGGAGCATTCGTTTCGAGATGCAAGGCATACAATATTTTGTGCTGATGTATTTTTAATGTGTTTACTTTGCTCAGTTTTATAGCTTTGTTTTAATTCCATTGTTTTACGAGTAAATCCAATTAAAAGAGAAAACAAATAAAACAATATTAAAGACGATGTTGGATTGCTGCCAAAGCATTAGTTACTTTTAAGTTGTTCCCTCTAAAGAAAAATTTAATCGAGAACTATAAAAATTAAGTAGAAATTTATTTGCTCTCCACTTGCTACATAGAACGAAAATCAAATTAAAGAAAAAGCATACAAATTAATAGGATCAGTTTCCTCAATACATTGCTAGACATGAAAAAGTAAATTTTCCCATGGAAATCGGTAAAGAAAAAAAAAACAATACTAGCAAGAATCTAATAGCATGCAATTAATAATTATTTAAAAGTCATTCATTAGCTCAAGATGAGCTGCAACTAACAACTAAAAATTGAGTAAAGATATTTATTCATGAACCAGTTTTTTTGTGTAGCGTACCATTTGATCAAAACATAGCGTCGATAAAATGTGCTAATTGTGGAGAGAATCTCCCTCCCATCTGAAAGGCGGCTTCAATTACTATGGCAACCGAAACTGTCAATGATATAACGACAAAATCAGACCGAGGTTCCCAGCAACGATTCAAACATGAAGAAACCCCACTAATGTGAATAGAAAACAACTTACGTTCTTGTGTAAGGAATTCGAGCGTACGCCTATTTTTTCCGAGCCCGCAAAAGTTCTGCCCAATGCACGCTGGTGCGTACGGTTGGAAGTCAATTTTTGGAACAAATCACCCGGCAAACGCAACGCGCTCTTCGTGAAACAATTCGTGGCGTGGCCGCAGAACGGGTGGCAGCACTTTTTCACAACACTTATTTCCACTGCAACAGAGGGCAAAGGCACTGTTGCTAGCACTCTAGCACCGTCTGTCTTGTTTTCGGTACTAGCCGAAGAGGTTGCACTATTGCTTCAGCGAGCGAAATTTACAAACAATCCGTCATTAATGTAGTTTTTCCACCTGGCGCGGCAATGCCGCGGGCGGTCGTCTGTGCGATCTGTATCACTTTCTGGGCGTTGAAAAGTACTGCCAACAGCTAGGATAGGATTGTTGTTTGGGGGAGGAAAGAAATGAAACGAAATAAGAAAACACAATAGTAATGGTAACGGTAATTTGCAATCACAATGCTCTTGATTTGTAACATCTTTTACATTTTGAGCGAGGGCGGAATCGAATGATAAGTTTGTTAAAAAATGTATACTGAGCGCACCATGTTCACGCGAACTTTTGTTTGCAACTTTGTAGCTAAACTTAAAACGCACACATTTGGTTTCACTTTTCTATTGCCCACGCGCATTGCACGGGAAAACCCGATTCCATTCTAAATTATTCCACACAAAAAAACACTTACGCATGCACACACAAACGAATCAATCAATCAGCTACCGATGGATGCTGTAAGCGTTTCGAGATGCTTTGCGTAGTGTGCGCAAAGGAGCGAGAAACGAAAGACTTCAACCGTCTCCAAGGTAACGGGCGACGAACGGATGATTCCGGGAAGTTGGAGGTTATCTTAACGAGGCACAACAGTAGTAGGCTGCTCTTGCACTTGCACAACGTACACAACGGCACACAACAGACGCACGCACACACACATACACCGTACAACAGCCGCAGTCGTGGTGCTCACATGTTTTCCCTTCCAACTTGACTCGCTTCCACGCGCTTGGTTGTGGCGTAGAAGCCGAAAATCAAGCAAATAACAAAAACCCAAAGCCGCGGCTGTGTTGCGTGGTCAGCAAAAAATATAAAAGTGGTACAGAAAAACAAAGGGTGAAGCGCAAGTGGACTTGAACCACCGAACTTCGAACAAGAGTTGGCTGATATGCCCGAGAGACGACCGGGACAGGTCGATGCAGTGCAACCGACCAAACAACACAGACGCTTTGGGCAAGGTGCACTCGAGGCGTCGAGTTCCCGAACTTGACGATGAGAAGTGGGTGCAGTTTCGATGGGTAAACTTACTGTTGCTTTCGTTGCGGATTTGTTGTAGTGTTTTGTTTTTCTTCTTCCGATGTGTTTGGATTCTTGTGATAGCCTGTTGGAGGTTGTTTCACACTTGGTCACTTGGACCAGCAAGTCAGCACTTTCTCTTACACAGGTTTAGGCTTTCAAACCAACGCTTCAATGACACCTTCCTAAGTTAAACCAGTTGAAGGGCATTGGATGTTGACGATGTTAGAAGGCAAAGGTTAACTTCGATTGCGAAAAAGGTTCTTTTCTTACGAATCTCGCACACCCTTTTCTAAACTAAGCTACATTTCCAGGGATAACACGGTTTTAAACGCTATTTTCTACTCGCCCTCCAAAGGGGGTCTTCACTTTCGTTCACTTGTAAGTTATCACCAATTCCTTCAATCTCCGTGCCGGGAACGCAACGGATGTGGATGTGTGAGTTTTCTTTCACCGCGTACGCCGCGCGTACGCTGCGTATGCAAACTGTGTGTGGAACCGGTTAGCCAGCACCGTACCGGGGTCAGTATTTTCAGACCGTCGTGTTTTCTCCTTGTTGCTTACCGCCAAAAACACACACCGCACGTGCACGTACAGACACGGAAAAGACACGGAAAATAACACCGCGAGACACACTGATGAACCGCTCGCACGGAACGAAAGAAACGAACTGGAGGCGTTTGTTGCTGCTTGCGTGTGTCTCGCGCAGTTCGCGACCTGCGGGTTGACGCGGTTTTCTCATCCGCACATTGGGCAAGACAAGGTGGTTTTTTAAACATGCTTTAAGAATTGTTTGTAATTACACATTTTAGATATTTGTATGTTGAAAACTTTGATTAGAAGATTATTAATATCGCTGGAAATATTTTTATGTTCCGAATTGTGGAATATTGTACATATAAATGATTATGAACTATTTCGAATTGAATTGTTCATAATAGGGTGTTTTCAAATTTATTCCTTTTAAAATGATAGCAATTGATTTAGATCAAGAAGTAATAATTCCAATTCATTACAATTGTGGTATATTTGTATGATAGTTTTTGCTCGTTGTGCTCTCGGTAGCGAGCGTTGCTAGGGAAACAGGGGATGAGACTCGTTGGCTAAAGAGGCTGCGTGAGAGCTGTACGAATGTTTGTGCTCTCTGATGCGAGTTTGGCTTCTATGCTCTGAGCGAATACTTTTTGGATGAAACGTGAACTCGTCTCGTAGCATAGTCTCGTGAACTTCTCGTTTGTAGAGATGATTTGATTCACTCGTAGTTCTATCATTTATTTATCTATTTGGTTAACTTGTTTTGTTATAAACCTTTTATGCATACAGCGCATAAGTATGTATTTCATAAAGGCATGAATAAGTTATGTTTAATTGTAACTTTGTTTAAATTTTGTAGAGTTATGTTCTATTTATTCAGTTACTTTTATTATTATTTATTGATCATAATGTTGGAAATTGTTTGGTTTTATAACTAATTCACATAATACAACAAGGAAAGGATGAAATGACATCAAAATTAATATTTTTAAACCCTTATGCTATTCTTATCCTTATGTTGCTATTTTCAATGGAAGCAATTGTTTCCCGTTTGGTACGACTAGTGTTTCGTTTAGCAATTCTGTTGAGTTCGCTCATTCTCTCGCTCACTGTTAGTTGTTGTATTGATGATTGCTCTCGCACGCGTTGTGAATGAACCTTTTCACGCGTTGCGAGAAATGTTTGGCTCAATCTCAGACTCTTCAGGTGTACAGCATCAGTGAGTGAAGCACGTTTGTAACTAATGATTTAGCTAAACTGACAAAATGCTCGTTATTGCATAAAAAAGCGACAAGAATAACAATGTTGGAGATTAAATGATTTGTTAATACATAATAAAAGCATAAAAATTCAGTCGTTACTGTGGTAGAACTAATATGCATTAGTCTAATAGTTATTCCGCGGAATGAAATCAAATCACTCCAGATAAGTTCATTTCAATACGTCACAACGATATCGTATGTTTTTAAAAGCAAAGTTTTAACACTCCCTTTTAGCTTACACTCACGTTATTGTTATGTTGTGTAATCCATTACACAGTAGAATGCTTCCCAACAAACTGCAAAAGAGACGCCAAAATCACAAACTGCACGACAAATTCCACCCGGCCAGGTGCTCTATTTGCATACAAATGCGCACGCAAAACGATGCCATTTGTTACAGGGTGCGTTTAAAAGACACCTACCGGTGCGTCTGCTAAAAACCAAACTCAGTGGTAAGAAAATGCACGAAACGTGTTGAAATTTAAAATAAACTGGCCGCTCCAACCAGACCGACGGCTGTAAGAGGTACGCGTGCCCAAACCAAGGCAGTAAATGATGTGTGCACCAAAGTGTGCCATACAGATAATGGTTTTTAAGGGAAAGAATGTGACCAAAAGCGGTTCGCTACGTTAAAGGTTGACGAGTTTGCGGGAAATGATGAAGTTATGTTGCGATAAATCTCGGCAGATCCGTGAAGGTGATGAGTTTGAGGATTGTGTGAGCCTACCGGGCGCCGAATGACGTGTGGCGCGTTACCCAATCTAATGGTTAGGATGTTGTGATTAAGTACCGGCCAGTACCTTCCGGAGATTCGGAGTTTAAAGCTATCACGCCTTAAAAGCTAAGTGAAAATAAAGATAACGACAGTAAAAAATGCACCTAGTTCGGGATTTATTCGCGGCTGACCGGAGCCACTATTTCATGGCCACACAGGAATAGCTTTTCCTGATTGGTAATTTTGTGCAGCTCACAGTAAGCCTTAAATTTGGTTTTAAGATCATTATTTTCAACCTTCAAGCGGGTTCTTTCTTCTCGCAGTATTATATTGATTGCGTCAATGCGGTTAATTTTGTTCATTAAAGTACCGAACATATCATCAACGTGTTCATCGTGGTCACGTTCATATAAACCATTTCCATCGTGGTTGAACCATTTGGCAGCATATTTCTGATCTTGCTCAGTTTCGTACTGTGTGCAGATAAGGCCCACTTTGGCAATTCTTTCGCCCCAGGTCAGATGTTCCGTGAGTACGTTCTTTAGATGGTGCGTGAAAGAACAGATCCATTTCATGCACTGTTGATGCTCAACGTCCAGGCCTTTCTGTTCCTCCTTCAGCAGTTGTACCTTCATCTCGAGTAATCGACGATAGTTGAGACGCGTACGAAGCTTCCGTCTTCCGCCAATTTGCGCCAGCGTAAGGGTGTGATCGAGTTGCGTTTTCTTTAGCTGCAGTACGGCCACCTGACAGCGACGTTGCTCTATAGCTTGCTGTTCAAGCTCGGTGTAGTAGACAAGCCGATTGTACGATTGTTTCCGCTCCGGGTACAGTACGGTTTGGAAGTAGTCATCGAGTGTTGCACGCAGTCGCTGGTAGAGGGCACTCATTTCGATGTATTTTTTATCGCGAATAATTTCACACTTTTCCACTTGCTGCAAGTAATGCTTGTCGGTTAGCGCAAGTTAGCGCATTTTCCGGGGTAAAAAACTGATCTTACCGCACTTATGTTCTGGTTGTTGCTTTCAAGCAACCACTCACGGTCAGTCAGTTCATCCTGCCTCATTTTGGACAATAGTTCCGCGAGTGAAGCATCCAGCACCTCCATTTGGGAGCTTTGGAAGCTCTAAAATACAGGAAATAGCCAATATTGAATATAGACCAACGATTAGCGAAGCAAAGTACCTCTTTGCTGTCGACTTCTTCACGAAACTCTTTGAGAAGCTTTTGGCTTTCGGTTTCATAGCGCCTTAGCATTGTTGCAGTGAGGTAATCCTTCAGACCTGGTAATAAATGGAACAAGTAGACACCAATATGCATCGGACAATCGTTTAAAACTCACGAATATAGTAGTCGATGACGTTTCCCAACCGTGTCAAACATTTCGTATGTATTTCTTGGATGTTTTCCCGCTCACCAACCAAACGCTGAATGATTTCATTTTTGCGATCGAAAACGGTCCCAAAACACTGGCGCTGTTGTCGTAACTCTTCTGATAGCTGATCAGACTGTACCTGTACGCAAAGTGTTTCCCACCCGGCAAAGAATGCCTTTTCCGTTTGGTCAGAAAACTCTCGCTCTCGTTTCAAGTGGTCCTGTTGTTGTTAATTACATAATTAAATTATGTTTCATACTTCCACTCGAAAGGTACATGAATGATGGGCAGAATAATTGAAACACTGGTCCACCACTCACCAAATATCACATACCCGGTACAGTTGATTTTGTGCCTCCCGCGCGGCGGCCTTTTTCGCCAGCAACTTTTCTTGCTTTTTGCGCCTCAGTTCCTCCTGCTTGGCATCAATTTCTTGATCGGCGTTGTCCATATCAGCGAACTCGTTAGGCTTAACCGCAGACTGACAGATTTACCAGGTGACAGTTGATGTACGGGCGATGCGTTACGCCTACTTAGTTGAAGATAGCTTTTCCGTGCGTGTTTTATCAAAACATTAACATAAAACATAAATTTATCCCCGTATCCGTTTTGTTCGTCGCATCGTCGCATGAAAGTGTGTCTGGTGTGAGAAGCACTGAGTCGACTTTAAAACAGAAAACATGGTCGATAATTAATGACAAGGGTTACCGTAGTTATTAATATTATAAGTAAAAGTTTTTTCAATTCCCAGCAGGGAAAAAAACAAACCAAGAAGCATCGATTAGGCGCGATAAGCGCGTGCGACGATGATAGGCAGACGATGTAATTTTACGCGACTAATGGTACGGTTGTGTCATCCATCAGGACGGCTCATCGGCGCGTACGGTTGGTATGATTAGCTTTCGTCAGACCGGATGACCGGAAGATACAAATAGCGCTCGTTCGCGATCGTACGGAAATGGGAAATGTGTACCATTTCAGCATAGCCAGGAGTTATTAGAGGAGTAATTTACCTTTTATGTATATTTTTATAGCATAATTATGAGGTGTATAACCTTGTGAGATTTGTTGCGGAAAACCCAGGTAGTTAGTGTTTTGTCCTCGTGATGTATACATTTTTGTTCGAACGTGATCAAGCTGTTAAGGTTGAATGTAGTTTATTGTTGCCTTTTCGGTGTTCGCCTATGACTAAATCCAATTTGACATTTCTCAAGACCAGCTTGTGTAGATAAAGCGATTCTAAAATTATCCCTATCATTTCGTGCCCGCGGGCACCGAGCGTTTAAATTACATTTCACTGCACCATTTCCACTCTCCATATGACACCTTTACCCTTCTAGGGCTTCTGATCCAGCTGCAGTCCTTCGTTAACATACCCGTTCCCGCCGTCCTTATGCTGGTTACGTTCCTTTTCCCGTGCCTCAATCGACCATGGTTGCAGTTCGCCAGATACACCGAACCAGTAGGTGACGCAACCGATCAGATAGATTCCGGCGGCAATGTAGAATACGGTACGCCACTCGTTCTCGCTCCCACTTGCCGTAATCTGCCCGGACACGATGGGCGTGAGAATGCCGGCAATGGTGGAGAAGGTGTTGGAAATTCCCATCAGCACGCCGGCACTTTTCGGCGAGAGGTCGAGATGGTTGACGGCGAAGCCGCACCAGGCGAAAGCACCACAACCGACCGCGATCGTGATGCAGGTGAGGGTGGGACCAGGGCGTAAGATGAAGGCACCCACGAGCATGAAGACGGTTTGCGCCAGGAAGGCACCACAGTTGAAGTACCGGCGTACCTGTGTTGTCGTGAGCCAGCGCCGGATCTGGCAAAGATCAGCCAGATATCCGGCGACGCTGAGCAGCAAACCCATCACGAGGTACGGCAGGGCTGAAAGGAATCCGGCCGCTTGCAGCTCAAAGTGCATCGTATCTGTGGGTACGTTAAGGGGTACGTTAAGCGGCGATAGAAGAACAAACGGTGTGCGGCTTCGAGTGTTCACCTCTCAGGAATGTGGGCAATTGTGTAAGGAGCGTATAGAATCCCCAATTTTCCGAGAAGCTCGACACGATTAGTGCCCAGACGGCTTTCGACGTTAGGATGCCGCGCCAGGGATGTTGAACCTTCTCGACTGGAGCGGCTGAGCGTTGCAGTGTGGCCAGTATGAACTCTTTCTCTTTGGGCGTTATGTAGGGATCTGTTTCGGGGGACTTCTTCACGATCAACATCCACGCCACAAACCAGACGCATCCGAAGGCACCGAGAATGTAAAACACCCACTCCCAGCCGAGTGTGTCCGCGAGCACACCGCTCAGCAGCATGGACGCTACGGTGCCGGTAAACACGCCGGAAAAAGCGATCGTAGCCATCCGCGATCGTTCACTCGGTGGTGCCCAATTAGACCAGATCGCGTGGATACATGGGAAGGTGACTCCCTCGAAGAAACCTTCAGTGGCACGTACCGTGATGAGCCATCCGAATCCACCGTGAGCTGCGAGAGGTGTCAAGAGTGTCAACACTGCGGTGACACCAACTCCGACACCAAAAACCTGTGAAAAAGAAGAAGTGATCCAATGTTAAGATGTTCCAAGGACAATGAGGGATCAATCATACATAGTTTCCACCAAGAGCGTTGGAGATGTAACCACCAATAAGCTGCGTGAAGATGTACCCATAGAAGAAGGAGCTTAGAATGTATCCTTTAGTGGTGGAGTCCCAAGCGAATTCTTGTTCCTAGAATGAAACGACTTCATAAGCACAAGGTACAAGATCTTTATTATGAGGTTTACGCACATAGCTGACTGTTCCGTTCGGGTATTGGATGGTACGATTCTCTGTCATAGCCACAATCGCTACACTGAGGTTTACACGCAGCGAGTACACGTTAAAGAAGCCGAAAAATGCCAAAAACACCAGCACATATCGGCGACGTCTCCAGAACATCCACATGGGAGCATCGATTCCATCACTGTATTTATATGGAAGCGATTAGCAGAATAGTTGTCTCTTGTTTAGAGCATTCAATTCACCTTAATTTGCTACTTTCGGTAGCATCCATTACCGATGCTTTGAGAAATTACACACAGCGAACGAGAATGTACTTGCCAGCGTGATGCGTACCGTCCGCTGGACCAGCACGTAATGAAGCGTCGCGCAAATCAGACAACCAAAACCGAATAGACAGCGAGATGGAAAGATTGTTTGTAAATAGGTATTAGCGTGTACAATCAGCTACTTAACCTCCCCCGCCCAACGTTAACGATGACATTGCACTGACGTACGGCACATCTTGAAGCATTACTCGGACGATTGTGCGTGTATGGGAAAGGTTCGTGCTGATAATACGCATATTGAGTAGACTGATATCAGGCTACTTGCATGCGCGAAGGCATCAGGTAAAATGCGATTGTGCTGAACGTTGTGCTATTGTGTGATGCAGCGATCAAAAAGGAATGGAGAAAGGGATGCGCAATGTGACGTACCTTAGGTGGACCTGTTTTATCAAGGGTTAACAAGTGGAATCGTAATTCTTGGAGGTGATAAGTGAATTGTGAAAAAGCCTTACACCCTCTTATCATTTTGAGAACCCCTATGGTACGTTGATGGAAACTCTCTTGATAATGATAATCAGCAGTAAAAAAAACTTATTGATGCAGTTCTTCTGTGCATAACTTGCATGGGTGTGCAAGTGTGGGTGAGATCTCCTAGAGGAGAGATGAGGCGTAATCGGTACCTCTTCGCAAGACGATGAAAAGCGATTACGCAAACGGAGTAAAGACGAAACCGGATCGAAGCTAACATGCTAACAGCTTACTGCACACGGTGACGAGTTTTTCCTTATTAACATCACAGGCTCACAGGGTGACCGGAAAACGACCTCGCGAAACGACTTCATTAATGTGTCGGGGAAACTGTTGCGAAGTTGCAAAGAACATTGAATACTAAAGCGAGCCGCTAGTTCGTTAATCAAATGAACCATTTATGGGCATGATTAGTTAATCCAAACTCCCAAATCTTGTTCGTACAGATTTGTGCCACCGTGCAAGCAGCTAAAGCTTCGATAAAAGGTGCGTCCTGGTGAGTTCATTAGACGAAAGCTCTGTTCCATCAGCGCGGTTACTTCCAGATGTGTGCACAAATATCCGCAGGTTGTACACGGTACCTGGTTGCCTTTTTTCTCTAGTTTTGTTTTTGCCTGTCAAGTGAAAAACAAACTCTAAATGTCATTAATGGGTACGCTTAGGGGAAAACCTTTCCCGTCAATGGAACTTGTTGACGGTGCGTAACCGGGACAGTGATGAGGATACGGATCTCATGGGACGAACTTGCCCGATTCTTTGCTGCAGGTGATGAATCTGTCAGCGATGTTGGTTTTACCTGGCCTGTCGTGAGCCTTACTACTTACAGCCCGCTCGTAGACATGACGTGAACGCGATGTAATGCGAAAGCGGAACAAAAACATAAGCAAACACACGTGGTCACTGGCAATTAAACTGGTTTCTAGGCCGGTTTTCTAGCCCCGTAGGAACAGTGGGGAAGGTTTCTAGCTGCTCTTTTTTTTTGCTGTATTTAATTTAATTTCACCCTCTCACGTACGCTGGAACTAAGGAAGAAAGTAAAAGTGTCGTCTGATCGTTGTTAAATGGATGGTGGAGTAGATGATAAGCGAGTTAGGGTAGATGAAAGGTGAACTTGAAGTGACGTTTCGTTGTTAGTTGGATGTGTGGAAGAGTATTGCAATCATCGCTGGATGGTTTGAAATTTTTAAACACAATGGTTTAAAATAAAAAAAAATTAATGAACCATATTTGTTCACATTTATTTTATTTTAATATTACATATTTGTACAGCAGAAAAAAATTAAAGAACAGAACGCAATCTATAGAGCAAATATAATTTGGATCCTTTCACCATTAAATCACAAAATCATGTACGCTGATGTGATTTTGGTGTTAATATTACAAATAAAATAAATTAAATTATTTGTAAAGTGTTTGAAACAATCCAGGAGAATGATTTGTTTTAGAAATTGTTTTAATTACATTAAAAAAATAGTTAAAAAAAATTACATTAAAAAAATAGTTTCATCAAACTACGTTTTTGGTTTGTAGTCGGCAAAACGCTGCTTTCAAGCCACGTGGAGCCCCAGAGCACATTTTTAGGTTATTTGTCGAAAATAATCCATCTCAAGTTGAACTTGTTTAAAAATTTGTAACCTGTGAGAAATCTTGCTATTTCATCAGAATATTCTTATAAATTCGATTAATTTTTGAGTATTTTGTATTTGTCTTACTCTGATGTGATTGGCTGTATCGGATGTCGTATTTACACGGCCTAATAATGTGCAGTAGTATTAGTAATAAGGATAGGACAATTAGGTTAGTATAAGAACATTTTATTGTAATAAATTTAGTCTAAGTCTACAAGCCATTGCGTAAACACCTCTTCTCCTTACTACTGAAAAGATAATATAAGCAATGAATTAAAAAAACATTTTAAATAATAAATACGTGGTAGAATAAGGCTACACAGAATCCTAGAGGTTGTTTGGCAGTAGTCAATATTTGGTTAACATTATTTTCAATTCAATGAAAAGAAAATGATTTTCCCATTCAAAACAAATACGGCTAGTTGGCTCAGTTACTGTATATAACGTTTTTGAAAGCTTAAATATAAATCCAGGAGATTTATAGTATCTTCGTATATTATGATGCTTAGCTCTTTGCTTCAAGAAATCTCCAACCACTGCTCTAGGTGGATAAGAAATTGAATGGTTTACATCAATTTACTACAAGATAGGCTACAGATTTTTTAATGCTATGAAACAGTCAAACACTTATCTGACAACGGGTTTTTTTTGTCGTTGTTTCGACCTTAGTCATGTTCACTTTGATGAGTTAATGCCCCCCGGGCGCACATGCAGCCATCGATCCAGACACGATCGCTTCGTATCGTGTCACATCGCACCGACGGTTCGAACTGATTGCAGACCATAATTCGAATCCAGTTCAAACAGTGAGAAGAATGTTGTCAGTATTTATAATGTCGGGCCTTTTTCGATGACTTCCGTTGGCGTTAACGTATGATACCAAAACAAAACAAAAAACGCAAAAAAAAAATCCACACACGAAGAATACACACCCTCCAAACATCCTACGAAACACAGATAGTAGTATCTACGCAACACTATCACGGGGTTCGCGTTAAACTCCCGCCATGTTGCTGCGATGCGATGTATTATGGCTTATCAAAACAAAAACAAAGGAACCACAGCAAACGGTTGTCAATTTGCGAACGGCTGATGATGGGCAATAACAATGGGATTGTAAAGATAAATGTCTGCCGGAGATGTGTTTAGGGAGCAGTGTACGCGCATGTTCTCCAGTGTGGTTAGGAGTTTTACTACTCCAGCCCGTTTGACACGGTACCTTCATGTTAACCTGTTGCTGTAGACGGTGGTATTTTAATTTTTTATTATCATCAATTCTTACGTGAGTGTAAACAAAACCCGTACAATGTGATCTTCATTCCCTGTTGCAGTGATATCGTTTCGAGGTCATCGTTTTTTGTTCGCTGCGAATACGTAAGAATTGCATTCAATCATTCAAGTTCAAGTTGGTTGTACCCTTCATGACTTCTGTGTGTTGTTTGTGATGAGTTTTGTGCAATTACAATGATACTACATGCATACCGGCATAATCATCCGGCATTTGCGAGTGGGACAATTTATGTCAATGAAGTCAAACGTGATAACGACGCTATCTGCTGAAATGATCGTCGTCGATCATTTCCTGCGTACTCTCTGCTCACTCGCTGACGAATTTGTGGTTCACCTTCATACCAAATTTGACGCTAATGAAGTTAATTTCGGATCGTTGTCTGAAGGTTGCTGAAAGCTGTGCAAACATTTGGAGTGTTTGTAGCGAGCTTAGAACCTGCTCGTGTGGAAATAAAAATGGTTCAAAAGCAGCTTATCGAACCGGGCACGACATCCCCGGTTGTCAATAGTTTCACGATTGCACTACCGCCTTGTGGCGTGAGGTATTAATTTTGGAACATCATCTTTTACCGTACCGTACCGAGCATCTCATCAATAGTACGCGTTTTGTCATAAATCCGGTGTTTGCGTGTTTCTGCAAATCAATCTAAAGGAAACAGAGGGAGAGAATTACTCGTACATGTGTGATATACCAGCTGTATCGCCGTCTTGCCGGTCTTTTGAATTACCTCCCCCGATCTCCCGCTTCCTTACCCCACTCCACCCCTCTCGAGACGGAGTCTATCTTTGCGAAGATATCTCCATTTACGATTGTCCCCCAACCGGATTGAGGGAAGCAATCTCCAGAGAGCAACTGATGAAACACGATAAGCCGAATCGCGTTCGGTTCGAGTAGGGAAAGAAGCTAAAGCAACTACAAAAAAAAAGCTCAAAAAAGCTACACGAAGTTAGTGTCGTTCTTGTCGTTGGCATGATGCAGGCGGTGGGCGGTGGGCGCTTCAATTTGATGATAATGACACCTACAATTTACCGATGCGAAACAACGCACCAAGCGGGCCGAACTGGGCCGAAGTATCGCATACGCGGGTTCGCGGCACCATCGACGCAACAGGCGTCAGTCAGTCAGAGAAGCGTGGTCCACTGGAACGGCTGCGTTGTTCTCGGGTTTTTGGTTTGCGAATCGCGGACACTGACGACAGTCCGGTTCGACGCTAGTGCGCTATCAAACACCGCACATCGGTGTTTAAGTGACCAACACACGCTCGGGCGCGAAATCCTACTTTCGCAAACACTTTCGGGAAACCTGTTCTGCATCTGGCACCGTACCGGAGTCCGTGCGGTTGGCTTTCGATTGAGTTTGCCCCTCTTTCATGCCATCGATTGTTGGGTTGTGTGAGTGTTAGAGTGGTAGAGTGAAGCAACTTGACCGTGGGCCAGCCTGCTAGTTAGGTTCCCAGTTTGCGTCCCATACCGAAGCTGGTCGGAGTGCATTGTTTTGGAGCGGATAGATTGGTGGAATTATTAGTATTTTGTGTCTTTTTGTATCCGTTGGTGATAATACAGACATCAAAAGTATCGTGGAACAGTTGTATCCTTCCTGCGAGCTAGTGTTCGAACGAAGGCTAGGGACTTAGTGACGGACAATCATCTCCAGTAATACATTCCATCCGGTGACAATTCGCACGCACGCACCATGGATACTAAGCCGAGCAGTAAAGGAAGGTAAGTCGTAGAAAAGTGTCTCCAAATGTTTAGTGTGTTATTGCCAACGAAGGAAAGTATAAGTCCCGGCGAAGAATGAGAATACTACTCTCCATATCTAGAGTTGCTTAACTACCCGCCATCGACGGAAAGTGAAAGGAATGTACCAAACCGGTGGCACCAGGAATGCTGATAAATGCATGCAACGGGCTTGGCAGCAGGGTTGCAACAAGCTTCCGCCATTCGGCCATTGGTGGGAGATTAACGGTGCTTAAGGTCGTTTGGTTTGGGTCCCTTCAATTCCACACCCGAGCACCACAATACCCGTTAGGGATGGAAAACACTTTCGATTTCGATTTTATTCTTTCCCATCACGATCGGCAGTACGGCAGCCACGCACACAAGTTATTCACGTGCCGTGCCCAACGGGTATTAGTGGGTCAAGTTCAAACAGCGAAGAGGATTACCTCGTACCGGTGAAGATGCACAGGGCCAATTCATAAATGAATCGGGCAGCGTCAGATGGGTCGGCAACCATGGCAACAGATCGGTGTATGCATCAACATTGCTAGCACGATGTGAAGGTCGGTGCAATAAAAACGTGCCAGATACATACATAGTTGGGCAAGGGAATTAGAGGGCTTTGGGAAATGCAAGCGTAACGATACGAGTGAATCCTGTAGTTAGTGACCGAAGTCCGAACAAAAAATACGCGCTTGGAAGGAAATTGCTAATTGAGTCCGCTTATCTCGGGTGGGTAGGTTGTGTTGGAGAAATCTTTTTTATCAATTTGACCGCGTAGAACGAGGGTTTTATTAGTTTTGCCACTAGCTGTAACTAACTGCCACTGTTAATTGTTTCGGTAGTGATTTGATCAAGCACCAATCATTGACATGTGGCTTAAGCTACAAACAATTTAATTAATGTAATTTATTTGCGTAGTTTCAGTGACTGGAGACTTGAAATAAATTAACATTCACATTTATTGCCGGTTGAATGATTGTGCTGTGTTTTTTTTGTGAGACCATTAATAACTCTCGTGGAATAAGAATACCTTTCCATTTTATGTGTATAACCAAGTTTAATTTCAGCATTTTAAATCGATCGTTTTGGAAATAGAATAATTTTCGTAAGAAGTATCTTATCGATTGGTTTTTTTTTATTTTGAACGTTAATAAGTAATGGTCTATCTTAATGAAACATTATTTCCGTTTCATTGATAATACGCACCCATCTGAAAGGGGGAGATTAAGTGTCGGCTTAACGCTTGTCAACAAACCAATCAACTTTAAAATTATGAGCACCAATTGGACAGGTAGTAATGGCAATTAATAATTTCACTTCATGCGACTGCGATTGTAGTGGATTAACTGGGGGATTGTCACCTGGCGCGTGGAATCTGTCCCGATAAGCCCGATAACGTGCTGCACTTTAAATAACTTATTTTTTTTGCTATCGGCTTTTGGATGGGAATTTATTTTCAAACAAACCGATACGGCACTAACATTCCGGGCACGATAATTCATCGCTACGCTGATAGTGCTTTCCCCGTCTTTTGCGTCATCTCAATCAAAGTGAGCTTGTCTGTTTGACATGTGCCCCGATACGATGTTGGCTACTGCGGGCTCCACGCTGAACCGATAGGGCGTGTGGGTGGTTGGGTGGGACACTTGCTTCAGCTGCATAAGTGCACCTTCATGGTGGGTAATGAGTTGCAAATAGATTGCCACTGTGCGGAACTGGCATTGGCGTTGACAGGGGCGGTGAGATCGAAAGGAGTGGAGTGAATGCAATTTGCAATGTGTGTGTGTTTGTGTGCTGATAAGCAATTTCTGGACTATTTTGTGAATAAGTATGAAATGTTGCAATTGTTTCAAAAGAACAGCAGAAATTGTTAAAATGTTTAAATATTAGTTCACATGAAAGCTATATATTTCATTTATTTACCATAAGGACGGTTTTGACCGTTATGTCAGCATCATTTGTGTTGTTTTCTAGCTATTATATTTTGGTGGCGTATAATATGTACAGTATTAGGTTTAGGAAAAAAACAGCAATGCTTTTTACGTGAAATGCGTGTTTCTATCGGAGAAAAAATTCCAGTAATAAAATTTTAGACTCATGCCAATACGGCACTAGGCTGTCCTAATAAAATATAAATAAATAATTAAATAAAATTTTAAACTCTTCTCTTGGTATCAATTTTGGACTTCTTATATCAGTTATGATCTGTGAACATTACGATGGGTTTGTTTTGTTTTTTATCGCTATGAAAGATAAGCTCCGTCGGCTGTTCACCAAACTGATGCTTTGTGTGTTAAACCGTATAATGGTGAATCCATTGTCACATACCAACGAAACAATCTTTTTTTACATATTGTATTTGAACAGCTCCAAACAGATGGCACTTATTCGAAACCCTTGCGCATAATATAATTGTTGTGTACAATTGTAAAAACTCGATTGTGTGGTACCGATTGTCCAGATTTATAAACAGCTTTTAGTAATCTAACATAACTCGGAAGAATCATTCCATATCGATTTGTGCATTTTTATTATCATCTCTAGAACAATGGTCTACCACCAGTTTGTGTGACATCATTAGTTATTGTACGACTTTGTTTGAATTCAATATGCTAGCCGAAACTAGCTTATTTTACTTGTGCTCGACTCTATTTTTCAACTTCTTCCGGTATTTTTACGACATTTGTTGTAGCATGCTGTAATTGAAGTGACAGACTTAATTGTTCAGTTGTTATATGTTTTTTTATTTATAATTTTGTTCTACCTGGTTGGTAGTGAATTGACAAAATTGAGACTAATAAGAAGACAGTTCGGGAACTTATGAATCGTTATTACCAATAACTAAAAATGATAGTTCAATTTAAAACTGGTCAAAGAACTTAGATATAACATGAAATGGTGTAATGGGATGGATTTGAAAATTTCCTATTTTTTTATTACTTTCAATTCCAATAGATTGAGTCATTTTAAGCGTATAACGCCAAGAACAATGATTCAACACCGCAAAGCGATGCTCACGATGCAACGAGATTTATGATGGTGAACTTCATCCCAGCACTGCACTTCTATTTTTAGTATCTCGCACCAAGCGCTGATTCAGTCCGGAATTCCTAGCCTGAAGATGAATATCCATCATTCCTTACAAACACCACCATCCTTAGCGATCATGTACTCATACCTTGCATTACGCTTGTTTGTTTTTATTTTCTCTGTACCGATTTTTGCTTTGTTTCCACCGCAGCGATGGCATCGATGCTCCTTTATGGATGTTTTGGAAGCGACGACGCTACATTGTGGTGTTTATGGCGTTTCTTGGTTTCTTCAACGTCTACTCGCTGCGGGTGAACCTGAGCGTGGCCATCGTGGCGATGACAGAGAATCGGACCGTGCAATACGACAACGGAACCGTCGGATACGTAAGTATCGGAAATTGACAAACTTCTCTGTGTGCATGTGTTTTTTGTTGTTGTTTTGTTATAACTATCTTGCCATGATTGCGCCAGTTCCGTTTCGTCCTACGCGACGAAACAGCAATTTGTGTTTTGTTGGTTTGCGTTTTTATCCATGTGTCCTGTGTGTCCTCCAATTTCCAGGAGCAATACTTTGATTGGAGCTCGAGTCTGCAAGGTTATGTGCTGAGTTCGTTCTTCTACGGCTACATCCTGACGCCCTTCCTGGGCGGTTTCATCTCGAACCGATTCGGTGGCAATTATGTAAGTTTGTTGCGTGACACCAAAGTTCGGCTTGTGCCAAGAGCGAGCGATTGAAACTAATGAAATCATTTCACACGATGACACTCGCGACAGGTGTTTGGAGTTGGCATTGGAACGACGGCTGTCCTGACGCTACTAACACCGCTAGCCGCCAAGGCTGGTGTAGCCGTCCTGCTGGCCGTGCGCATTGTGGAGGGCATTTTCGAGGGAGTGACCTTCCCGTGCATTCATGCGGTGTGGTCTCGATGGGCACCACCATCCGAACGATCGCGCATGGCATCGATCGCCTTTGCTGGCAACTACGCGGGAACGGTTGTGGCGATGCCGATGAGCGGAATTCTGGCGAATGCTTGGGGTTGGGAGAGCGTGTTTTACGTGTTTGGTGTGATCGGATGCATCTGGTTCCTGGCGTGGATGTTCTTCGTGAAGACGTCCCCCGAGGTGGACAAATGGATCAGCCAGCGGGAGAAAGAGTTCATACTGGAATCGTTGGGTCGTACGGAGGGCGAACAGGAAAAGGTACAACATCCCTGGAGGGGCATCCTGACGTCGGTGGCCGTTTGGGCACTGGTTGTGTCACACTTTTCGGAAAATTGGGGCTTTTACACACTGCTAACACAGCTTCCAACATTTTTGAAAGGTAATTATTCTGTAATTGGCAAAGCAAATCTTGGATGACTAAAGGTATTATTTCTTCCACGACCATCTAGACGCGATGCACTTTGAGCTGGAGAAGACAGGATTTGTCTCGGCAGTACCGTACCTGGTGATGGGCATTCTTCTGTTTGTGGCCGGCTATCTGGCCGATTGGTGTCAATTGAAGGGTTACCTCACAACAACGCAGGTGCGCCGATACTTCAACTGTGGCGCTTTCCTTGCCCAAACGGTGTTCATGATCGTCGGTGCGTTCATTCTTGAACCTGGACCAACGATCACCTGTATCACTATTGCGGTCGGTTTGGGTGCGTTTGCATGGTCTGGTTTCGCCGTCAACCATCTCGATCTGTCACCGAAGAGTGCCGGCGTACTGATGGGCATCTCGAACACGTTCGCTACCATCCCGGGCATCGTGAGTCCCATCATAACCGGCTACATCACCTCCAACAAGAGCGAAGATGAATGGAAAACGGTATTCTATATTGCGGCTGGCATCTATCTGGTCGGGTGTGTGATCTACTGGTTCGGTGTGTCGGGCGAACTGCAACCGTGGTCGATTGAGGCCCAGGAACGACGGGAGCAGGAAAAGCAACAGACCAAACCGATCGAAAGTCTTGCCTACACGAACAAAGTGAGCATGGAGGACGAGATGTAAGGAACGGCTGCGGCTGTGAGATTAGGAAACGTTACAGATAAACCATTTTAAGTGTAATAGATGTAATGGTAGATGCGACCAGCATCTGCAATGCGGCCGGTATCTGGCTGGCTCGAACACTCCACTGTTTGTGAATGGACGAATGCTTGAAAAAGTTCTATCGAAAACAATGCGCTCAAAGCGAACTTAAGCTGCTATATTGAGTAAATGCTAATGTATGTAATGTAATGTATGTCAATAAAATAAAGTAATTGTTTAAATTGTGATTCACATAAAATCTTCACCATAAACCACAGTCCATTATCTGACAGCATTGCAAACAAACTTGCACGCCGTACGGATAGTGAGAAATTGTGCGCAACCCTTATTGCATGCAACACAAACGTTTCATTGCAGGGGTCGTCGGATCGTTCTCGTGTGCAATGATGAAATATTGATGCGATTTTGTCGTTTTTGGTTCAGCCAAATGATCATTTGGTTATTTAATCCAAACATTATCGTTGCATGTATTTTTCGGTAATCTCATCACATTAATTTATCTTTATTTATTACTTTTTACATAGTTTACCTTGAGTGGCAATTCAAAATCTTAAAACTTCGTTAAGAGCATGATTAAATGATCAGTTTGTGACTTACAAATAGCTCGTTTTTTCAGAATAGTCGTATATGACCCATGTTATTCAGCTCAAATGTAAGTATTTTGTTTGAAGCGTGAATATTTAATTTCAACATAGAAACATACTAAACATTTTAGTTTTCGGCACGTTTGTTGTAAACATCTTAGTTTAAATAAATAGAAAAGAATTAATAGTGCATATTTAGAGCATAGTATAAAAAATTCCACGATAATACAGAAATCAATCATTCAACAGAATGACGAAAGCCCCAAACTAAGCTAAAAACTTTGTATTTATTACGCAACAACAAATATGAACGCATCGTGACCATCCTACACAGCTAATCAAAAGCGAACGATGTGAATGCGGTTGTAGTTCGATTGTTGTTTACCCTGCCAACCAAAGCTGATGAAGACGCAACGTGGTAAACAAACCACCGGTCCCTCTACGCCCGGTTCAACCCATCTCAAACCCCTTGGTCGCACGCGCTTGCAAAACCGATGACGACAGAGATCGGACAGTGCATGGGGCAATACGATCGACGAAAACATCTGGTTCAAATTTGAATCATGGTTAAAGGAACGAGCGAATAACACGAATAAAACGAAAGTCAGCTAAGGTGGCTGACTAGGATGGGGCAAAAAATGTTGCGCCAAATGGACCGGACGTTTGATGACGGTGTTGTTAGACGGTTGTTGGACGGGTGGGTCGGTGTATGTTGTTGGCCAAAACTGAACCGTGCATGGTAGTGTGTGAGTTGGTCAGTTTTATTTGATCAACCGTAGCGAACCGTGGTTGGTTCGCTGACTCATTTTTGAGGGTAGAGCGTACGTGAATGGGTATAAAAAAAACGTGCCAAACTTTGCACAGTTTGAGGTGTGTGTCATGTTTCGACGTGGCACAAAATTATCTTTTGTTTGGTACGACATCCTTTCCCACCCACCTCCTGCTTTTGGGGACGGGGCAGGGTTCGATGGGAAAGCGGACGGGTACGGGGGTATTTCCGTGGGACGCATATCGTACAATCGGTTGAATGAGTTACTTGCGTTATGAGCCAAGAATAGATCACAATTGGTGGTAGCGGTTCCTAATTTATCTTCCATAGGGGAACACGCTTTCTAGTGCATGTCTTTCAAAGCTAGCCAGGATGTGTTGGGTCTTTTTTTCCTTTTTAGTTTGTTTGTTTTGCACACACACGATCGAGTAAATGTGAAAGGCAAAACAACACCCCACTATTGTAGCAACGTAATTGACAACTCGAGTCACGCCGGTTGGTTTGATACAGCGTGGCAAAAAATAGAGTAAAGAGTGAAAGCATAATTTAAGCATCGTTTTACACCACTTTTTATCGTCACCTACCCCACGCACACACACACACACACACACACGGCGGGCGGAAGTTATTCGCATAGCAAACAAACATTCCTACCAGCCGATCGGTGTTTTTCGTAAGAAATTTGGGTTCGCTTCTCACGCTCTAACCGGGACAAATTATTGCGCCTCTAGCTCGTAGCGATGATGAACAAAAAAGAAAGCAAACAACTTGATAAAACAAGAAACTACGGATTTGCGAGACAACACGGGGATGGGGAGAAAGTGTTCGTTGTGTGGCTTCCACTTCACAAACGCCAGAACGATGTCAAGGATGAATGAAAGTGCGTAGAAATGGGTGGACTGCTTCCGCTCTCGATGTGTGTGTGTGGAGCACTCGTGTGGCAGATCTAAAATTTATGAGCATTTAATTC
Organism: Anopheles rivulorum; assembly: GCA_018908115.1. Taxonomy (NCBI): domain Eukaryota; kingdom Metazoa; phylum Arthropoda; class Insecta; order Diptera; family Culicidae; genus Anopheles; species Anopheles rivulorum. The sequence goes on along the minus strand of CM032178.1, from coordinate 35,614,721 downwards.
ACCCCTAAAGTACCGGCAGGGGTGCAATTGAACAAGGCCATCGGGAGATGCCAAAGGTAGAGAGAGATAAATTATCTGCCTAAATAGTGTCCGTCGGTTTTTCTTTCCCTCCCATTGGGCAAGGTAAACAACCCGATCATGGTCAAGGTGTTCTTATGTGTCTTACATCCAGCTGATCATTAATTAAAAATGGCAGGTAACACGCCGAAGAAAGAATGTATTTTTTTTTTGTTTAATTTAGCCAAACTAATTGGCGAGTAAAATGTTCTTCATCACAAAGGTTTTATTATATTCATCCTTAACAAAATGCGCTTGTAAATCAGTAACGCTGTGCCACCGGTAATAACGTAGCCGGAGCTGTTTACATGAGCACGATGGACTAATTTCGAAAATGGTTTAATATTGCACGAAATCAACACCATGACTTGGTCGCCAAAGAATGCGGTCTCATAAACAGACGTTGCCCTTTTTTCGCACACCCCGTCGAACAGGGGGAAACCAAAACGAAACAGTGGCAAACCGTAAAAAAAACTTGGTCGCCATGAAAAACACCATTCGTCTTCCATTTCATCTAGATTAATTGACACTCAAACGGGTGGTTCCGAGTTGTGTTGTGTACGCATCGGGCGAGTTTGTTGCCACGCTTGTAGATGGTTCGGTCGACGCAACAGGTTAGGTACGTTTCGCTCGCCTTCCTGCATTTTTTGCCCACACGGGATGTGAGATGCTGGAGCATCACTGTAAACAGTCCGGTGGGTGTACATTCCACGCCGAAGCGAAGACAGTAATTTATAACCGTGCTAGCGCCACCCGCTGACCGAGGCAGCGAAAGTTCTTTGGCCTACCGAGGGTTAGTCGGGATGTAAACAAAACTAATAACGCCACACGAACTCACACACACACACACGCGCCAGTCGCCGCCTAATTTATGGGTCTGTAATGATGTAGATTCGGTTGCTCGGGCGCTTTACGAGCGCGATTTGTGGAACCGTTGACAGCCTTTCAAAATGTGACGGCAAAGCAAAGTCGCATAAAATTATGAAGTGTTTGAGCACTGTGTCTATGTGTGCTGGTTGCTATTAAAGCAAAACTATATTTTATTGCGAAAATGAGTGTTTGAGAGTTGTGGGGAGTAGAATGTAGCGAATGGCATAAAAACTTTCAGAATCTCAATTTCCGCCAACCAATCGTGCAAGAAGTGATAAATTTCGCTTTCCTTTCATTCATTCATAAAAAGATGACGCACCCCATGGAGACGCCTGGTGATTCACGCATTTCGCGCTATTCGCAATACAGTGAAGGGTGAAAAAGAGTCGCTCAGATTGAACGGTACGGTTGGCCACTTCGACATTTACACGCCCAAACAGAGATCGCGTCGACCTAATGCCAGTGCTCTTTGCAGGCAAGAAATTCATTCCACATTCCACGGGCAACCGGGCGTCTCCATCGAATCGAGTACGAGCAGGCAACACAGCATCTTCCTGAAGCTTCTCTGAATCGCAGATCGTAGACAGGGGTGAAGTTAAGGCGGGGTATTAATAAAAATATTTTCAAAAAAGGTGAGCTGGCCGGTGAGTTTTGCAAGGTGATATTTTATTTGCTTCCTGCCCACCATTGCAGCGGTCTCGGTGTCCATTGCCGCTTGTGTCCGCGCTGTTTGAAGAGAGTTTGAAGTGGAAATGGGGGAGTTAATGCGTGAGTTGTTCCCCCATTTTTGTTTGCGACCGCTTGGAGCTCCACGGTATGCAGTCACCGTACGGTTCCGTAACGGTCAAACGGTCCGTGCAGCGAAACGCGGCAGGATGCTTTTTTGCGTTATAATCTTTCGGTTACAGATTACAATCTATTTTTGAGTCGCAGCATTGCTTCACATTAAAATTCCATCCAGCGAGGAAGGTTGGGAGGTTGGGCATTTGTTGGGGCTTGTGGGATTTGTGTCTGCTTGTGTGTGTGAGAGAGAGAGAGCGAACGAATTTGTGCGACATACCACGAGACAAGGGGTGTGTTATGAATGCCACTAGTGTAAAAGTCAAAATATTGTTGTCGCATTCTGCTTTATGAAACTAGAATGGAATGTGTTGACGGGCGGCCCAAACAGCCCGTGGATCAATTTGGAAAGGGTGACGTGGGCTGTGGCTGCGATTTAAAAATTGCAAAATTGCAGTCACATTTAAATGATCACACACGTTCCTTCGCAGCTCGTTCGTCCAACAGCTGTTCCACGGCGATACAAATCATCAGCGTTAAGCGTGCCACAACACACGCGCGCGCACAGACGAATGTCGGAGGGTGTCAGAGTTCAAGTGATGCGAACGAGAGCCGATCGTTATCGGGCGTTCTGGCCGTTGTGGGATGGCCCACGGCAGTTTCGTGTCATTCGCGAGCGAGCGTGCGCGAACATATTATTAGATGCCATCGGTAGCGGGTTTGAAAGATTCGAGCACTCAACCGTCAATCAAGGTGTACCAGAACCGATCACTTTTTATCTCCCTTCGAGTCACAACTCGGGGTGTGAAGTGTCATACTTACCCCAGATGACCGATTCCATATGCGAATGGGGGTTTGGGTTGTTGTTTTGCCTTAAACGATTCCATTATGTAAACGGGTAAGCAACCATTCATTTGTGACAGGTGACTATATATAGCGCGGTATTATTTAAACCTGCTATAACTACACTTATTCGCGTCCCGCGCTGGCCGCTTCATTGTGTGTGGCCGACTGGTAGTGGATGCGGCATGTGGTCAGCTAGTACACACGGTTAATGTTAGTTCATTCAGTGCGAGGTACAGAGTGCGGTGTGTCCGGTGTGGTATCCGGCGACTTAAACTACCCTCCATCCCTCTCCCCGGGGAGGGGTGGAGGGTATTACCCGGGAAGGGTGGCATTTTATTTTCGTACCACGGATGTCACTTGGTTTTTGGGGGTGGTCAGACAATCTTTTTTTAAAACAAACAAATACTTGGGGTGGGGTTTATGTTCGGTATGGGTTGGGACTTGCGGCACAGGGTGCTGCCCATCGCGCGACAAATAAAGATGGTAGAAAATAGAGCTAAACCGCATTGCGAACTCTTCCGATCTGGTTAGATCAAGGTTAATGAATAAATCGTGCCATGCCATGCGGCGAAGTTTCGGGGTGACGTTTTGTTCAAAAGGGGTACAACAAACAAGTCAAATACACTGCGAGGAGGAAGGAAAACATAGTGAAATGGGCTATTTGACGCAATGAAATCGGTGCACGATCGTGCTTAGAAGGGAAGTGAAGCAAACATTTCCCAGAAGTGAGAGTAGCGCAATACATAATGGTTTTATTGTTGTTTTGCTCGCGAAAGTTATTTTATATTCCATTGGAAAAAAACAACAGTGGTCAGGCTATCTGTTAAAGGACTTTTTATTATAATTAATCGATAATTTAAATTTTCCCGTTTTTTTTAAAATCAACAAAATCAGTAGCGTCCACCAAGCTGCAGATGGCAAACATTCTTACCCGTTCATTGACACGCCGATTGTTGATACGATCGTTTCAATGGCCCCAAAAGAAGGATTAAAAAACACACAACAAAACAAGAAGCATTTTTGCATCAACAATCTGCTTTTCGACTGCATGCACGTTACGAATGCGACGAAAAAAATAAAGGAAACGTTCGCTTGTCTTGCATTTTATCCCTATTTTATGCTTCAATTGGTTTGCGAATGAAATTCACACACAACAACAAAAAAAAAAAAACGTTTGGCTACCGAATGGAGCTACAATTTATTGTTGCTCTCAGGATGTGAAATGTGCAACGGTTGTGCTTGATCGCTGATCTCAAAACAATTTCCCGTCGAATGATGGTTTTCTGTGTGTGTGTGTGTGTGTGGGGGTGTGAGAGTGTGATAAAATTTCACGATCACAGTCGTACCGAATGCTGTAAATTTGAGTCACGAATTGTGAGTAAACAAATAAACTTCAAAGCATGGGGATGAGGTGAGCAAGGGGATGTAGTGGACGCTGAACAAAAAAAAATATCACCTAATCGACTTTCGCTTTCGGAAGAGTGAAAACAAAAGTTAAAAAAAAACAGATGCAAATCGACCAGATTTTGTTGTTCTTGTGCGAGTGTTAATGCATTTTCTGTAGCGCTAGCCCCCTTTCCTTCAACCTTTTACTGCACAAACCAATCGCCATAACTCATTTTCTAGCCATTGGGGATGAAATGAGGGAACATAAAAGTGCACAAAAAGTGCAAGGTGGGGTGGGAAAAAAAAATAAATTAACTGCCAGCAAGGAATGTTTGTTGTAAGGAATGTATGTTTTTTTTTATTTCGTTTCTCTTGAAGCACTTTGTGTAGGTTGGAGTAAATAAATTCGTACCGCGCACTAGCAGTTTGTTTATTTAATTACTTTTCCATCCCGTTGAGTGGATGGTGGTTGGTGGTTGAATGCAGCTAAAAATATTAACACGATCTTGCGAGCTTGTTTGCGCCGTTCGAAACTGCAGGAATGCATTTTCCCGAGATTGTAAAAAATGATCATCCTAGGAATATTAATATGTAAAATATAAAACGCAACAAACAAATTCCCCTCTTTGTAACAAATCCTTCAAAGCACAACAGATTTGCTCGGATAGTAAAGTGAAGTTATTTACAACTTCCATCGCATTTCTCATCGCTTACCTTCGTTGATGATAGATCGTGCTCAATCGAGCAGGAATGTGAGGCCATTTAAATTCACCCAGCACTTCACTCGATCAATCTTACGCATACGCATACAGCGAAAAACCGTCTAGAAACGGCATTCCACTGCACTTACGCCTGAGTCACGAGGCGCATGCAAAGCACAGAGAGAGAGAGAGAGAGAAAGAGAGAACAGAACAAAACTGCAACACAGTCTCGCACCGTAGCGGTGTTGCATTTTTAACCTCAATTTCTGACTCTTGGTTTGCGAGCGCATCAAGCCCATCGGCCAGTTCGTAAACATTCTTGCTTGTTTGATTTCTTGAGTTTTCATTTCCCTCCTTTCCACACGAGATTGCCTCCCTCTCCTCCCCCCTTTCCAACCCACAAACCCACCGATCGATCATATTGATGTCTTAACCGTTTGGCGCTCGCGATCCCACCGGTCGGTCGTTCGTCACTAGGGACGCCACGGAACGATTCGATGCGCTGGTTTTCTGCTTCTATCGTCCTTTCATGCGCGTTCGGATAAAAATAGTGTATCGTTTCAGTTTCCCGCATACCACGGCCAATTTGTTGATGAGTGGAGGAGTAAGATGGTGCGGCACGGAATGGAAAGCGAGGGACAGAAAGAGAGCGAAGTTTCACGCTAGAATCTTGAGTGAGCGTAGCAATGAAGGACTTGAAAGGTAATGGAACCTGTTATGGCTTGATAAATCGTTTGATTTTACATTTACACTGCAAAAGTAAATATATTTATTATTCTTGTGTCAAATTATAACGATTTAATATAATAAAACGTCTAAAAAGCGCACTGAAAGCTCTGTAATAATTAATAATATTAACGTTAAATAATTCTATTATACATGAAATCAAATACTTACACACCACCAAAAAGAATCGTAGTACACAGCCGAAAAGTGTGAGAAAACAGAGTGAGATAAAACATGTGTTTTCCGCCATCTCGTTCAGCGAAAACATTCCTGCTCGTCACTGACAACAAACAGGGCGCGCAAAAAGGACCATCATCGCATCCCTCCAATAAGAGAGTGAGAGAGAAAATGAGAGCGTGAAGGTAAACGTTTTCCTTACTCACTCGCTCACTCGCTCTCTTTCTCTCTCTCTCGCGCTCTTTCACTTTCTCGTTCGTTTCCAAGCACCAGTTGATGTAAGGGCATTTCAGTCTAGCGAAGAATTTTCCCGGCACCACCATCTCACCACGACCAACCCCATCTGGCAGCCGCGCCGTTGTTGGGGTGACGGTAATCAGACGACTCACTGCGGCATTTCGGCACGCAGCACAGTCGGTTAGTGTATGTCCACCCTCTAACCGATTCGTACGCAACAAACAACTGCTCGAGACTTTTCTGGCGGTGATTCTCTGCATTTTCCCGACTTTCCTTTGAACTTAAAACGCGAAGGCCTGAGCACTAGCCGGTGTGAGAAACGTGTAGTGAAAGCGATTGTGCAATTTCAAACGATTAATAGCTGATTTAGTGTTGAGACAGAACGTTAAATTAAAATTTCTCAAACTCATTCAACCGTTCAAAGCGGCAAAGTAGACGGTTTTCGTGTCCGTGTGTGTGTGAGGTGTGGTGTTTTTCGCTGAGCGTCATTAATTTCAGTGAACACAAAGACATTACGTACGGCGGGAGTGTGCATCACAACCTTAGTGCGTTCGTGCGTTTGAAGCAGTTAACGGTGGACAGAAAAATGAAAGAGATAAACATAAACAGTGTGAATCATTCGGAGCTGCTTAGCGGTTGTCAGCCTCCGGTACCGGTTGCTGTCGGCGTTACCAAGGCGATGGAGGATCGCGGCGATGTGGCCGGGATGGCCGTGCTGGATGGTAAAGGAGGCAATCAAATTCAAGCGCTGCTGCAACGCAATGAAAATCCACCCGAAGTTCTGGCTGGCGCCACGCTTCACCGTCCAATGCGAACGTAAGTGTGGGGGCCGGAAAACCGGAAGGACGTTGCGGGAAGGAAGGAAGGAAGAGTGAAATTTTGTCTCGTTGTGTCGTCGCCATTGCGCATGACATCGGTTTGGGGATACAAAGGAGAAAGGCCAAAAATCCTTCCCGAGCAGGCCGGTTTTTTTTGTGTCTAAGGTGACGGTCAACGAACATTCACCGTACGGGCGTGTGGGGTTGGGTGGGTTGAAGCGGGAGTTGGACGCAAGATTCTTGACCTTCGCGTCTTTTCCCTTTCTGGCGCGTTGATGACATATCCTGTGTGTGCTGTAGGACGAAGCAAAGATGGGCACGATTAGTTTAAATGGTATCTGTGAACGTGTCACTGGCGTCGTGGTGAGTGACATGTGCCTTGAGGCGCCGTAAAATTATGAGCCATGTTGAGTAATACCCAACCATAGTAGTGGGGGCCAATTTTTCTCAAGCGATTTAGCGTCGTAATCGTCTCTCTCTCTCTCTTTTTCCCTGTTTGCCACATTACATGCAAAAAAAAAAAAAAATCGGCTGATCTTGATTGTACAAAGACCGTACCAGGACGCGGAAAACTTCTCGATTGTTTTGCGAAAGAAACGTTTAGCGTTAAAACAAAACAAAAAACGCAAAGAATGTACGACTGACGCCAAAGTGTTTCCCATTGCGTGGTGAAAAGAATTTACAAAAAGAGGATCAAAAGCGAAGAGGATCAAAAACAAAACAAAAGCGACGATCATTGCAACATAAGTGAGAACAGAACGTCGAAACAGGAGGAATGAAAAACCTAACCTTAAATTCAACATTCCGCTGGGCGTTTCGATCAAAAAGGCATCCACTAGTCGCATGGTCGCATCTGTCGTGGCGGGGTCGGTTGGAATTGGTCGGTTTCGCCACGAAAATAAAAAATTCAAGGTAAAAGTCAAATTGTCGCGGAACGGGCTGGGTAAAAATAAAACCGTGGCCATCGGTGAACACATGCGGTGGTGCATGGTGGGTTGTTTTTTTTTTAATGTGCCTGTAGCATACCATGGGAAGGCAGGACAGCATAGAACGGGTGGCGGGACGGAGATAAACCGTATAGGAAGCAAGAACTGATGTTTTTGCTCGTGTCGGTGTCGAATTTATGTAATGCAGGAATTTATGAGCTATTTAGAGAGTGGTTTTGTGGGGGGTGAGTAGATTTAAAATTTCGAGAGGCATGGCTCGTGCTGTTCAAAGTGGAGACGAAAGAATTCACCTGCATGTGGTACGGTTAAATGAACACGTGTGGGATGACGTTATTTTAAACGTAAAGAAACGTTAGCATTACCCTAAAAAGAGAGTAAAATTTAGCTTATTTGAGGAACTGATGTTGAGCATGGTATGTTGTATTTCGTTAAAAATAGTTAATAATAGTTTTAGTTGGAATCCAGTTAAAATCTAACGTATGTTCTCACTTAATGCCTTCAGCAATTTATATAGTTATGGCTGCCATCTATTATGGCTTGCTATAGTTGTTTATTCTGTAGTGCATAAGAAATTATAGCGTTCAATTATAGCAACAACTGTCAAAGTATTTAGTCAGAATGAAGTCTACCGCAAACGAGAAGTCATCGACTAAGGATGCAACATTTATTACAATGATCAATTCTAGCTAAGGATTGTACTATTGAAAACTACGATGAATAGATCTAGTTTTGATCAGTCATCCTCCTAGTAAGACGCCTTTTTAAGTAGTAAAAAAACAAATTTAATAGATTTTGTTCAAAAACTTTATTTAATACAGTTATCACTATTACCATCCGACACAAAAGAATTAACTACAAAAGGCAAACACCTCAAAAGGGAGAGGGATTCTTTTTCCCACCCAATGTCAATGAGAACGCTAATTACCTCATGTCCTGTCAATTTTTAAAAGACATTTTGGCAAATGCAGCACATTAAGCTGAACATGATAAATCACTGCTGCAAGTGCACCGTTTCGTTTGAAGTTCGCCTACCCTTTCAGACGAACAGTCGTGAAAAAGTGTTTTTGATCCTTTTTCGATGCGCAATCGGGCAAGATACGGCGCAAAATGTCACTTTGCCGTAACCCTTCGGCCCGTCGGGGCGGATTGTTCTAAAAGGAAACCGTTGTCGTCGGAAAATGGGTAAAGTCGAGATGGTAAACAACAAACCTACAGCAGGCTACACCTTCGCCTGATCCGAACATCAAAGTGTTACGAACTGACCACGGACGGTCGGTTGATGCAGCTGACAGGTTTAGTTGAGTCAGCACCATGGCTGACGCTTTTCGACAACAAAGGAAATCTCTCACAACATGGGCATTGCAGTGTACGGCCGAGGGAAGGTGCATCGTACACAGCACACTAGCAGCTTCAAACACACCTACATTATTGCATTGGCAGCGTTCCATCTTTGGCGGTTTTTTTTTGACGGTGGTTGCGAAGAGTGGTTTGAGGTGAGAAATTGGCTAGAAATGCACCAGGCGAAGCGTTATTCGCTGACTGCTTCGCAACGCTAACGATATGCAATGCGAAAAAGGGATCCATTTTTCAAATGTCCCAGCATCGGCCGAGCCGGGCCGGGGTCGGAGAAGGAGCTACTGCACACATTGCTTGCCCGCCTGCTTGTCCAGCTGCAGGCCGCGTCATGTGGGACGATTTTTCATCACAACCTGCTGCCTGCTGTGCTGTGCTCCATTGCACAGTCGGTGCGATGTGAACGTGTTCGCGTGCGCTGTCGTGTCACGCTTCACTTTTGGCATTTCGGAATGTGGATACCCGCCTTGCCCGGTACCCGGTTTCCTGTTTGCGTCGCAGTTTTAAATGCGCGATCGTCCCTGCGAGTCGTGGTTGAAGGGAAAAAAGGGACCAACAAATAGCAACCTTGTGAGCGACCGCACACACCAACACCTCCCTAGAGACGAAGCGGACAGACGGCCGGTGTAGCATTTTTTGGACGGTCGGGTTGTTACTCATCGACCTAAAAATTCCATTCTTCAGTTTACCCTCCCTTCCCGAAACCCGCCCGCCTTTTCCGCTCACGTGTTGATGTTCGTTAGGCGAANTGTTTGCGTCGCAGTTTTAAATGCGCGATCATCCCTGCGAGTCGTGGTTGAAGGGAAAAAAGGGACCAACAAATAGCAACCTTGTGAGCGACCGCACACACCAACACCTCCCTAGAGACGAAGCGGACAGACGGCCGGTGTAGCATTTTTTGGACGGTCGGGTTGTTACTCATCGACCTAAAAATTCCATTCTTCAGTTTACCCTCCCTTCCCGAAACCCGCCCGCCTTTTCCGCTCACGTGTTGATGTTCGTTAGGCGAAAATGAACGCGTTACGATCAATGTGTGCGCGGGGAAACAAACGGAGAAAGGAACCGTTTTCACGCAGATGTGATTTATTTTCGTGCCATAAACGACGAGTAAACAACGATCAACCTGGGCTGGGGTTGTGTCTTTATGGATTCGTATGGGCGGTTTCATGGAGTGAAGGATCTTAGAATGCTCTTGCGGCAAAGTGATCCGCTTTGTTGATCGGTAGCATTTGCTAGGTTTGCGTTGACATGGAAACCTGGATAGGGTTGATGGTGGTCAAGGATAATGGTGGGGCTGGTGTGGTTGGTGGGGTGGTATATGTGGGTCGCCGAGGTTAATGTGCCATTTTATTGCTTTGTTTTTCGAAATGTTTACCAAAGAGATAAAGAAATGACGGTTGTACAATTGTTTGTATACAGTTTAAAGTGAAGGTCAATAAATTGATTGAATAAAAGGATACGTTTCGGTAAAGTATTGCCAATTTACTTGCTATAGCAGCTTTTCCGATTATTTTAACTTATGCTACATTTAAAAATAATTAAATGACAAGAAGTGATTCACGTTGGAATATTGTGTATGAATTACTTCAACAAATGAAATTATTGAAGTAATTTATTTTATAAAATATTTATTTATTTTCTGTTAAGTTTTTTTTATGCAAAAATTTAAAGTAATTCAATATACTGGGTAAACAACCTCAGCAAATGGAGCAAAATAATAATAAAATCATCAAGGCGCGTTCTAAATGTTTCGTACCGCTTCCGTACCGCTGTACAAAATCTGTCAATGGAAACACACTGTGCGCGAGAGCATGACCGCGTGGGTTACCCACTGTGTAAATGTGATGCGAGTTGCATACATTTAGGCACATTATGATTGCTGTACGAATGAAATTGGCCAGAATAAACATTATATGATTTTTTTTGCATATAATTCTAAAACACAAAAATTACAATGGAAATGGTTTGAGTACCATTACATATTTTTGTATATTTTATATACTTTCTTCACAGGTTTTCTCCAATCAGTGGCGTTTCGAAATTGCTAAGAAACCTTTATCTATGCGGTGGAAGTGCCGCTTCGGTAGCCATGATGCAGCAGCTTGGTGTTACATTCGTGATTAATGCTACCACCGTGACAGAACTGACCGATACTCCACTTCCGGCGGAAGATACACGCTACCTAAGAATCCCGGTCAAGGATAACCGTGAGGCGAACCTGGAACGATACTTCCACGAGGTGGCGGACTTGATCGAAGAGGTAAGCAATGGCGATAAGCTTATCTTGAATGGGTCATCAATGTTCCAATTTCCTCAATTTTAGGAGTCCAAAGCTGGCGGTGTTGTGCTGGTACATTGCGTCGCCGGTATCAGTCGTTCGGCATCTCTTTGTCTGGCGTACTTGATGAAATACCATCGGATGAGCTTGAAGGATGCGTACAATCACATAAAAGACAAGCGGCCCCAAATACGACCTAACGTGTCCTTCGTCAAGCAATTGATGGACTTTGAGCAGAAGCTGTACGGCACACGCACCGTCTCAATGGTGTACTGTCACGCGCTCGATCAGGAACTGCCCGACATTTACGAACCGGAGTTCCGCACGATGGAAATGCTGTACCAGAAGTTTCGACGAAACATCGCTCGGCGTTAGAGCTGTAACGCACCTGCATGATATTATTCCACTTATTCCCTTTAATGTTTAGAATATGCGTGTAAGATGAATGTGAAACGGTGAGCTAGTTACAGGATTATCTACGTCTCAGCTATTAATACTTCGCACGTGTGAAACCGAAGACTAAACCGTAGGCGTTCGCCGTAGCGTTAAGACATGTGGCATCGGTCGGTGTCGCCGGCCGGTACATTATCTACTGATTTATGATAGTATTCTCCTTCTACAATTTTACGATTCTTCCAAGCCTTCAAACGAGGCGGCAAGAATGCGGGGTTTGTGACAAACAAAACGGCCCACATGCATGCACATTGTATGTACTAAAATATTAATCTTATATTACCTAATCTAACACAAGCGACAGAAGACAGTGTGAACAAGTGCTACGCAGAGGGTGATTATTTGAACGTGAATCTAAACTTCGATACATAATGCACCATTCTACGGCAATGCGTCGGTTCGAAATGAAATAACCTCCTACTACAGTTACAGTTTAAGGCATCAACTTTTCCTCAAGACAGGTCCCACACGAATTCGAAACCACGTAACTTAGAAAAAAAAACAATTGCTGTGATTGGAAAACAATGATAAACGTTAAGTGAAAGAGAAAATGGCAAAGGATTTTGGTTCTTTTCTATTGCTCTGCCGTGGTGTTTGCGAATTGCAGAACTGAGCGGTTGAGGTGGAGACAGATTTTGTGTGTTTTTTTTTCAATCAACAGTCGATTTTAACTTTTAAAATCATTTACAATGATGTTGTACTACACACTCGCAAATAAATGTAATGAAATAATGAACGAGTGTAGAACGATTTGTTTACGACAGAAAGAAATGTTTAGTAAATAGGAATGAAAATGTTCACAAATTTCGGTACTTTACTTTATTTTAATAAACTTTTAACAAAAGATGATATTTGAAAGAGATCAAACATTTGCTTGAAAGTTTCAACATTTAAAGAATAAGACATAATTGTCATATAGGATGGCAATTTCAGACAACTACAGTCATTATTATTTTTATAATTAATATTTTTTATTCAGTTACAACATCCTTTATAGAATAAAATGTTAAAATACAAACTTAAGTATTATAAAAGGTTTGTTTAGAAGTGTCTATGACATCGGTTTTAATTGGGAATCGCAAGTTTACTTTTAGAAAGATTGAATCAAATGCATGATAAATCTCTATCATTTCACCTGCCTTGATAATGTGAGTTTTAAATAGAAGATGCTAAACGCACAGTTTAACAGCACCCTTGATTCCAATCTTGCCACAAATTCCCGTTCATGATCAGGGCTATCATTAGTGTTGACCATGAGGTAACTCATTTGTAGAAAAGCTTTGAAGAATCCTTTGTATTTGTTCATCGCGTTGCATCTACCAAGCATGTTATTAAATACTTTCTAAAGAAAACAAAACCACAGAGACAGCAACACCATCGTAGATTACACAATCGATTACAGAAGACATGTCAGCGAACCTGCAAATGGCAGCGTTCCGTTCCGTACAGATTAAGATAAGACCCACCATGAACGGGTACGCTTGCAATGCTCAAGCGCCATCACCGTGGCCCGTTATCGAACAGATGTGCGAACAAAGATGGAGAAAAAAGAATGTCATCTCTAGGTTTTGGGTTGGCCAGGGCACGGGCAGCCATTTGGTAAAGTCCACCGGCAAAACAAGCCCCGACCGACAGATCTGGCTGGAACGACTGGACAAACCTGACAATCCTCCTGCAAACGTCCGTGGGTCGTGAGTGAGTGGGTCGACCGCGGTGATGGGCGGGAAGGGCGTTGGAAGCTATCGAAGCCCGCGAAGCTTTATGTTTCGATGCGGCTCAGTCAATCACCTTTTCACCTACTTTTGACGACTGACGGAGAAGTCGCGCGCGCGATCGCCCGCGTCTCGGCGAAGAACAATAATCTCCCACTCTTGGCAACCACCTTCCCGGGTGGGGTGGGTGGGGACGGGAGTGAACGTAATGGAATGGACCTCCTTCACCCCCCCNTTTTTTTTTCAATCAACAGTCGATTTTAACTTTTAAAATCATTTACAATGATGTTGTACTACACACTCGCAAATAAATGTAATGAAATAATGAACGAGTGTAGAACGATTTGTTTACGACAGAAAGAAATGTTTAGTAAATAGGAATGAAAATGTTCACAAATTTCGGTATTTTACTTTATTTTAATAAACTTTTAACAAAAGATGATATTTGAAAGAGATCAAACATTTGCTTGAAAGTTTCAACATTTAAAGAATAAGACATAATTGTCACATAGGATGGCAATTTCAGACAACTACAGTCATTATTATTTTTATAATTAATAATTTTTATTCAGTTAAAACATCCTTTATAGAATAAAATGTTAAAATACAAACTTCAGTATTATAAAAGGTTTGTTTAGAAGTGTCTATGACATCGGTTTTAATTGGGAATCGCAAGTTTACTTTTAGAAAGATTGAATCAAATGCATGATAAATCTCTATTATTTCACCTGCCTTGATAATGTGAGTTTTAAGTAGAAGATGCTAAACGCACAGTTTAACAACACCCTTGATTCCAATCTTGCCACAAATTCCCGTTCATGATCAGGGTTATCATTAGTGTTGACCATGAAGTAACTCATTTGTAGAAAAGCTTTGAAGAATCCTTTGTATTTGTTCATTGTGTTGCATCTACCAAGCATGTTATTAAATACTTTCTAAAGAAAACAAAACCACAGAGACAGCAACACCATCGTAGATTACACAATCGATTACAGAAGACATGTCAGCGAACCTGCAAATGGCAGCGTTCCGTTCCGTACAGATTAAGATAAGACCCACCATGAACGGGTACGCTTGCAATGCTCAAGCGCCATCACCGTGGCCCGTTATCGAACAGATGTGCGAACAAAGATGGAGAAAAAAGAATGTCATCTCTAGGTTTTGGGTTGGCCAGGGCACGGGCAGCCATTTGGTAAAGTCCACCGGCAAAACAAGCCCCGACCGACAGATCTGGCTGGAACGACTGGACAAACCTGACAATCCTCCTGCAAACGTCCGTGGGTCGTGAGTGAGTGGGTCGACCGCGGTGATGGGCGGGAAGGGCGTTGGAAGCTATCGAAGCCCGCGAAGCTTTATGTTTCGATGCGGCTCAGTCAATCACCTTTTCACCTACTTTTGACGACTGACGGAGAAGTCGCGCGCGCGATCGCCCGCGTCTCGGCGAAGAACAATAATCTCCCACTCTTGGCAACCACCTTCCCGGGTGGGGTGGGTGGGGACGGGAGTGAACGTAATGGAATGGACCTCCTTCACCCCCCCCTCGCCCCCCTCAGCCCGCTTCCGTTCCTTCCCTGACTGTTGACCATTTTCTTGGACCGGTCTAAAGGAGTGGAAGAAACAGAATGATGTTTATTCTCTTCCATCGTGTGGTATGCGTCAATAAGAGGCATGAGTACAAAAGACGAAAAATAAAACCACCGTTCAAAAAAAAAAGACTAACGTGATTCGTAAAGCAAAGAGTGTCCGAACGCACCAGACTGGACTGCGTGAGCAAAGAACGGGATTTTGAAAATGAAAATGATCAAAAAGCGTGACACCGAACCCGGTGATGACGTGTTGTTGTTTGCTAGCGGACGCTTGATTGTGACAATGCATTGTGTGTGTGTGTTTTTTTTCTTCTGGTTGTGAGGCATGTTTTTGATAAGTAAGTTGGCTGAGTGTGGAGTCGCTTTTTGTTTTGACTAACCAGTCAAACTGACCGTTGATTCATATCCATGCGTCATTGTTCGAAAGTGATCGTTAAGACCGAGGATGTAGCTTAATATGAAGCATCACAGTGATCTTAAATAAAAATGACACCTAAATAGATAAAATAAGCATGGAAAAGATCTTTAGTAGCTCGTTGCACATATAAGGGGTGCTTGAGAAGTTGATATATTCAGAACTCACAGTATGCCAAAATTATGATGAATATGTTTAAGTCTAATGCAGGTCAAAAGGAGAGCAGATCGCGTTAATTTGGATTCCAGAAATCCTAGGAAGCCATTGTATCCTTTCAGTCATAAATATGTTTAGGATATTTGCATATTCAAACTTCTATAAAAGAATAGCTTTATTCTTTACGAGATATATGAGCTTTAGTACATCTTAATCTCTGAAGTACATCTGAGACGGTGAGAGAATACTAATATAGTTCCACATATTTCTTGATTATAAATGGAGATTTCCTAACCTCAAAACCAACAGGATTAAAATGCATTGTTGTATTTTTTTGGATTTTGTAATGTTAGTGAGATGTGATCGTATTAAACTATTCTTATATAAAAATAATATTGCTTATTTAAATCATTGCACTTATATTGACTGGGTTTCTTAGAGATAACGACTTTATTGTTAAGACAAGGGTAGTTCAATTTAACAGTATAATAATCAGTACGAATAATCAGTAGTCAGGTTTGGCAAGCCAAGTTCTAGGAAATATAGATAGGGATGATGCCTTATCGAACGATCATATAAGATGAGAAATCTTTAAATATCAATCCAATGGATGAGTAATCCAATTACGGCTATAAAATGTTCTACACTCACTCTAGTGATTTTTGATTATTTTAAACTGTATCCTTAGGATATTTCAATATTGTGTCTGTATAACAGAAACAAATATTTTATTATAGATGATCCGGGACACGGGACGGGCTGGTGGTGTATTTGGCAACAGCGGCCAACACGACCGGACGACACGAGGAAATTTGAAAAAAATCGCTAAAGAAAAAGAAAGTTTATGAAAAATATTATTTTGTTGCCAATTACTTTCTTTAGTTATGCTTAGACATTCGGGCAGAGTAGAAATTTATTTGTGCGAAAAAGTTAAGCTAGAAGCTACAATTATTACCTCCAAAGTGCATATGAAGACAATGCATTCGCTATCCATAAATACTTTTCGGCGTATCAATGTTAAACGGTTGTATCAACGATATCCCGGAAGACGAACGAAGTGAATCAATTGGAGCTTCGTTTCGTTTGAAATGAAAATGATTCGATGCGCTCGCCAACGGTCATAAATTACTTTTCCATCTTGCACATTGGTACGATTCGGTTGGTATCCTCCTGGCTTTGGAACAGGGAGGCATATTCTTCTCCGTACCAGAGCACTCATCTTTATGCATCAGCGGCTTTATTCATGGTCGAACCAGGATCACCGCCTGACGGATGCCATTTATTACATGCATCAAGTGCAGATCGAACGTTTTACAATTCAACGGTTGGTGAATACGTTACAGCGACCGTTGGCCTTTACGTTGCCCCGAAACGAAATTCCATCGAGCGTTCTAGGTTCTTGGCTGTGATCTTGAAAGACACCTTCATTGCATCTCCGGCATTGATCGTGCTGTCGCTCGGGCGCCATCCAGCAGCACTGCTTTCCATACATCGGTGAGCGTATTCGGTTTGCGCGAAAGTTGAACCACCTCCAGCGCGAACCGAACCGCGCACCGAACATCCAAAGCCGCCCGGAGTTCAAGTTCGTACATTGACACCATTTCGGGCGCTGGGTGTTTCCGCTTGTCCCAGCTCGCCTCATTCACCTCTCGGCCATCGACGCGTTTGTGGGTTGTTGGTTGTTTTTCTTGGCAAAGTCTCTCGTTGCTCGGCAAAGGAGAAAGAAATAAGGCAAATTTATGCAACATGTTATGCTCGATGCGATCAGCCCGGTCGATGGCATTTCGGGCATGAGAGCACGATTCGTGATTCGTGTTGATTGGGGAGCACCTTTTCCCTCAGCTCTGTCCGTTCGGGTTGATATGGTCGATAGAAATTTGGGAAGTTGTAATAGTTACGCGCGGGCGCTTTGGCTTAGTTCGACTGTCGATGTGTTTTTTTGGGATACGAATTAAGTACAATAAAATATGCGAAATGAGAGCATGCGAGCAGAGATACAGTTATCACACTATTTATGTTTTTATTGAACCCAGGTGTTGACAGCGAAAAGAGAAAACGACCCGGACTGATGACGGAGTCAGAAAAACCCGGAAAAAGCGTGGAATTTAAGACTGCTAATTATTGGTATTTGGAATAAAAATAAGTTTTTTATAACTCCTTATCTTTTCCTGAGATGTGAATCTGTGATCTTAAAAATATAATTTCTTCAAACTGCTCACCTTGCCCTTTGCTTCATCTTATTGAATCGAAACACCTCACAACCATGGCTGGAAATAACACGGGGACACCCGGGGTCTCATATGTAATAGTTTGACATGCTGCATTACAGGATGGCAAGCACGTAGCGAATTATTCAACCAACCGCAGCCGGAACGACGATTACAGCATCATCAAGCTTGATCCGAACCATTTAAGGCATCGCAAGCGAGCAATCGCACGAACCGCACACGCAAAGCTTAAAAGATGGCCGTCCGGCCACTAATCCGGCCACTTCTTCCCTGCGGGGCCGGTTTTACACCGGATTGCGCAGATGTTAGAAGAACCCCCCCCCCTCTACTCTGGTTTGCTCAATCCCCCCTCCCCCTCCACCACGTTTGTCGCCTTCGGTCAACCGGGAACGACCGATCGTCACGGAGAAAGGTTGAAAACGGAATCGAGAAAAGAAAAAATCCCTTTCCCGCTGGACGTGTGGGTTGGGCAATCGAGCGCAAAAAAGCTCTCTTTCGCGCACATGAAAGCTCTCCCGGGTGGAGAATGCTTCCGCGGTGGTAATGGGTGGGGTGAGGAGATGAACAGGGTGGTGGGGTGAGGGGTGCTGTCTAGTGCAAGCTATTCCGTTCATTGGGTCAACCGTCAGCGCGAGGTGAATGAACCCGTCGTCGTCATCGGCTTATGCCCTCCAGCCTCCCAACACCTCTACGTCGCGGCGTTCGCAATGTCAGGGACGAATCGAGAGAAATACAGAGAGCAAGAAAGAGAGAGAGAGAGAGAGACAAAGGAAGAGATACATACGGTACAAGAAAAAGTTGTTTCTTTAGTACAAGTGGCACTATATTGGTATCGTTGCTGTAAGTACCGTGCTTTACCATGAATCATATTGTTGTTACTCAATATGCACAACGCTAGCTTGATAATTTGGAATTTAATAAATAAAAGTAGAAATTTGTTTGCTTTTGTTATTTAGTGATTTAATTAAATGTTCTAATTTAAACATTGATGTTTTAATTACCTTTTTTTTAAATCATGCAGTAGTAACCGAATTCTATCGTTTTCTAAGTGATCTTCAAGTTGTATATTCCGTTGGCGTATTATTTTACCAATTATCAAGATCATCATTTTTAAGCAAATTTCATTTAAACTGTTGAGAAACATTGAAGAACTTATGAAAAAAATATATAAGAAGAATAAATTAAAGCAAATTTCATTAGTAAAAATGTAGTCATAAGTGTAGCTCAGATTTAGCGCAAACTTGCGAGCGTATGTTTGCTCAAGGTAGCTAATTACGTTTCCCATTTCCAACCCTTTCTGATCATTAAGCAAGACGTTGGATAAGACGTATCTCGTAATTGTGTAGTGACTGTAGACTGTCAGCATCTTCGCTTCGGCAGAGAGAAAAATAGATCTCTTTCTCTCGGTCTCTTTCCTGCCGTTCGAGTACCATCACGCAAAAGGGTGTAAACGAAATGCAAGCTTTTTTATTCCACCCCGGGATCCCGCTGGGAGCGAAAAGGAAACACCGTCGATCGAGATCGGCAACTCTGCTGGCTGGGCTGACTCGCTGGGCCGGCTAGGGTTAGCTGTATAACACGGGAAATGCCACAGACTCTGCTGTGTTGCTTACGTCGTCGATCCGCACGTCGTGGTATTGGTGGCAATGAAAATGGAGCGACCGGGGCCCGTGGTCAATGAACTTTCAGGTACGGCTCTCCGAAAGAGTGACTCTCTGCCCAACGGCTAGCGCCGCGGTCAGTTGCGCACGATGACGTCCGCGATGGTTGTTCGCGCGCGCACAGCTGACGTCCGTACGTAGTGCGCTGCGCACTGACCCACTTCCATTGGGCACTAGGGGCGAAACCCTGGTGCCGCGCATCAAGCCGATTTCGGAGCGCGGCCATTGCAATGGTCCAACACACATCGCCCGCACGTCGTCATCGGCTGTGTCGTGACCGCAAGCGCGTGTCGTGGCGTGTAGATTCCGTGATTTCCGGATTCGATGATGCTGTATTTGGTTTATGGGTTTTAGTAGGGTTGTTTGCGGTATCACATGGTATCGCGCACCAGATAGGAAAGGTGATGGTGCCGACCACATAGCTAAGATAAGGCAAACCATTCGGCCAAACACGGCTAGTTCGCTTGCACTGCATCCAGTGCATTACGTGGCCGCGCGTTCTGGGCCAGTTCGTGCAGCTAAACCCGCCGACCCTTGGGGTATGGCGTCAATTTTACGTCACTTTTCGCCGATGCACATTATCTAATGCGAGCGCTTTAGCGGATCCCTTTTGGGACGGGAGGGCTAGGTCTGCCGCCGTGCAGATCGTGATGATGCCCGCGGCCATAAGGGGATGCGCGAGTCGGGAGTTCTTCGAAAGGACACGATGAGAGAAACAAAAACGCTCAATGAAACTAGGACAAAGTCATTTGTGGCCGTGCCGTAGTTGCAGTTTTGTTTGGACGAGCAGTCTGCAACTTGGGCACGATGGGGAAGCGAAATAATAAAATACCTCATCATGGGAAACGTAACACACATTTCTGTTGGCAGTTATTGAGCGGCTTTGACGAGTTATGCCCTCACGTGCCCTTGTGAGAAATAGTGTGGCACCGTGTTGTATGGGGAACGTGAAGTCGTTGGAATTCTGGACATAAAGGAGTAGAACTATTAAATGTTGCATCAGAGCGTTGTGGGATAGAATGTTTGTTAGGTGGTAAAGTGGGTCAGAATCATGGAAGTCATTCGATTTATTATACTTTTATGTACACCATTTCTTCAAAACTTGTCCAGATTGAAGAAAATGAATTAATTTAAGAAATAAAATAAAAAGAAATTAAAAATTATTTAAAATAAAAATGAGCGATCATATAGAAATTCATCACAGACATACGGCTATTACGCAGTTCCATGAAAAAATTTACTTCCTCACTAGCGTGTTTGACGTCATCAAAATGCGCACAAATGATCGCTTTTGTCTATCCGACGCGCTCGCATCATCCCAACAAACTGCGCTACTATCGTTTTTCGACAGAACATGAAGCAAACGGCAAAGCAACACGCTCCACAAACTGATAATCAGTCAGTCAGTCAGCCAGCCAGAATTACATATCGGCGCGATGCACTGCGCACGACACTGAACTGCAAGGTCATATGCGTCGTGTGGCAAACAATAGCAACAACAACAACCATAACAACAAAGAAAAAAAAGCGAAGGAAAATGGAGCTAACTAGTTGAAAGCAGCTGACACAAGCTGACAAGATGTCACACCGAATGGGTTTGCCACACAAACGCAAACAAAAACTCGCCGACATCCGCACGGGAACTCACTTGCTCTCGATTGCATCTTCCAGGAACAGGGTGAGCAGGCTGCACACACAATGCTGCAAAGTGCAAACAATGTCCGCATTAATGTGTTTGTGTGTGTTTGTATCAGTCTGTTTGCATTTGACGGTTGAGTGAGCACAAACTTGAACTTGTAACTACTAATAATAGTGTCTAGTGCAGCCGGACGGTAGTGCGTTTCTGTTGCGCAAATGCAAAGCGAGCGCGAGAAGATGCACAATTCGTGCGTGTATGAGTGTACGTATGAGTGTGTATGTTTACCCTGGCTGGGTGAATGCAGCTTAGAGGCAGATGCACGCAAGCGCACGCGATGCCGGACGCGTTGGCGCACGGGTAGAACGAAGCCGCCGGGTGGAACGGCCGGTCAGTGTTCTAGCGCAGCGAAAAGGGATAGATTGATCGGTAACGTAAGGCGCCGTCCGATGATAATGAGGAAGCACAGCAACTTGTGCACAAGTTGATGGTCAAGGTAGCAGCGACCGGCGGCCGCCGGTGCATTCGACTAGAACACATCCGAGCTCGGACGCATCTGTTGCAGTCAGTCGTGGTCGGACAGACTAGGCACCTATGCAACGGAAAGAATGTTTTACCCGCGTTGGTTAGCATTAGAGGGTATGAAGAGTTGAAATTAATACTATTTCAAGGTCAATGATCTTTTCTGGTAGGTTGCGTTTTCATTGTAAAGGGCCTTAAACTTGGGAAGAACAATAAAACAAGCATCTTGGTAAACCATTTAATATCATTACGATCAAACTGTGTAGCTCATTCCCACTGATTTATTGTGAAATAATTGAAGAAAAAGGAGTATACTGCAATGATTTAAGAGATTCTAAAATTCTAAGCAAACTAAGTGTGGCCTGGTTATGAACGATCTTACTTAACGCAACCATTATTTGATAACGATTATCCTTTTATATGCAATAGTCTCTGCGTCTCTGGGCAAAAGAGTCAAAAAATCCCTTAATAAATTCATTATAATTAATCCATTATATACTTTCCTATCTGGAACTTGTTTGGAGAAAAGCCAGAGAGTCATACAGTAGTCTTGTACTAGCCATCCGAGATCAAAGTGATCGCTTCGTTCTCTTCGATTCCTCTACAGGATGGACTTTGTTAACTGGAAATGTCAGTCAAAATCATTAAGCAGTAGCAATTACTCAGAAAGGAAGAACTTAAAATCCTATTTAAATAAATTTGTAAATAGGCAAATTAAAAATACATTTACAATGAAAGAGTAAATAGTATGAAGTAATAGTATAAATTGCATAAATCTTCCTTTTATCGCAATTATCCATTATCAGTCTTTATCCCCATTAGAGCCATTATCATCTAGGGCTGCTAACAAATTTTCTTTTTGTGAACGATTTCTTCCAAGAACTCTTGTCTACTGCACCAACGGACTAATTTTTCTTAGGCCGTGAGTATTAGTCTAATGAAAAACACATGTATGTTCAAGCCGCAACGTGTGTCTTCATTCCCGTAATAACTAACCATAATGTATGGCTCTTCCGTACTGCGTCAGTAATTATCAATCACCTTTCAGTGTTTCTCGCCTTACCTCGCAGCCGCTCATTAACAGCGAACGGTTAACAAACAGATACGCGGGAGCTCGATAGTGCAGTTGCAGTAGATAATGCAACTGACCTTAATAGTAGGGACGCCTAACGCGCACTTATCACCGTCCCGAGCGAGACACTACACATGTAATTCCGGAAGCCCGGCATCACATGTGTGGTGCGGAATCACAGACCGGTCGTCTTTGCATTGCGCCAGACTCACACACTTTCTCACACGACGTGACTTGCAGGGGCTCGACTGCGACTGTGTGGTAATGGGCTGCATTAGCATCCCGCGAGTGCATTAGTGCACGCACGGGGTTCGATCGTGGAGAGGGCAACATAACCGTTCCTGGCTGGTACATACATGTTGGGAGGGATGCTTGGATACATGAAAGGAACATTTGTCAAACAGCCTGAGTCTGAGGTTTGAGGTTTGTGGAGCTTGCAATCATTAACGTTTGAAGCTTTAAACTTCATGCATAAACTGGCAATAGATGTATAAAGGAATTAAATGAAAATGTTAAACACTATTAAGATGATTTTAAAAAGCGGCAAAATTTAATTAAAAGAATAACAGAAAATAGCTTAAACCGTCTCCCAATAATTATGTTGTCTTCTAAATGATCCCCAAAACCATGTTCTATTAACATGATACCTTGCATCGTTTCATAGGCACGATTACAATCAAAAGTTGTTGCAACGTCCATCTTACCCTGCGGTCAGTGACTTCAAGCTGTTGTGCATCGTGAAAGGAGGAAAGGCAAGCAAATGCATTAAAAACCGAATGAACCACTTTTCCCTCGCGGCACTCGGCCATGATCGGTCGGTGATCCGCGCACAAGCACCAGATAAAGTCCGAAGGCCAGCGGATCATTGTACTGTTGCGTTTTCTATTACGAAACCGAAAAGTATGTTAATGACCTCGACTTCGGTCGAACGGCAACGGCACGAGGACCCTAGTTTTCGTCTCTTTCGCACCAGACACCGGCAGGGGCCGAGTTGCAGTCTCGCAGCTGTTAGCGCGATTTGGTTTGTGATTTCGTCATTCGATGTTCGTATGGGAAGCACTGATTTGAGCTTTGTTTCCAATATGCGGGAGTCCGNCCGAAGGCCAGCGGATCATTGTACTGTTGCGTTTTCTATTACGAAACCGAAAAGTATGTTAATGACCTCGACTTCGGTCGAACGGCAACGGCACGAGGACCCTAGTTTTCGTCTCTTTCGCACCAGACACCGGCAGGGGCCGAGTTGCAGTCTCGCAGCTGTTAGCGCGATTTGGTTTGTGATTTCGTCATTCGATGTTCGTATGGGAAGCACTGATTTGAGCTTTGTTTCCAATATGCGGGAGTCCGAGTGGCTTTGACTGTGGGTAATATTAAGGGCGGAAGTAGGGTAGCTGGTAGGTTGGCTTTTCCACCCGTGGGTGAGGTGTAGGTGTTCGAATTTTCGGTGTCTCTTTATCTCGCTGTTCGAGATTGTTGTCGAACCAGCTGCGGGAACTGCTTTGTGACGAATTTGCAAACTGTTTGTTGCTTTTCGTAGGACGGGAAAGGTGGGTTAAGTTTTGGCTGGTTGTTGTTGTTTTATTGCGGCTATTCACCTAGAAACGGTGGCCTTTTGGGCGAACTGGTTCTAGGCGCAGAGCCCAGAGGTGTTCGTGGGCTGTAGCATTAAAGATTCCGGCCAAAAATCTACCGTTAGCCTGTGTCAACTTGTCCGTTCGCTTGTTGTCAGCGGCGAATTGTGTGGGATTTCGCGAATGGGAAGCAAAAAAAAAAAGGATGCTAGACTTGTTTGTGTATAGTTTTGTAAAATAAAAGCAGTAAAAGATAATGTTGCACAAGTGATATAAAAATAACGTGTGTAACAGTTTCAACAAATTCGAGCAGATATCAGTAGTACCAGTATTATGAACAATCAATCTAAAGAGTGTAGAATAAAAGATAAGCCATTTATTTAGTTTCTTCGTATGTCATATGTAGCATATAACAGCTAATGAACTAAGTAGTTATTTAAGATAGCTTTTTGGGCGGCTCTTCCGTGTTGCTTGTTGGTATGCAGTACGATTAAATGTCCAATTCTTTGTGTTTTGATAGCTCTTACTCTGCGAACTTCTTTATTGCTACTAACTTCACTAACTTCCATTGAATCAACTTAACTATCTAACCACAATTTAATCACAAAATCATCGAATTCCCAAGTACTATTTGGGGAGATTGTACACCTATTTCGAATTCCAAACACATTTTTTTATTTTAAAGTTCAATTAGGTTCAGAGGAAGGATAAAGTTTTCATATAAATTTGTTGTTTTATGTTATTTAGCTAATCCAATGATCAACATAAATAAAAAAATAAATAAATAGATGCTCTGTTTCTTTCAAAAATATGTTTAGGATCATTTCGTTGATGTATTTGGCATTGGCCCTAGTTCCAACACGACCGGATCGGAGCAAAATCCAATTCGGACCGTCCCTCCGTAGCATGGTCTGACTAGCCGGCTTCGTGGTAAAAAATAGTTTAATATCGTATTAAACTATTGTATTAAACTAATGCTATTTATTTTCCATATATTGCTATTGAATTCCATATATCATATTTAGAATTTCAAGATAAGTCGATTTAGAGAGATACTTGGGGTTCCTGAAATGTCTTTAATATTTTCACCAACATGTACAAAGTCGTTATTTTTATCGTTAATTATTAATTCATTAGTTTTAGATGAATTTACTGAATAGAAAAAGTTGTCCAAATTTGTGAGAATGACCTTAAAATATATAACAAATCAACACTTATTTGTCATTTATTACAAAACTTCATACAAACAAGTGTGCAATTTTATATTCGCTTTAAGGTTTCCTTGTTTTGAACCTTTAAAAATATTATTTTTGACTGTTTGCGCTGTCCTGTTCAGTTTTCGGGATAAATCTATTTATTTGAGACCGAAAGTATCGATCATTATGACACCTTGTTTTGGTCACCAAACGATACGAGATGAAAGCAAAACATATGAATTAAAGAAATCCGTTACATTGCACCACCTCGATTCTGCTGTTTGCTGAACAGGAAGTAAAGCTGTGTTCTTTCCTTGTTCGGTAAATCGAGATAAATAAAGAGAGAGAGAGAGAGAGAGAGAGAGAGAGAGAGAGAGAAAGAAAGAGAAGAATGAAGAAAAAAGGTATAGAAGTTCGTTTTCGATTTCTCATCCGAAAGCGTCAACGTTCATCGGATCATCGGCAAAAGAAGGTTCAACGAGCTCGTCACGAGAAAAAAACACAAACACACGCTAACTGTCTGTAGGGAGATGATTAATCATCAATTTGCATCCACACCGTTACGGCCACGGTCACGTTTTCGAAGAATCCACGATCATGTGCCGGCAATGGAAATTTGCCTAGCTTCTAGTATGATAATTTATCGCCATTTGACTTTGGGTTTTTGTTTTGTTCTTTGTTCTCAAGGTCTAGAGTGCGATCGTTCAAGAAGCGATCAAGAAGGGCACCGTTCTGTTCCGTAGATCAAACCCACTTCCCGGAAGGTTGTACCGCTTGGTGCTGAAAGGTTCTCATTCCGTTCCAGCTGCTTTTGATGCACGAACCAACGATGGCAGATTCTTCCCTAGGCTAGACGGATGTTTCTTTCCTACATCCAGCATCCACCGAGCGGGAGCCCTTCCTACGGTACTAGGGGGCAAAAATACTTTTGCAAAGCCTTTGCCACAGCTCGCCTGAGGTGCGCCGATTGGATGGGGGGTGGGAGGGGGGGGGGAGGTGGGGGAGAGCCGATCGAGGTGGTGATGCGGGAAACGACGATTTGATCCAAAAGTCAATGACCCAAAGTAGCAGAAATGTTTCAGTAGCCATTCCCAGCGCAGTTTCCTGCTTGGCTGCAGGCTTCTAAGCACATCTTAAGCATAAACAGCTTCAGTGTCTTCGATTTGTGTCGGTCGGCGTGTACCAAGCGGCTGGAAAGAAAGCAACCGATCCAATCATCTTCGTGCTCTTCGCGATCTTCGCTTCCATTCGCTTCGCCTTGTGGATGTGGAAGAAAAAATGCTTGCTTTGCCTAAAATGTGTCTCTTTCGCTCCCGATTATGCTGCTTATGCTTCCTTTCACGCATTCGCTCTCCGTACGCCTTGCGCGTTGAATGTGTTACAAAATTCACTGTTACATTACAGTTACTTTTCGATGGCTTTCGTTTCGCTGCTTCGTTCTTTCGTGTTGGCCCTTTTTTTTCTTGTTTCGCTGTGACGAGGCTAAAAAGCTTCGCGGTGCGTGGTGCGTGTTGCAAGCTTAGCAACGTAACCAACCAGCAGCAGAATGAAACTCACTGAAAGGTTGCACGAGTTCTTGTTTCGGTGGTTTCGGAGGAAAGAAAGAGTGACCGTAGAAGAACGTCCCAGTGTGGGGCGCTCTTACGGATGCGAGAAGTGAAAGGTTCTGCGCAGTAGAGAAGTATAAAGAGGTGGTTTTTTTTTGTTAAGTGTTGCACGAAAAAAAAAATTAAGGTAATTACCTTCTCCAGGGTTTACAAAAGGACACAACATCCTTTGCACTTTGTGAGTAGAAGGTACGGTACGAGCAGGGGTAGGCCACTGGACTGGATTGGTAAATTACTGGTTGAAGTAATTACGTGCAATTTATAACAATCATCCAACAGGTTTATTTTATGCTTTTTTTTGGTGCTTTTAACAGGTTCCCGAAACAAAAACTGGGCGTCTCCATGAAGGAATTTCAATGCACAGAAAACCAAACATACGATCAGTCGATGAAGTGAAGGCAGTACTTTAAAAATTTTGCTTATGGGGTGAATATAATGTTCGCTTTGTTTGTTTGTATTTCGTTGGATCCGTTTTGTAAACAAATTGGGGATTATTTCATATGATCATTCATTATCAAGATCACATGATTCTGGGAAGGTAAGCAATATTGCATTAAAGTTATATATTGCATTAAAGTTATATTATATATAAGTGTCCGAGGAAGAAAAATATTTATTCCATCATTTGATATATATTCTTTCTGTTAAGTTTTAATTTGGAGCCACATTTGCTTTGAAACAAACGTGCTTTTGTGATATTTTAGTAAAGTAAACGTTCAAATTTTCGCAACTCATTTGGGTGGCTTTAATAGATTTCATACGATTGCGATCAGCGTGCCAACACACTCTGCAAACATCAACAACACTTCCAATAAATGGCCGTTATTTCCGGCGCCTGCCTTATTCATCGACTTGTCAATCAAATGATTCATCGGTTCGGTGATAAATCTAAGCGACGAACCGCCGAAAACCCAACACGATTATTGAACTCCGTATCCAACGAACGCCCCCTGCACAAAGCGCAGATCCCGTTGGTTACATATCCACTACGCACGTTTACGTTTGTTTACGTCGAGGGAACCAAAATTGAAATTGAATTTTTCATGCCTTCTCCGCATCTGACACCCGTTTCACCCGTTTCCCTCCGTACAAAGTTGCTACCATTGCTCGTAGTTTCTTCGGTGGAGCTTATCGACGCCATTCGGGAAGAAAAGTTCGCCTATGAGGCATTCACCACACAAATTTCTCATCCGGCTGCACAAGTTTCGCTCGTGTACGCACCTTTCGTTTATTCTCATTTCGTGCGAGTTCATTGCTCCAGAAAAGAAAATTCTGTTTTGATTCCCAATTTCACCCCGCCATCCAGGTTGGTGGTTGAAAAGGGTGGATGGTGGAGTAGTTGGGTGGAACCGAAGATTTCTGCTTTCTTTATCACTTCCCGTAAGTTTCCGCGCTCAGTTTGTAAACCGGCAAAAAGTTGGATTTCCGTTCCTTCCCATCCTCAGTTCCTGTTCCTCTTTGCCGGTTCGCAGCGGATGGTAAGTGAGTGATTTGTGTCCCGTTGCTTTGGTGCTAGCTCGGCTGCTGGTGGGTATCTCACAGTGGTTGTGAAAACTAAAGCAGCAAACACTTCTGTTTACCAATGCCACCGATGCTGGTTCTGTGGAAATGAGAGTGAGCAGGAACAGCGGCATCGAGTCGTGGCCTGCCAACCACCGAGTCAATGAACTGTCCGTGCAAAAATAGGCTAAATGCGGTGCGGCCGTGGTGAGCGCGCTATTGAAAACGAAAAGTACCGTAAGCGGGAAACCGGCCTGTAAACCGGTGAGGTCGCCGGTGAGTGTGAGCGAGAGCGTGAGCAAACGGTGCTAACGGCTGGGGCTTGTGCTGGTGATGATGCCGGGAACTATTAGAATCTAAACTGCTCTCGCCTATCGGAGTGGTGGAGCAGGCTGAGATTTTTGTTGCTGCTGTTGATCGTCAGCACACGGTGACAAAGAAGTTCACAGCTCGCAGAGCCCGTGGTGAGTCCCGTGAGAGCATACGGTGAGAGATGGCTTCGATCCAACGGTACTCTACGCTCGCATAAGCGACGAACGTTCGTCGTCCGCAACCGGTCGCGCAGCAACGAAGTCGCGCACAAGTTTTGATAGTAAGGAGGATTGGAGGGGTTTTCGGTGGGTGGGTGGAACGGGGTCGACAGAACGGATGGGTTGCGGCCACAAATCATGATGGTATGACGCGGCATATTATCGCATCGTGCATGCGTTATGTGCGGTTGCGGCAAGTATGTTTTAATTCACCCGCCGCGACTGGTTGCAAACGTATGCGGGGACAATCGGGGAAAATTGCTTGCACGTGTTCTGGAACTGTCGACGGGCCCGGGGTCGCCCGGTCGGTACACTGTGGGTTGTTTTATCATCCGCACCGTACAACTCGTCCCGCAGTTATGTGCAGGCGCACGCAAAAATGGGTGAAAGCGAGAGAGCACGAGGAAGTAGAATGGCAAAAAAAAGCTGCCCGATTGCACCGTGATCGTGATGGAGGCGAAGCGAGAACCTGTTGCCATATACGTTCTTGGTACGAGCAAAATGTTGGTACCGGAAAGAAGATGTTGATGATGATGATGGAACGCTAACAGTAGTGCCCGGCGAAATGTGTATAATTGCATCCAGGTGTTTCGAAAACTGATGGCTGGGAACAGTGTGTTTCGTGATGCCCTTTAAATATACGTTTAGGGGGTAGAATGTAATTGAATAAACATTTAGTGGAGGTTGTTTGCTTGAATATGCTTCCATCCTTTCTTTTTCAACCTGTGTCGCACAAAATTGCCAATATCGGGTAGCAACGAGTAACCAGCGCATCCAAATTAATGAGGCGTATTTGAACGCATGACGTAAAAACGATTTAATTGTAATGTTGATTGGAAGGTTTCAGAGAGTCACTTTTAATTAGTAAGCAGGACTGGATAGGAGGAAAAATTTGCTACAAAAAAGAAGTTTGTATCGTTTATTGCAACGCAAAGTAGGATGCAGTTTTTGGAGATTTATTTCGCGAATTTTCAAATAATTTAACTGTTTCATATAACAATTTAAACGTTGCTTTAACTGACAATTTAAATTTTCGAATTTTTCTCTGTTAGGTTCAAATTACAAAGTTGGAAATGTAACACAAAAAATGAAACTTGACTATAAATTGAACTGTTTAAAAGAAAAGTTAAAAAATAAGACCATAAATACCATTCTGTATCAACGTTGAATTTAATAATCTTATAGTAAGTTAAATAAATTAAATAAATAATCTTAAGGTAAGTTAAAGGTTAGTTTATAAGTTAAATAAATCCTGTAGCAAGTTATCACGCGAGATTAAATCGAATATTGTATTATGTTTTAACATAAACTCTTCCCAGTGAAGTTGTCACACACAAAGCTTTACCCCCGTAGCATGCAATAAATTTTCCAGAAATTAATGCAAAAAGATAAAAATCAAAGTTGTTAACGAAACGTAAAACCTAACGAATTCACCCGGTAAAAAAGCAACCACCCAATGATTTATTTCTTCCACCTTCAAACACACACTTCCGATGACACAATTACATGTTTTCGATAAAGTTTCATCTGCTCGCCACGCTTCAGTCCCGTGATTGAGTTCATCCCGTGGGTCCAAGCGATTTCGGCCATCTGTTCTCTCTTTCTCTCTCTCTTTGTTTGTCTCTTTTTTCTCCTGCTGGCGAGAGAAGCGTTGAAAATAGAGAAGCGAAGAGGTGGGAAGAAATTTCGACCACGAAACCCATTTAAAAATCGCTCGCGAACCGCGGTCGTCAACCTCGCGACCAAATGGTCTCATTTTCTTTCGGCGCTTGTATATTTTTCTCTTTCCGTGTTGAGCTTTTAAAGGCACACACGCACGCACACGCACATGTCTTAGCGCACACTACAGGCACACGTGCGGTGGCACGTTTTTTTTTTGGTCGGTATGAAAGAAGAAGTACAAAAGCACACACAAACCGCGTATTGGCCATCGAATCGAGCGAAAGGTGGATCCCGTTGCCCAAAAAGATGACGCTGGGCCTCACTTCCCTCGGGAACTCATTAGAAGGGAGTGGCGAAAGGGGAGGGGAAGAGGGGGGGGGTGTTGGGAGAGGACACGGGTAAGAAGATGGTCGTGGTGGCGAAGGTTCTGTAGGTGTGCCATGGGGCTCCAATATGTCCACGGTCGATGCATGGCCGCGGTCTTCTTCACTATCATTAGCGAGTTGGCTCAAGTTTTGACGTATCGAGTGATTTGAGCGAAGGGAAAGTTGGGAACCTTCTTAGAGCATGGACGGGTTGGTTTTTTGGTTTCGGAACCGTTGGGTGGTGATGGGATGGGATGGGATGGCAGCAGCAGTAAACAATGCACCAAGGGAAGAGGTTGCCGTGGTTTCCGTTATCTTGCAACTGGTCGTCGGTATGTGCCGGTCGTATGGACCGGTGCCATCTTCGGTACGATACATTTTCGACCAGCAATTAACAGCCATTATGGTTCGAGCGACCGTCATTATTCGCTACTGCACATCGCGCGATGCGGTGTTTCCGAGCTATTAACATAACCAAAACGAGGTACACCAAGAACGAAAGGAAAAATCGGTCCATCGGGTGATAGTGTTGCGATGAAAAAGAAATCTTCTGCTTGGCTGCGTGCAATCTTTAGAACTTGACGGCTACCCAACGGCAGCACACTTGAATCGCTTTGCGTTTTTCGGAACTGCTTTCGAGCTCATTTCGGACGCCGCGCCTTTCGCTGCCACGCTGCCCGTTCTGAGGAAATCGAAACTTCTAACTGTCGGTTCGCCTTTCTCTTAATTTTCTCTTCCATATTCTCGACTCGTTTCGACATTCCATCGCTTAATCGAACGGTATCTGGTCGGTCCGTTTGGTGCTGGCCGCGCTACAGCTACATCCAGAACGAAACGGACGCAACAAAGCATTTCGCTTTTGTTTTTGTGCAAAATTATAGGCGGCATGGCATGTTGGCCACTTTCAACAGGTTGAAACGTGCCAGAAGAAGCTGCCAATCTGTTCGATACGGAAGATGTGGAGAGCACAACAAAAAAAGAACAGGGTGCCGATGGCGTTTAACACCGACCGCTTCTGGACGTTTGTGAGCAGCGAAACTAACGAACACGCGTAATAAGTTCATCGACCTCGACAGATTCGCAATTTGGTCGTATCCGGATGGTTATACCGATGGGGAAGCAGCAGGGAGCTTTGTTTGTTGATGCAATGAAAGTTGCAATTTCAGGATTGACTAATGAAAGATCATGCTGCATTGAATTGACAATTTGGAGACGAAATTACTTTTAATGAGACACACGACAAAGCACCGTGGGCAGTCATTTTGTGGTTGATGCTACCGGGAAGAATGATTGTATTCTATCGATTAATTTGTTTGTGCGTTTTTGATTCTCACAATTTTTACTTTTATCGCTTTGTTTTATTTATTCTCTTGACAAATTTATCTGTTTTATAATTAGTTGCTCATTTTGTTGCCTTATAATATATTTTATTTTTTTACTCTTTTTCTGATATATTTTTTATCTCTTGCTGCTTACGAAACCGTTCAATAATTTTATTTATGATGCTTAGGTAAATAATAAGTGTTATACGTGTTTTGTGCATAGCACTTATATATGTGTTATTAGTATTTGAATCATTATGAAGACGTTTAGTTATTGAATTATTGAGCAATAAATTATTATTGAAATAAATTTAATGTAAGCAAAAACAATACCAAAATCTTAAAACTAAAAGAAAAACGAAAACTCGTTCATCAAATTCCTTATATATTCGCTCAAACATTAAGGATTTGCTCTTGTTCTTTATGAATAAAAGCTCAAACAATTGCTCCTCGTGGAAAATAATACCAGTTTTGGCACGACTTGCCAATTATATAACTCTCAGTGTTATAATCCAACTTCGCAAACCACCACGGCCAGGAATACCAGTTTCCTTACACAGGCATCGCAAGTCCGCATTGCTGAGGCTGAGACACAAAGCGACACCCGGTTCCGTACTCGGTCCGTCGTTCGAACGCAGAAGCTGCAACAGTTCGTGCATGAGCGGCCGAACCACACCAGCCCCGGGATGCCTAGCGCTCTAGTACAATCTTCTAACACGTACCGAGGGGTCCATGGGTTTTATTCCGAGCCGACCTGAACCTAACGGTACCTCGATTACATAATGGAAAGTAGCTTGCATGTACCGAGCGAAGTCATTGCACAGCACCGGAGGGCTTTCACAGAGACAGATCACCCCCATACCGCGTNGGTCCGTTTGGTGCTGGCCGCGCTACAGCTACATCCAGAACGAAACGGACGCAACAAAGCATTTCGCTTTTGTTTTTGTGCAAAATTATAGGCGGCATGGCATGTTGGCCACTTTCAACAGGTTGAAACGTGCCAGAAGAAGCTGCCAATCTGTTCGATACGGAAGATGTGGAGAGCACAACAAAAAAAGAACAGGGTGCCGATGGCGTTTAACACCGACCGCTTCTGGACGTTTGTGAGCAGCGAAACTAACGAACACGCGTAATAAGTTCATCGAACTCGACAGATTCGCAATTTGGTCGTATCCGGATGGTTATACCTGATGGGGAAGCAGCAGGGTGCTTTGTTTGTTGATGCAATGAAAGTTGCAATTTCAGGATTGACTAATGAAAGATCATACTGCATTGAATTGACAATTTGGAGACGAAATTACTTTTAATGAGACACACGACAAAGCACCGTGGGCAATCATTTTGTGGTTGATGCTCCCGGGAAGAATGATTGTATTCTATCGATTAATTTGTTTGTGCGTTTTTGATTCTCACAATTTTTACTTTTATCGCTTTGTTTTATTTGTTCTCGTGACAAATTTATCTGTTTTATAATTAGTTGCTCATGTTTTTGCTTTATAATATGTTTCACTTTTTTTACTCTTTTTCTGATATATTTTTTATCTCTTGCTGCTTACGAAACCGTTCAATAATTTTATTTATGATGCTTAGGTAAATAATAAGTATTATATGTGTTTTGTGTATAACACATAAATATGTGTTATTAGTATTTGAATCATTATGAAGACGTTTATTTATTGAATTATTGAGCAATAAAT
The DNA here is from genome assembly GCA_018908115.1 of Anopheles rivulorum. Classification (NCBI taxonomy): domain Eukaryota; kingdom Metazoa; phylum Arthropoda; class Insecta; order Diptera; family Culicidae; genus Anopheles; species Anopheles rivulorum. The sequence continues at coordinate 35,580,657 of CM032178.1, read as the reverse complement.
TGTAATTGAAATAAGTTTAATATAAGCCAAAACAATACCAAAATCTTAAAACTAATAGCAAAATGAAAACTCGTTCATCAAATTCCTTGTATATTCGCTCAAACATTAAGGATTTGCTCTTGTTCTTTATGAATAAAAGCTCAAACAATTGCTCCTCGTGGAAAATAATACCAGGTTTGGCACGACTTGCCAATTATATAACTCTCAGTGTTATAATCCAACTTCGCAAACCACCACGGCCAGGAATACCAGTTTCCTTACACAGGCATCGCAAGTCCGCATTGCTGAGGTTGAGACACAAAGCGACACCCGGTTCCGTACTCGGTCCGTCGTTCGAACGCAGAAGCTGCAACAGTTCGTGCATGAGCGGCCGAGCCACACCAGCCCCGGGATGCCTAGCGCTCTAGTACAATCTTCTAACACGTACCGAGGGGTCCATGGGGTTTATTCCGAGCCGACCTGAACCTAACGGTACCTCGATTACATAATGGAAAGTAGCTTGCATGTACCGAGCGAAGTCATTGCACAGCACCGGAGGGCTTTCACAGAGACAGATCACCCCCATACCGCGTATGGGGGAGACAGAGAGAGAGAGAGAGAGAGAGAGAGAGTAAGAGACAGTGTGGAGCGGAATGTAAGTCAACATGACAACGATCCGGGGCGACCGAGACCATGGACCATGAACTCCCCGGTTCGGCGACGAGGGAAGGCAAAGCACAAGTCAATTTTCTACGCAATCCATTCGTCCCTTCCTCGATCTTCCTGCACCATGATCGAGTATTCGAGTGTTGTCGACACGATCCCTGCTCGTAGCTGCTGTCATCACACAGCGCCTAAACCACCTAGGGGTGGGTACCTTTCGCCGAGGTAGGTAACCATCGCCAAAGAGTTTGACTAGATACGGGTGGTGGACTATGCGGGGTATGCGCGGTAGCGCAACGAGGAAACGGCTGTGTACCGGTAGCCGATCGTCAGACGGAAACACGGCCGTCGAACAGCAACGGCGGTTACTGCGTACTGCGGGAAGCAATCTCTGCGTGTATCTATCTCCCTGTAAAAGGGGTGGCACTCGACGCGCGAAACTGGAACAATGAACTCTGCACCACAAAACAGTGACTTTGCGGTGGTAGCACTCGGTGAATGGTGGGTTAGCGGGCTGTATCGACGACCGGTACTGCAGTGGCGGTTGTGTTGGGCACGTGGGTGTAGGGCAAGAACTAGCGAGAAGTGCTGCTTTATGGTTTAGAACGCCCGTCGGTTGATGCGGGATACGGAAACGCTTTAGTGCAGGGCAAGATAAGCTATAAAAGATCAACGGTCATGATCGGGTTCCTGTCGTGGTGCACATTGAAGTCATACCCCGTGAGGCAGCCGTTTGTCGATTGGCTGATTCGATTTGGGGATTAAACTTCAATTTCATCAATTTCAGGCTGTAAAATGGGGGCATTTACAAAGCTTTTCATCACACCAGGTCGGTGGGAGGTGTAAGGAATATTTGTGGACGAGCAAACGAAAACCAGAAAGGGGCCGCCGGAGGGCAAAAGGGCCGCTATTAGGTTGGTGGACATAAATGGTCGCCGTTCGGTTCGTTTTGCAGGGCGAAACAAGGTAAGCTGTGCATCGTCGTGACATAACGGTGTGCTTTATTAGTGGAACGTCACCATAGAGCCAATGGGACATCGGGTCACAGAAGGGCATCAACCTTAAAAGGAGAAGCTTTAAAATTGTTAAATTTTTTTTTAACACAACCAAAGGAGATAATGGAACTTGTTAAAATGAAGATCTTGGAGAAAAATGGTAATAATACGTGATTTAAAAATATAATTATGTTTAACAACTCTTGCATGTTTGTAGGAACAATTATTCAAAAGTAAAAATATCACCCTATCGCCATACATATTGAACGCTTTCAATTTCATCAGAACAAAATCTGTGGTAAAAGTAAAGTCCTGTCGAAGCTGCTTCCAACCATACCATGTGTGGTGCGTTCAATCTTAACCCTAAATACCGGTTTTGTAATTTGTTTCACTCATCCTTTCTAGAACCTTTTTTTTCTCAATACCCGCGGGTTATCTTATCCTTTCCGTGGCTTAGGTTCAACCCGTGCAGAGAATGCGGGAAACCGGTTCCCGAATTATCCTCCAATTGGACCGAAATGTAACATTAACCGATGGAAAGGAATGAGGAAAGGAAAGATTCGTTCTCGTTACAGGATCCTAGAGAGCGCTCGGTGAAGAGGTAAGGTAAACATTTAATAGCACAGGGATACGTTGCTGGGTATGGAAGGAATCGGAAAAGAAGGAAAGGTACCACACACAAGCACACGCAAAACACAAAAAAAAACGATCTAGCCTCAAAGCCGTGAAACCTGTTCCACGCTATGGTATTCTCGCGTTGCTTCCTAGCAATTAGATAACTGAAGCAAGAATAAAAAAAAAAACATCCACAAAAACCCTGTTCTAGGTGGGTTTTTTTTTATTCTAGCCTTGTTTTCTTCTCTTCCTTTGTCCCTAAAGTTTACCTACATGCTTCGTATCCCGGCGAAAAAAACGAGTTCCACGGGACGCTTGTTATAAAAACGATATCAAATCGCAGCACTCAAGAGGGACGCACTGTGAGGCTGTGGCGGTCCTTTCGGTTTAATTCGTTTTCCTTTCCAAACTTCATCCACGATCCGTTTCTTCCGACCGATTGAAGCGCACCTTTTTGGGGGCGAATACGTTGATGGATGCAATGACAACAGCAACGACCGAGAGGATGAGAAGGTGCATCGAAAGTAATCGAGATTCCTCACCATGTTCGGTTCGTAACGTTTGTTTTGTCTTGCTCGATGGTCGCGTACGGGTTTCTCGCCTGCGCAGGCATCGAAGTTTTTCGTTTGTTGTATCCTTTGAAAGAGAAATGTAGAAGAACGAGAAGGACGGTGGTGCTGCACGTACAGGTAGAGGAAGGAAGACAAAATTGTAATAAATTGTAGCTGTGTGAAAACAAATCCTTGGCACAGGTATTTTTCATGCGCGAAGGACGTACACAGATGTAGGCGGAGGTGTGAAAAGGAAAGTGGGCAGGAATGTAACGGTACGTGGTTGGAATAAATATGTCAAAAAATTAAATAACAATTGATGCGTAGGATTTTCGTTTTGAAAAAATGTTTAAATTTGATCGTTAGAATGGTGGTTAGGACAAATAACAGATAAGAAAACGAAAATAAATCTTAGGAATTTTCACAAGATTTTATAAATTTATTGATTGTTAATTCTTTTTTTATTATTAAACGTGTTTTATGCTTGAGAGTATACACGGTAAGTGTAAACTTTACTTTATTTATTTTAAATATATTGTTTTATTATTTTTACTTATTTATAAAGTAAGAAAAATGTTTGAATTACTATTGTAATTAGTTTCTGTAGTAATGATATGCATGATTACCATTATAATACGTTTTCTTCCTTCGCATCATATTTGTTTTAAATTTATTATGTGAATCTGGCTCTCCCATTAATAAAGAAAATCAATTAAGAAATGCTTTGGTAAGAGCTAGTTGTCGTATTATCAGTTTGAATATAGTTGGAAAAAAGGCGAATAATGACAACGAATTAGCTAACAAACTGTAGTGTTCTCAACTTCTCGTACTTCCAACTTACTGATGAACTGAACACTTGTTTGTTTAAGTTATACTTTAACAATTCGTTTATTATTCACCATACTTTTATTTTAACACTTTTTACAATATGTTACTTGTTCTTTAACGGCGCGCGCGAACTTATTGCGATCGGTATAAGTATTTTTGTGGACTCTGGCCTCGCTTCGCTCGAGTCTCCTTTTATACGAAAATCATTACATTATGCTTATGGGAGTAATTAGCCGTCCTACTAATTTATGCGCGATTTCAATAAGCTATCCTATTCTATCCGCTTTATTATGCGTACGTGACTAATCGCATTGCGCCCATTTCGCGTGCTGTCCTTGATTGTCCTTCATTTGCCTGCTGCGTAATTGAATGAACTCTCCAATTTTTATTATATTTAAACTATAAATTGTTTAAGGAAAATATGACCAAAATATGGCTAACATATTCGCGCTTCTGTTTGTGTTGTTTTATGCTGTGATAATTTCATTCTTGAATATTTCTTAAGTAAAAATGTAATTCGTGTAACTGTATGGTGAACATACATACTTATTATGCGACATCAATATCTGTCTCTTTTTATCTTAACTAGTCTAGAGCACTTTGTACTATATGGGGTTTGTGTCTAGGATATTATGGTTATGATTTATTTTGCTAGTGGCTTTGCTGATTTCAATTTTATTATACTAGTAGTTAAAGGTGTCGAACCTATATGGTACAAAACTATTACACAAAACTAAAAGGCTTTGGAAAAGAGTTAGTTAGGCTATGAATCTATAGAAGCATGCATTATACCTTTCTCAACTATTCCCAAACTAAATATAAAAGTAAATGATAAATATTTATAGATGTTTAATAGGAGTCAAAGGATTATGTGTTTAAATGGAAATAAAAAGGAACACATTTTGAAGGTAAGTGGTAGTGTTCGAAGACTTTGCCTGGTCGAATCAAACTTAATATCTCTAGTCAATTTTAGGCAGATTTTCTCAGATATTTCTCGGATTACAAATCATTTCATCTCACGAATTATTTCACACAAACGTCAACTCCAAAATTAACTTTTACAATAGAATATTGTTAACTCCAAAATTAACTTTTACAATAGAATATTGTTAAGTATAATTTAAACAAAAATTACTTATTTATCGATTGGTAAGTAATAGTCCGTACCAACCAACCACTTTACTAACAATGTTATATCAAAACCAAAGATAAGTTCGACTGTAGCTATTGTCCTCAACATTTTTGTATTTGATTTGTGTATACATAAAACAGATTTGTAACTTACAAATTGAAAACTGTTTAACAACACCTTGCTTGTTTCCAAGTAAATAAAATAAATATTTACAAATATTGCATAAACAATGTCGATCGATAACATCACAGTAATAAGTATTTTTTACAAACGAAAACATAACCTTTCTCATAGATAAAATCAAATTAAAGAAAAACCGAAAGCTTGCTTCCTTCCCGAATCAAAACACAAAAGCGCACCCTCGATCTAGATCAGGACATCCGAGGATGAAACATGTTTGCTGTTATATATATATATTTTTTTTGGCATTAAGTTCCCATGTTCACACACCCTAAGCTGGTGGGAAAACGGATATCTTATGTGTTTTTTTGCTTTGTACTTCAGATCAATTAAAAAAAGTGGAGGAGTTTATATTCCGCTAGGCCCATCAACATATCACACTTCATTCAGGCTGAAGCTTTGAACGATCGCGAGGAGTAACATGCGGCGATCGTCAATTTAACACCCTTCACACACTATCCCAGGCCGGTGTCGGTGTAACGAATGGTCTGAAACGGGATCAAGATTGGGATCGTGTTTGTGTGTGCACATGTGTGCATCGCTCCTTGCAGGATACGCAGGACAGTAACACTTAGCGGTACCGTTAGAATCGAATCCTTTTTCGAATCGAACCCCGGGTACGGGTTGCTTCGTTCTTTCCGTTTCCCCGTCGGGTACAAAACATCAATATTTACAGTTGAAAGGGTAGTGGAAAATCGAGAGAAAAAGGGTAGCTTTCGATTTTTTTTCGCTTCCTTCGCATTGTTATGGTTGATGTGCGTTTCATTCGGGTGTTGCTTCTGTCAATTGTTGTCGGCTGTCCTTTTGCCGGTGTCGTGGGAAAGTCAAACGGCAATAGAAGCGCCGTTAATGATGATGAGTGACGAGCTGGTGTGGGAAGAGGAAACAATTTTGGAAACTTAAAGTAGTTGAAGCAGTGGGCAATGTGGGTATGAAATTGAAGCACGCTGGATTTGTGTGTGTTTGACGTGTCGAAGGGTTTGTGGAAGTGGAAGGGGTGAGAAGGAAATAAAATGCATCCATTTGGTATAAATGATCCTTTGAGTGGCTTTTAATCGTCTATCAAATGGATTTCGGTGCTTCCGCTTAAACGGGATAGAAAAAAACAAGTAATGACCCTTCGGAAAGGATGATACACTGGTTTGAAAGAATTTGGAGCGCGGACTATTAATTATATAAAACAAATATAATTAAAAATTTTAAAAAGACCTTCTATGAGATTTTAATTACTGATTTACATGTATTACGTGTGGAACTTTGTAGCAAATAGTTAAATAAACATTTTAACAGTTAAACGAACTCCTGCAAAATATAGAGTTTTTTTATAAAAAGGTATCATTATTTTAAAACTCGTAGGATTTTTGGTAAAGTTTCTGAATCTTGTATAATGTAAATTTTGTTATCAAGTTTCTTAAATGTCTGGTGTTAATATCAGTGAAAAATTTTGTTGATAATTATTTCAAATCTTTAAACTTTACGCGGGGAATTGTTTCTAAAACATCTGGTTGTTAACGTAAACCATTTATTTCTTTTTTTTTATTCAGACAGAACGGCCAGGCCGTTTTTCCAAATCCATTTATTTCATTGTTGATGAAATTATTAATAAATATGAACAATTGCACCAAGTCCATTAATCGCTAGGTTGATATGCAATAGTGTTTTGTTATTATGACATAATTTCCTTTTAATGCATATTTTTCTGTATTATTTCGTTTTAACATCATAATTATTTATAATTCTAACATTTTGTTGCATTTGTTGATGAGAGTAGTTTTGATCCAAAATGTTGTATTTTTATTCGCCCATCATTTTATCATAAGACCGTTTGATCTTGAGGTAATTTTAGCGGATGTTGAGTTTTACGATAATGGCTATAAGAAAGCCATTAGCAGATGCTGCTGTGCATTCAATAATGCAATACGATCAAATTCCGCGATATAAAAAAGGATACACGAGCGGAAAATTTCACCGACGCAATACGATCGTTGAAGGTTGTACCGTACAAAAAGGGCACTTTGGCACATTTATCAAAAACCGCATCCTAACGTACCTGCTGCAATCCCGAATACCCGCTATACGCAACAAAAAGCACACAATCACTTGAGGCGAATATGATCCTTGCACAGGATGTGATCGCAATGCAGATAACACAATGCGAAGTTTCGGAATCCTTCGGTTTTGCTCAGAAACGGTATTTTTCACCTATTGCAGCTGTTAAGCGCTGAGATTACGGAACCGAAGTAACGGTAGCAAATGTGAAGGGCTGTTCGCATCTTCAACATCCCTTACGAGTGTCCGTACGCCTGATTCGTTGCATAACAGCAGAGCCCGTGTGATAAGTGTGATAGGAAATATTCAATCATTTGCCAGCCAGTCGACAGGAAGCGAAAGAGAAACCTTCAATTACATAAGCTGCCAAAAAATGGTTGCGCCTGCAGCTTGCAACGGGAAAGGTGCAGCAGCACGCGTAAAACGCAATTCGGGCCGACACGGGAGAAAAGCTGCATTATGTTTTGGAAATATGGAAAAATGGAACCGCGCAGATGGTTTCGGTGGCTCACATCCTGTCTGGTGCGATGGAAATCAATCCTTTCGGGATTTCGACTCACAATCGAAGGAATCACGGGTGGGTGCTCTGTTGTGCAGCGTGTGTTTAGAAAGGGTTTTTAGGATGCATCCATTTCCTGCATTGGTTATGTAAATATGTTGCGCGAGGTAACGGAAATGTAACGGTTGCATTAAACCGAATAAAGTGTTGAATATTTCAATTGGTGACGTTGGGTTTACCAAACCGGATCTGATAATTTTATTTCACATAAAGGTTTTGATAATTTTGCTCCAGCAGAACGATTAAAATATGTTAATTTTTACCATAAAAGAAGCTTTAAAAATGTTCTAAACAACATTTAGGTTTTTATGAAAGTTACGAAAGTTATAAAAACAGAAACAAAAAAAAATATATGTATATGAACAAAAATGGTCAAACTTTTGATAATTTCATCCTAACTTTACTCATTCAAAGGTATTTTATTCATGTCTGAGCAAGATCTAATTTATGTTTAGGAAAATAAATCATTTGATTTGTAAAATTCATTTAAGAGCTCTCAAAAACAACGAAAGAAACCGTAAATGTTAATAACATTTAGGTAAAATAAATCAAATTCTAGTACCTTTTGCATGGGGGTTTATTTTTTATAATTATAAATAAATTGATAATAAAATAAATGTAAAAAACGGAATTTCTGTTCGGTAATAACTGAAATTCCATTGTTGTATGTTTGCTGGAAAATTCTGTCCACGTTTTAGACCATTGAACATATGTGTTTTCACCTGGGGATGAGGTTAATTTTGAGCAGTATCTTCGTTATTTACCTTTTTTTTAATTATGTTAGAACTGCCGTATTTTTAACACGTAGCCGACCAAAATTCAGACCAAAATTTTACAAATAATCCCGAAATCTCATCTAATTCGGCCTATTCGGTTCGAACATAACGAAAAAGCCCGAATTCTCAATCTTTGATTCAATTTGCAAGGGAATGTTCATCGCATCGTATATATATATATTAGAAATGATTTTTTGTAATAATTATAAATGGAGAAAGAGTAATTATTATTGTAGTAAAAAGTCTAAAAGTAATTAAAATGTTAATTTTCTCAATCCTGTTTGTGGCAAAACCATGCAAATTGTATGAATAAAACTCCAAATAATCGCAAATGGTTCAAAGTTAATGTTTATTCCTTATGTTAATCTTTATAGATGTTAGAAATGGCCCAGAGTCTAACCAGTTAAGATTTTAATAATATTTGAAACTCGATATTTCAAACAATATGTTAAATGCTGTGTTCCTGCGTGAATTGTTTGCTACAACAGATTGTTATTAGTGTACAGACTACGGTGTTTTTTTTTTTGTATTAGCTCAACCACACTCATGTTCAATAACATTCCCTACATTTGCGTTCGGTTTTCCTTTCGCACTCCATTTCCACCTCCAACGCAATTTGCTGCGAAAAAATTAAACTCATTTTCCGCGCCTTAAAATTCACTGTTTTCCCGTTGCACTTTCTTTGCAGGAAGCAGCGCAAAACCGATTCCCCTGAGTGTGTTTTGCCAACGCAACGGCAACACAGATCCAGCCGATCGTGTGCCCATTTTTCCGGGCGCAAAGAAGCCCACCACCAGACACCCCGAGTACAGTGTCCGTCCGAAAACAAAACGCTCGATCAATTAAGCCCGTTGCAATCGAAATGAAGCGAAGGAAAAATGAAACGGAAACCGGACCGATTCCCACCCATACACCCACCCACCCATGGAGGCTGTGTACGTTTTTCGCGATGGCAACAGGGTCATTGACCGCCGACGGAGTGGTTTTGTGGCGATGTGGTGATGACCATCCTAAAATCCACCGACACGGGCCCATGCCCGTCAGCGAGAGTAAGCGAGAGGAAAATTCGAGGAAAAGTCTCACGGATCGCGTTCGGACGCATGGCCGTCCGAGTGGAAAATGGCGGACGATCCTTCACGGACGAATGGGCGAGGCTGGAAAAGTAAATAGGAGCATCGGGCAAACATCGGAATCGGAACATCGGAAGCGTCGGAATCGGTGCCACCCGGAGGCATGTGTGTGTGTGTGCTGTTCAGTGAAATTTATCCACATGTGAGCCACATGGAAATGGAAGCGCCTGGACGGTCATTAACACTTTTGTCTTGGGCGATGTCTCGTGCGGCTCGGAAGCAGACGCTACGGTGATGCTACAGCTACAGCTTCTTGCAACGATGCGCTTCGGCGCGTTCTGAGCGTGTGCATCTCCAGAAGGTTTCGCGTTGCAAGTGCGTTCGGCGTCGGCGAAAACTGTCTGATAGTAACTAGACTGTGCCGCAGTTTCGATGGAGGAACGTTAGACTGTGTGAAATAGAGAGCGAAACGTTGCGGTGCAGATATCTGTCGAGGAAAGTTGTTTACTGATTAAACTTCTTTTCTCTTTCAACTGATAGTAAAGGGGCTTAGACTAATGCAGGGAGCCTGGCATATGTTTGCCGATGTTTATCGCGATTAGATTTATTTAATAAAAGAGGAACGTTGTTTGTACGAGTAGATTGTCAATTATTCGAGTAAATGAGGCCTGGTGACAAATTTATTGATCGGTTCTGACCGTCAGCCATATTATTATATATCACTTGAGACCGAGTATGAAGCTTTTATAACATTCTCAGTAAGTTTGAAGCTTTTAAGTTCTCATTTGAAGTATCATCTATTATTGCCAACCTCTAATTCGTTACGAAAGTTCAGAGTGGTAATTTCTAAGATAATGGCTTATTCATCCACTAATCAGGTTCAAATAAACAATATTCTACTACCTCTTCAATTCAATTGAATATAATTTATAATTTAATATAATTTAATTCATAATATAACTAAAAGGCAGATGAAGATTTTTCAAACTGGGTAAATACACGTGAAATTTAAAACAAAATTAACAATTAAGCGTTAGCTGATTCGATTTCTTTGTCAACTGTATAAAACAATAATTTAATGTTTTAAAAATAGGGCAAAGTTAGGGCAATTTAAAACAATAGGGCAAAGTTTTAATGGAACTAAAATTTAAAGAAAGCTAATAATAAATAATAAATAATAAAGAATAAAGTTAAACAAATTTAACCAAAAATACAATATAATTATAAGTATTCGCAAAAATAATTATATAAAAAATAAATACTTCAAACAATCGATACAGGCGATGAAGTGACGAACTTCACGTCGTGTGTCATCATAAAAAATCCGTTTAACCTTGACCGACCCATTAACACTGATGTCAAATTTCTTCGTGCTAATCCTCCACAATGAACCTAGTTTTTTTATGTTGCCTTTTAAAACAACCGTTAAAAAACTGTTTGTCCTTCAGGAAAACAATTTCATTGCTGCTACCTACCGAAGCCAATTTTTTAGCTTTCTTTTTCGTTCAATGAGAGCAATAATTTATGGTCACCATAAATGTCACCGTTACAGTCAGCGTCCTAAGGGCACGTTTGGTATGTAAGGTTTTTTAAATTATCTTCTCACGCACACATGCTCACACACACATACACGTAACGCGGTAATTGCAAGGACGTTGTCTGGCCATAACCTTACATTTGAGAAGCCAGTTTTTTAAGTATAATGTTCTCCACATTTCTGGGAAAATGTTAAAAAAAACACACCATAATGTAGTGTGGAAGAGTCCTTTTTTAATGTATTCTGTACCTCTTTCAAGCTTCTTTAAAATTGTTGCTAGCTTTTTCGGGAAAGTTTTACAACTCTTCTAGCGTTTCGGGTAGTTGAAAAGGAAAGAACAAATAAAGCGATAACTTTCTCGGGTTTTGTTGTTTTAACCGCCGGGTGGGTCCTAGTGGCAATATTCCCTACACGAGAGCAAAAGTGCTGTTTAAATGCAATTTGGTGCAGCAGGAGGAACACGACCGGAGGACAGCAAATGCAGCATAAATTACGTAATTGTGACGAATAGCTCACACACATACATGTATGTGTGCGACAGGAAGCGTCTGGACTGGTTTCGGGTGGTATCCTTTTCGAAGCGGCATTACATCATAAACCGTTCCGTTACTCGTTCGATGCCTTGAAGGGTTTTTGGAACATTTGAAACAATGAAATGCATGGTTTGCGAATGCCATTAGGTCGTAAATAAGGGCTGCGATCGATATGCAATTGCATGTATGTGTATTTGGGTACAACAAAAGGAACGAAACAGATGGAATAGTTGTACACTACACGTTCGATGGAATTGGTTCGAAGAATTGTAGCAGAGGAGAAAAAGGCTGCGTCCCAAGTGCTTTATAAAGTGTTGTAATAAACATATTTTAACCCTAAACACCAGTAAAAGTAAAAAGCAATAGAATATTTCAGTAGTGCTGCCTACCTACAGATGTAAGTGATCTTGGAAACATTTATTATATTTATCAGAAAGAATACTATAAAATATACGATTTAGTTATAGCTGATCCCATAAAATAGACGTAGGGGACAATACATCGTACCTATCTCCTTGCATTCACCGTTTAGCGACTTTCGCAATCGTTGGGTTCAATGTACGACCTCCAAACAAAATTTCCACCCAAAAATCCATCTCATTCCAACAACACAGGGAGAGAAAAACAACACAGCTTGCACCCGAACAATAATGTTTCTCATCAAGCAACCCGTCATCAATCAGGCGATGGATGGATGTTTTTCCAGCGTGCTTCCATTCCACCGCGCGAGATGCCGCACTATTTCAAGGTCTACCAAAACCCACTAAAGGTTCATCGACCCGCGTTACTGTAGAGCGGGCTGGTTTTGGCCCGCTAACCGTAGTACATAACGCATCAGAGGAAATGACACAATTTTCTCTTGGGCTGGCACTACACCACTTATTCAACAGCCGATCTGCACGGGGTTGCACGGACGGAAGTGGACGCACTAGGACGGGACGGGTGTACACGCAACAAAGCATAAGCCTTCCCCACCGATCGGGGAGTGAAGTTTTCTTTCTCCTCCATTCACCGAAGAAGGAAATGGGTTTGTTTTGCTCACTTTTTCGCTTCTTTTCTCTCTCTCTCTCTCTCTCTCTTCACAAAATGCGTAGCATAGGATTTTCTTTTTCCATCCTTTTTTTTTGTCCTCCATCGAACAAGCGGCGTTCGTCTTCACTATCGCGAGTTTATGATGCGCGTAAGTTGGCCGATTCCTTTCGCCGAGCATATGCCGAGTGTTTCACAGGCATGTTCGGGGAGAGCGTTCACCCACTTTTACTGCGTTTAATTTTGCAAACAAATTTGCAACTGCGCAACACAGCTCAGTGGAGGATTAAACCGTGATGGGCTTTTAATTGATAAGGTTTGCAAAGGTTAATGAGACAAATGGTCGGTTTGCTATTTAAATAAATAAATTTCATGTGTATTCATAAGTGGACCTAGATATGTTGGATGCACTTTGTTTTGAATGGCTTGAACGAAAACAACAGGTAAGTGGTTAAGAAAAGATAACTCCGAGATGATTAATGTTGATAAAAAAAACATTAAAATAAACATTTGTTTTTGTTTAATAAGAAGATGATAATATTTTTGACAATAATTCCAAATTTACATTACCATTTGAAATGAGCGTGGGTGCATTGATAGGTTTGATATTGATATATTTCCTTTTAATTGTAGTATTGCAGTTGAAGTTAACATCCCGCTGCTATACATTTATTATAAGTAATAATAGTTGTGTTCTTAAAATATGAAATCAAACAAATATCAGTAACAAACAATTTTGAGTGTACAAGAAACAGCAATAAATAGTTAGTATTACATCACTTCAAAAAGCTTATCATTACAATTAGTTAAATATGTTGAGACATTTTGACTACATGATCGATTATCAAATTTGATAGTCTTTAATTCCATGAAAAAAAACTGGAGACTACTGCGTTCGTTGAAAAGTCAAGGAACGTTGCAAAACATTCCTTCATGTGTTCTAAAATTGAGTGATAAGTAAACTGAAGAACAATAAATTTCATGAAGATATTGCTAGAAAATAAAGGAAATTACTTAAAACAGGCAAGGTAGTAGTTGGTAAAATCGTTCTTAAAGTAAAACGGTTCAAAGTAATGGTGCATTAACTAAGGATGCAGGACTGGACTTCAAGATTCATGTACAATTTCGATAAGAACCTGGTGGTATCTGATCCCGAGTTCCAGGACATTCTTCAGATCTCTACTTTCCATGGAACTATTTGTCGTCAGTTAAATTCAATACTGCAAATAAGATGGTAAGGAACATCCTGATAGTAAGGAACATCCTGGACAGCTGGGGAACAGTTACAAAGTGAGGAGGAATTAGGACTTATTTAACGAGGAAAATAATACATTTCTCATGGACATCTACCAAGATCATTAAGCCCATATTCTAGATCAAATCCCTCCCACAGCCTTAACAAGTCCCTTATCTGAATCCCATCGTGAATTTGTGGGTGATTCTATATGTCAGGTTCAACAAAAGTTGGTATTACGAACAAAATTGCGAATTTGGTATATATTTTAAATCCTAGGGTATGTTGCGAAAAGGTGGCTCTGGTTTCCTTCTGAGCTCAGATTTGCCGCAATACTTCACATCACAGTTATCACAGTTAAGCAATACTTTGAAAACTAATGTGAAAAAGTCATCACGCGTTTCACTAAAAATATATCAGACACCAAATAAAATAAATGTTTCCATGTTTCCAAGGCCTTTTGTACAACCGAATACCAAAAGAGTAATATGGATTGTTCGGTTTATACTGTACATTTTTCAGATTCCCAAACATTTGAGATAAAAAGAAGCTCACTTATGACTATTATTGCATTGGAGACATTTTGTGTTCTCCTTATGTCACTGAAGCTTAAAAATACATATCTCTTCAGTCCAACGCACCACATAATTAACATAATCCACTTCCACAATGCGGTCTGACGTCTTTGCGAACCAGCATCGGTTCCTACTGCACCCCACTAAAACCAGCTAAAAATGTATTGATTAATAATTGAACGTATTTCCCCGTTCGCGCACATTATCATGCCGCTTTGAGTTCTTCATCAACACCATCAACCGGGCCCTGGTGTACCTTCTCGGTTTCAGATTTCCCCGTGCGTCACCGTGGGACACTTTCGGGAGTGTGGTGGAAAAGGTTTTCTTTCACCAGCAATCGGCCACGATAATACTGCGTATGCTTTCTCTGACACGCTTTCGATGGTCAACCGTTTGGCGGAGGGAAAAGAAACAAAAAACCCCCAACGCGTCGAACCGAACGAGTCCGAAATCCGAACAGTGGCGAGTGGCGAGAATGATCGAAGGAAATAAATAATGGCTGCTGAAANATCGAAGAGAAATGGTTGGCTGAGCCACTCCCAGTGTCTGTGCAAGTGTTTTTTGGTTTTGTGATGGATCTTCATCCAGTATTGCCTCTAATTCTCCATCCTCAAACTTTCGTGGTCCTCCGGAACGCTCCTCATCTTCCAAATCAAAATTGCCACTTTTGAACCGTGCAAACCACTTCTGACACGTTCGTTCAGCTAGAGCATGGTCACCATACACTTCTACCAAAATTTTATGACTTTCGGCAGCCTTTTTCTTCATATTGAAATAATGAAGCAAAACTCCCCGCAAAAACACATTATTTGGTACAAATGATGCCATGTTCGGTGCTCGCAGATACTATGTTATTTACTATTTATCAAAATGACAGATAGTGGATATTGTAGCCCAATAATGACACTTCAAATTGGCAGTGTTGCCAGATTCAATAAATATGTAATAAATAAATGGGAGCATTAATACCAAAACCGCACGAACACATTAATACACCTAATAATTACTGATTTACATGTATTACGTGTGGAACTTTGTAGCAAATAGTTAAATAAACATTTAAACAGTTAAACGAACTCCTGCAAAATATAGAGTTTTTTTAATAAAAAGGTATCATTATTTTAAAACTCGTAGGATTTTTGGCACAGTTTCTGAATCTTGTATAATGTAAATTTTGTTATCAAGTTTCTTAAATGTCTGGTGTTAATATCAGTGAAAAATTTTGTTGATAATTATTTCAAATCTTTAAACTTTACGCGGGGAATTGTTTCTAAAACATGTGGTAGTTAACGTAAACCATTTATTTCTTTTTTTTTATTCAGACAGAACGGCCAGGCCGCATTGCTAAATCCATTTATTTCATTGTTTATGAAATCATTAATAAATATGAACAATTGTACCAAGTCCATTAATCTCTAGGTGGATATGAAATAGTGTTTTGTTATTATGACATAATTTCCTTTTAATGCATATTTTTCTGTATTATATCGTATTAACATCATTACTATATATAATTCTTACACTTTGTTGCATTTGTTGATGAGAGTAGTTTTGATCCAAAATGTTGTATTTTTATTCGCCCATCATTTTCATAAGATCGTTGGATCTTGAGGTAATTTTAACGGATGTTGAGTTTTACGATAATGACTATAAGAAAGCCATTAGCAGATGCTGCTGTGCATTCAATAATGCAATACGATCAAATTCCGCGATATAAAAAAGGATACACGAGCGGAAAATTTCACCGACGCAATACGATCGTTGAAGGTGGTACCGTACAAAAAGGTATACACTTTGGCACATTTATCAAAAACCGCATCCTAACGTACCTGCTGCAATCCCGAATATCCGCTATACGCAACAAAAAGCACACAATCGCTTGAGGCGAATATGATCCTTGCACAGGATGTGATCGCAATGCAGATAACACAATGCGAAGTTTCGGAATCCTTCGGTTTTGCTCAGAAACGGTATTTTTCACCTATTGCAGCTGTTAAGCGCTGAGATTACGGAACCGAAGTAACGGTAGCAAATGTGAAGGGCTGTTCGCATCTTCAACATCCCTTACGAGTGTCCGTACGCCTGATTCGTTGCATAACAGCAGAGCCCGTGTGATAAGTGTGATAGGAAATATTCAATCATTTGCCAGCCAGTCGACAGGAAGCGAAAGAGAAACCTTCAATTACGTAAGCTGCCAAAAAATGGTTGCGCCTGCAGCTTGCAACGGGAAAGGTGCAGCATCACGCGTAAAACGCAATTCGGACCGACACGGGAGAAAAGCTGCATTATGTTTTGGAAAGATGGAAAAATGGAACCGCGCAGATGGTTTCGGTGGCTCACATCCTGTCTGGTGCGATGGAAATCAATCCTTTCGGGATTTCGACTCACAATCGAAGGAATCACGGGTGGGTGCTCTGTTGTACAGCGTGTGTTTAGAAAGGGTTTTTAGGATGCATCCATTTCCTGCATTGGTTATGTAAATATGTTGCGCGAGGTAACGGAAATGTAACGGTTGCATTAAACCGAATAAAGTGTTGAATATTACAATTGGTGACGTGGGGTTTACCAAAGCGGATCTGATAATTTTATTTCACATAAAGGTTTTGATAATACAATTCTTCTCCAGCAGAAGACTGAAATATATATATTTTTTCCATATTTATATTTAGTATATTTAGTATTTATATTTTAGTATTTAGAAATATATATTTAGCTTTTTCCAAAGAAGCTTTTTTAGAATGTTCTAAACAAAACCTAGGTTTTGCAAAATTATTAAGACCGAAACAAACCAATTTATGTAACTAGAACTGGTCAAACTTCTGATAACTTCATCCTAATTTTATTCATTCAAAGGTATTTTATTAATGACGAAGCAAGATCTAATTAATTTTTTGGAAAACGAATCATTTGATTTGTAAAACTCATATCAGAGCTCTTAAAAACAGCTAAAGTATTCGTAAATGTTAAGAATATGTTGGAAGAATAAATCAAATTCTAGTACCTTTCTGATGGGGGATTAAAAATAAAATAAATGTAAAAGAAGCGGTTCCATAACTACTTAAATTCAATTAATTTTATGTTTGTTGGAAAATTCTGTGCACGTTTTAGAGCTTTGCGGAGGACATATGCGTTTTCACCTGGGGATGAGGTTAATTTTGAGCAGTATATTCGTTATTTACCTTTTTTTAATTATGTTAGAACTGTCGTATTTTTAACACGTAGCCGACCAAAATTCAGACCAAAATTTTACAAATAATCCCGAAATCTCATCTAATTCGGCCTATTCGGTTCTAACATAACGAAAAAGCCCGAATTCTCAATCTTGATTCAAGGGAATGTTCATCGCATCGTATATATATATATATATATATATATATTAGAAATGATGTTTTGTAATGATTATAAATGGAGAAAGAGTAATTATTATTGTAGTAAAAAGTCTAAAAGTAATTAAAATGTTAATTTTTTCAATCCTGTTTGTGGCAAAACCATGCAAATTGTATTTAAATTTTAATAAAACTACAAATAATTCCAAATAGTTCAAAGTTAATGTTTATTCCTTATGTTAATCTTTATAGATGTTAGAAATGGCCCAGAGTCTAACCAGTTAAGATTTTAATAATATTTGTAAATCGATATTTCAAACAATATGTTAAATGCTGTATTCCGGAGTGAATTGTTTGCTACAACAGATTGTTATTAGTGTACAGGTTACGGTGTTTTTTTTTGGTATTAGCTCAACCACACTCATGTTCAATAACATTCCCTACATTTGCGTTCGGTTTTCCTTTCGCACTCCATTTCCACCTTCGACGCAAATAGCTGCGAAAAAATTAAACTCATTTTCCGCGCCTTAAAATTCACTGTTTTCCCGTTGCACTTTCTTTGCAGGAAGCAGCGCAAAACCGATTCCCCTGAGTGTGTTTTGCTAACGCAGCGGCAACACAGATCCAGCCGATCGTGTGCCCATTTTTCCGGGCGCAAAGAAGCCCACCACCAGACACCCCGAGTACAGTGTCCGTCCGAAAACAAAACGCTCGATCAATTAAGCCCGTTGCAATCGAAATGAAGCGAAGGAAAAATGAAACGGAAACCGGACCGATTGCCATCCACCCATACACCCACCCACCCATGGAGGCTGTGTACGTTTTTCGCGATGGCAACAGGGTCATTGACCGCCGACGGAGTGGTTTTGTGGCGATGTGGTGATGGCCATCCCAAAAACCACCCGCACGGGCTCATGCCCGTCAGCGAGAGTAAGCGAGAGGAAAATTCGAGGAAAAGTCTCACGGATCACGTTCGGACGCATGGCCGTCCGAGTGGAAAATGGCGGACGATCCTTCACGGACGAATGGGCGAGGCTGGAAAAGTAAATAGGAGCATCGGGCAAACATCGGAATCGGAACATCGGATGCGTCGGAATCGGTGCCACCCGGAGGCATGTGTGTGTGTGTTATTCAGTGAAATTTATCCACATGTGAGCCACATGGAAATGGAAGCGCCTGGACGGTCATTAACACTTTTGTCTTGGGCGATGTCTCGTGCGGCTCGGAAGCAGACGCTACGGTGATGCTACAGCTACAGCTTCTTGCAACGATGCGCTTCGGCGCGTTCTGAGCGTGTGCATCTCCAGAAGGTTTCGCGTTGCAAGTGCGTTCGGCGTCGGCGAAAACTGTCTGATAGTAACTAGACTGTGCCGCAGTTTCGATGGAGGAACGTTAGACTGTGTGAGATAGAGAGCGAAACGTTGCGGTGCAGATATCTGTCGAGGAAAGTTGTTTACTGATTAAACTTCTTTTCTCTTTCAACTGATAGTAAAGAGGCTTAGACTAATGCAGGGAGCTTGGCATATGTTTGCCGTAGTCTATCGCGATTAGATTTATTCAATAAAAGAGGAACGTTTTTCGTAAGAGTAGATTGTCAATTATTCGAATAAATGAGGCCTGGTGACAAATTGATTGATCAGTTCTGACAGATAACCTTCAACCATGTTATTAGTGAACACTTGAGCCCGAGTTTGAAGCTTTTATAACATTCTCAGTAAGTTTGAAGCTTTTAAGTTCTCATTTGAAGTATCATCTATTGTTCACAACCTCTAATTCGTTACGAAAGTTCAGAGTGGTAATTTCTAAGTTAATGGCTTATTCATCCACTAATCAGGTTCAAATAAACAATATTCTACTACCTTTTTATGGTTATTAAAACAATTACCTTTTTTCGCATAATTAGTTCAAGTAAGCTTACTTATTATAGCTTTTTAATCTAATTTATAATACAACTAAAAGGCAGATGAAGATTTTTCAAAAATGTGAAAATAATCGAGAATTTTAAAACAAAATTAACACCTAGGCGTTAGCTGATTGGATTTCTGTGTTAACTATACAAATTTTGTCAACTGTACAAAACAACAATTTATACAAGGGCAAAGTTTTAATGGAACTAAAATTTTAGACGAAAATTTCTTCAACCAAAAATATAAATTAAATATAAATATTCTCAAAAAAGGATTATATAAAAAATAAATACTTCAAACAATCGATACAAGCGATGAAGCGACGAACTTCACGTCGTGTGTCATCATAAAAATATCCGTTTAACCTTGACCGACCAATTAACACTGATGTCAAATTTCTTCGTGCTAATCCTCCACAATGAACCTAGTTTTTTTATGTTGCCTTTTAAAACAACCGTTAAAAAACTGTTTGTCCTTCAGGAAAACAATTTCATTGCTGCTACCTACCGAAGCCAATTTTTTAGCTTTCTTTTTCGTTCAATGAGAGCAATAATTTATGGTCACCATAAATGTCACCGTTACAGTCAGCGTCCTAAGGGCACGTTTGGTATGTAAGGTTTTTTAAATTATCTTCTCACGCACACATGCTCACACACACATACACGTAACGCGGTAATTGCAAGGACGGTGTCTGGCCATAACCTTACATTTGAGAAGCCAGTTTTTTAAGTATAATGTTCTCCACATTTCTGGGAAAATGTTAAAAAAAACACACCATAATGTAGTGTGGAAGAGTCCTTTTTTAATGTATTCTGTACCTCTTTCAAGCTTCTTTAAAATTGTTGCTAGCTTTTTCGGGAAAGTTTTACAACTCTTCTAGCGTTTCGGGTAGTTGAAAAGGAAAGAACAAATAAAGCGATAACTTTCTCGGGTTTTGTTGTTTTAACCGCCGGGTGGGTCCTAGTGGCAATATTCCCTACACGAGAGCAAAAGTGCTGTTTAAATGCAATTTGGTGCAGCAGGAGGAACACGACCGGAGGACAGCAAATGCAGCATAAATTACGTAATTGTGACGAATAGTTCACACACTTGTATGTATGTGTTTGCGACAGGAAGCGTCTGGACTGGTTTCGGGTGGTATCCTTTTCGAAGCGGCATTACATCATAAACCGTTCCGTTACTCGTTCGATGCCTTGAAGGGTTTTTGGAACATTTGAAACAATGAAATGCATGGTTTGCGAATGCCGTTAGGTCGTAAATAAGGGCTGCGATCGATATGCCATTGCATGTATGTGTATTTGGGTACAACAAAAGGAACGAAACAGATGGAATAGTTGTACACTACACGATCGATGGAATTGGTTCGAAGAATTGTAGCAGAGGTGAACAAGGATGCGTCCCATGTGCTTTATAAAGTGTTGTAATAAAAATATTTTAACCCTAAACAAGACTAGTAAAAGTGGGCAATAGAATATTTCAGTACTGTTGTCTATCTGTAGGTGATCTTGGAAACATATATTATATTTATCAGAGAGAATCCACATTTTGTACGATTTAGTTACAGTTTATCCCAAAAACTAAACGAAGGTAATATTAATGTTATTTAAGCACTATAACTCTCTTGTTCCGTATGGATAGAGTAGACAATACATCGTACCTATCTCCTTGCATTCACCGTTTAGCGACTTTCGCAATCGTTGGGTTCAATGTACGACCTCCAAACAAAATTTCCACCCAAAAATCCATCTCAATCCAACAACACAGGGAAAGAAAAACAACACAGCTTGCACCCGAACAATAATGCTTCTCATCAAGCAACCCGTCATCAATCAGGCAATGGATGGATGTTTTTCCAGCGCAAAGACTCCACTTCCATTCCATCGCGCGAGATGCCGCACTATTTCAAGGTCTACCAAAACCCACTAAAGGTTCAACGACCCGCGTTACTGTAGAGCGGGCTGGTTTTGGCCCGCTAACCGTAGTACATAACGCATCAGAGGAAATGACACAATTTTCTCTTGGGCTGGCACTACACCACTTATTCAACAGCCGATCTGCACGGGGTTGCACGGACGGAAGTGGACGCACTAGGACGGGACGGGTGTACACGCAACAAAGCATAAGCCTTCCCCACCGATCGGGGAGTGAAGTGAAGTTTTCTTTCTCATCCATCCACCGAAGAAGGAAATGGGTTTGTTTTGCTCACTTTTTCGCTTCTTTTCTCTCTCTCTCTCTCTCTCTCTCTCTCTCTCTCTTCACAAAATGCGTAGCATAGGATTTTCTTTTTCCATCCTTTTTTTTTGTCCTCCATCGAACAAGCGGCGTTCGTCTTCACTATCGCGAGTTTATGATGCGCGTAAGTTGGCCGATTCCTTTCGCCGAGCATATGCCGAGTGTTTCACAGGCATGTTCGGGGAGAGCGTTCACCCACTTTTACTGCGTTTAATTTTGCAAACAAATTTGCAACTGCGCAACACAGCTCAGTGGAGGATTAAACCGTGATGGGCTTTTAATTGATAAGGTTTGCAAAGGTTAATGAGACAAATGGTTGGTTTGCTATTTAAATAAATAAATTTCATGTGTATACATAAGTGGACCTAGATATGTTGGATGCACTTTGTTTTGAATGACTTGAACGAAAACAACAGGTAAGTGGTTGAGAAAAGATAACTCCGAGATGATTAATGTTGATAAAAAAACATTAAAATAAACATTTGTTTTTGTTTAATAAGAGGATGATCATATTTTTGACAATAATTCCAAATTTACAACACCATTTGAAATGAGCACGGGTGCAGTGATAGGTTTGATATTGATACATTTCCTTTTAATTGTAGTATTCCAGTTGAAGTTAACATCCTGCTGCTATACATTTATTATAAGTAATAATAGTTGTGTTCTTAAAATATGAAATCAAACAAATATCAGAATAAAAACAATTTAGAGTGTAAAAAACAGGAATAAACAGTTAGTATTACATCACTTAAAAAAGCTTATCATTACAATTAGTTAACTATGTTGAGACATTGTAACTAAATGATCGTTTATCAAATTTGATAGTCTTTAATTCCATGAAAAAAAAACTGCAGAATACTGCGTTCGTTGAAAAGTCAAGGAACGTTGCAAAAAAATTCCTTCATGTGTTCGAAAATTGAGTTGCCTAGTAATTTGAAAAACATTAAGTTTCATGCAGATATTACTAGCAAATAAAAGAAATTACTTAAAACAGGCAAGGCAGTGGTTGGTAAAATCGTTCTTAAAGTAAAACGGTTCAAAGTAATGGTGCATTAACTAAGGATGCAAGACTGGACTTCAAGATTCATTTACAATTTCGATATGAACCTGGTAGTATCTGATCCCGAATTCCAGGACATTCTTCAGATCTCTACTTTCCATCGAACTGTTTGTCGTCAGTTAAATTTAATAATGCAAATAAGGTGGTAAGGAACATCCTGATAGTTCCTGGAGAGCTGGGGAACAGTTACAAAGTGATTAGAAATTAGGATTTATTTAACAAGGAAAATAATATATTTCTCATGGACATCTACCAAGGCCATCAATCCTATATTCTAGTATTTTTAGATCAAATCTCTCGCACAGCCTCAACAAGTCCCTTATCTGAATCCCATCGTGAATTTGTAGGTGATTCGATATGCCAGGTTCAACAAAAGCTGGTGTTACGAACAAAATTGCGAATTTGGTATATATTTTAAATCCTAGGGTAGGTTGCAAAAGGGTGGCTCTGGTTTCCCTATGAGCTCAGATTTACCGCAATACTTCACATCACAGTTATCACAGTTAAGCAATACTTTGAAAACTAATGTGAAAATGTCATCACGCGTTTCACCAAAAATATATCAGACACCAAATAAAATAAATGTTTCCTTGCTTCCAAGGCCTTTTGTACAACCGAATACCAAAAGATTTTTATTGGATTGCTCGGCTAATACTGTACATTTTTCAGATTCCAAAACATTTGAGATTAAGAGAAACATAAAAAGATGTTCACTTATGTCTATCAATGCATTGGAGACATTTTGTGTTCTCCTTATGTCATTGAAGCTTAAAAATACATATCTCTTCAGTCCAACGCATCACATAATTAACATAATCCACTTCCACAATGCGGTCTGACGTCTTTGCGAACCAGCATCGGTTCCTACTGCACCCCACTAAAACCAGCTAAAAATGTATTGATTAATAATTGAACGTATTTCCCCGTTCGCGCACATTATCATGCCGTTTTGAGTTCTTCATCAACACCATCAACCGGGCCCTGGTGTACCTTCTCGGTTTCAGATTTCCCCGTGCGTCACCGTGGGACACTTTCGGGAGTGTGGTGGAAAAGGTTTTCTTTCACCAGCAATCGGCCACGATAATACTGCGTATGCTTTCTCTGACACGCTTTCGATGGTCAACCGTTTGGCGGAGGGAAAAGAAACAAAAAACCCCCAACGCGTCGAACCGAACGAGTCCGAAATCCGAACAGTGGCGAGTGGCGAGAATGATCGAAGGAAATAAATAATGGCTGCTGAAAAGCTCCCGCTCGATCTCGCACAGGTATGCAAGAGCAGTTTAGGCCAGCAAAATGAAGAGAAGACGAACGAAAAAAAAAAAAACCAACAAACCGGTCGCCAGCAATACGGGAGAGAACGGAACATAAGCAGTGAATGTGATCGACGGAATTAAAGAAAACGCAACATAAACAAAGCCAAAGCTTCAGCGGTCATTGGCCTAACATACATTCTCCCCCGGTCGGCGGGATGGATGGACGGACGGGAGGATGAAGATGGGGTGGATCTAGCCGAGAGGGAGTGGAGTGAAGTTTTGCGGGCCAGTAAAGCTCCAAACATTTTTTTTCTCTCCTTCGTGTTGCGTTCGTTGGTGTTGCCGATCGTGCAGTGTTGCCTCATGCTGTAGAGTAAGCGTTCTGCTTTTCCTCTCCGATGTGTTGAAGATGGCGAGCGAGATTGTGCAAAAATTACCTCTACCGGACGGCACTACTACCACATTCCGAAGTATTACCAAAGGCACCCCCAAAGGCTCGAAGCGGAGCGGATTCTTATTACGCGAGTAGCATTCCGGGCATCTTCTTCGCGAGAGCTGCACGATGAAAGGAGACAGGTTTTTGAGACCAGCAACAAATATTCGAGGAAGTAAACTGCTTGCTCCGTTGGGTAAATATTTGCATGAGGCAACTAGAAAATAATTAAACAAAATGTTTGTAACAAAACACCAATTTTGGCTAAGTATAAACATAAACTTGTTTTAAATTAATTAATTTGCCCTTGTGCAAAAACATTTCGTCCACTCCGGTAGAATACCCCCTGGAGTGCCAATTCCGGAGCATCAGCGGAGAGTTGTCTCTCTTGGTTCGCAAACGATCCGTTGCTCCACGGTTACGGCCATGGACGAGCCGAGCGCGATGGCCACGAACTTGAAAACTGAGCAGCGGTTGTATAATAAAGTGACTTCCACGTACGAAGGCGTACGCAAACGCAAAGCGATTGCGATTCGCACACTTTTCGCACACATTCGTACGCGCTTCACCAATACCAGCGCAGATCAGCTGGGTTTGCCGATTGCTGGAGGTAAAAAGGGCGGCCCTGTATGTAATGTGCGATGATGGATAGCAGTGACAGGCTAATTTCCATCCCTTGATCATGTCGGATGGTAGTACCCGTGCCATGTTACGTCGGTACGTGGCAATACGGTTTGCTTTTGGTCAGAGTGTAAGGGAAGCAATTTATCTTCCGGTTAAATTGTCTTTGACATCATTTGAGCTCCCTTCGGGGGTGTTTATGTTTGATGAGTTCGTGCATTTTGTTAAGCGTTTGCCGATCAAAGCATCATTATCGCGTCACATCTACCTATCGTTCGTAATGTTTGTGTTTTTGTTTTGTTTTGTTAAACTCCAATTGTTTTGATTTAATGAATTTTGACAAATTATTTTTATTATAGTTTATTTAAATATAATTGATACTAGCTGCTTAATGTTTGTTGCAATTTTTTAAATATTTATTTATTATGTTAAACTAATAAAGAGCCTAAAAGTCTATGAACGCAAAGCAAAATATTAATGATAAATATGAAAAATATGAAATTATTACAAAAAATAATATTAATTTAATGTTACATATCTTTTTGATAAAAATTTGATATATCTTCTAATAACCGCATATATCTGTTAAAAACTGACAGCGAATAGCTATATGCGCGTTAATGATAAAGTAAATGCTTTCGTTACTCGCTTGTCTTTGTTCGCTTCTCATCACATTTGCGCATCTTGCTCTCGGGCAGATTGTTTATCAGTCGTTCGCACCTTCGCGCAAAGCTTCGCCATTTTCGCTTCACGTTCAATGTCCACGCTATGTACGCTCCCAATTCCATCTCCCAAAAAAAAAACAATCGCAAACAGTTCGGTTTGTTTTGTTTTTGTTTTGCTGATGCTTTCTTTCCTTTTTGCGCGATGCTGTTGCTGTTGTTTTTTTTATTTTTTGAGGACGCACACCCAACCGCCCGAGATACGCACATTGGCGCATCGGGGCGCGTATATACGCCCCGAAAATGGGTTGGCCGGTTTGGTTTCATTTTTCGGTAAGCGCACACTTTTCCCACCATGAACCCGTGCGGGCATTGAACTTATTTCATTCCATTTCGTTCGGACCGGCTTCGATTACTTTGTTTCACCTTCGATATTGGAGCGTTTGGTGGAATTTGCTTCTTTCCTTCACGATGAGGTTGCTCGAGAGTTTATTTGTTTCGTACTTTGCCAAATGTTCTTGCTGCTTGAAACGTGATACGTGAAAAGAGAGGTGGTTTTTGCAAGCACGATGCCAAAATGAAAACTCACTCGTCTGTGGGATGAATGAACTGGCCAATGGGAAACAATTATCAAAAGGGGGGGAATTTATCACTTTCACATTTTAGCATACACTTTTCGGTGTGTATGTGTGTTCTTTCGGTGCAATGATGAATGTTCTAGATCGGGAACTGATCGACGGACAGAACTGATTCGAGTACTGTAGCATTACAGGAAATGAACGGAAAACTCTTTATGGAATGAAATCATTTACCTGTAGTTTGAAATACATTACAAGTATTGAAACAAAACAAACAAAGTACAATTCAACTAGATAATAATCAATGGTTTTATCCGTAGTGTTTGTGTTTAAAAGACTTTCATCTTAAAAGATTCTTTAACAATTTAAATATGTTACTACCATAATATGATTATAGTAGATAGGAACATATATCTCTTATTATGTATTATATTTAAAGTTTGTTAAAGTGTGAAATTCTTGATGTATGGGATATTTATTCCAACAGGGCATTTTCCAAGTATTAAAAATATTGAAAGAATAAATTAATTACATTAAGGATAAAATTATGTCAAAAATGCCCTCGCATAGCAACTGTATGTGACATAAAATAATAAATTTAATCCCAATTTCATACAGCAAGAAAGAAAGCAGTTGAACAACTAAATGGTAAAAGCTTAAAATATTGATACTGCTAAAATTATGTTTCAACAATACATCAAATCCCATGATTTAAACATGCAACATGTATCAGCGATTCTTTTCATTCCTGCATTACAACCCAAGAAATATCTTATGATTAAACACTTCTTCTATTACGTGATGACTTCTGGTGAGAAAACGGCATCATCGGTACGAACTCGTTTCGCGTTTTCCAAGTGGCACCTTCACAACGCGAATCGCACGAATCGGAAGAAAGCAAATCACGGAAGGAGCAACCGAACGAAGAAAGCGCTCGCCCGGGTACGGGCAGCATAACCGGCATAAGGCTAGCCCGAACCGCTCGAACACACGCACACCGTGATCGTGGGACGAGGTTACTCGCGGCTGTTGAACCAGTTACCTAGTGCTAAATCTATTGTACATATGTAGCGCTTTAACCGCGCTGGTAGCATTCATGTTGCGCGATCGCGGTGGCCACTCCGCGCACGTTGCTTTCTTTTTTCTTCTTTCCAGTCCTGCTCTTCCGCGAGCTTTCCGAGATTGCCTTTCTTCGCCGGTCTGCACATACTTTCCAACCGGTACGATCGGTGCGGTGGCGAGAAGCACCGTTGTTATTTCATCTTTCCCCGGTTGGTGAGATCCGCGTCCGGAGCCGGTTTAAGAGCACTTGCTTCGGGCGACCAATTGCGCCATCACTTGAAGCCGAGACGGTTATGGTGACTTTTTGCATGCTTGCTGGATGGTAACTTCCGTCCGTCGGTTGACGAAAAAAGGCACAGCGATCCAGTGTGGTCCTCGTTGCTTAGGGCACCAACAAAAGGATTCTTTTTCAAGTTCACGATCAGGGACAAATTTTGAGCGTGTGTGTTGAAAAAAAAGACATTCCTAAAAAAGGACCCATTTGCCGACCTCGTGTGTCCTTCGAGTTGGGTTAAGGTGGTATCGTGTGTGTTTTTTTTTGTGTAAAGCAGGTCATCGACCTTTCATGAAACTAGCTCTTCCTCACAAGAGCGATGGAACCAAAGTGAGCTACTCGCTTTGCGAAAGACTTCTATGCTGCCTCAGCCAACGAACCTTGCTGCTTGAGTTTTCATTTCTCTTCTCCGATTCCGATTCGGTTATGTGTGTGCGTACTTCTGTGTTGTTTTTTTTTTTGCTGCCACTTCATAGTTTGTTTTTTGCTTCAACTTGTCGCTTCCCAAGAAATGCTCAAACATTTATGAGGCCATCGTTGCTCCACTTCAGTTGCTCGAAACGCTAGCAGCGCGATGGAAGCAAAGGGGGTGAACTTGATATATGGAACAGCGCCATCCGAGTCAATGAACTTTTCTCTCGCCGCGGAAGATATTCGGCAATGGATGCTTGCGGGCGGGGAAAAGAAAGAAATAAAGCAAAACTCGTACTCAATCGCATCCACCGGGTACCGCAAGATTGATTAGCCGTTTCGCGGGACGGTTTTGACCGGCCGTGTCATCTGTGTCGGGATGTATCGGACGGGTTTTAAATGCATTTCCGAGTGCGAAATAGGGGCTTGCGCTTCGAGTAGTAGTTGCTGTTTTGTTTTATTTTAGTTTCATTACGCACATTGGACGTGATTTTCTCCTGCGAAGCACTACTGCGTACAGTGCTAGTGGAATGGTTTGGCCTCGAGTAAGATCCATTTCGAGCGCAGTCAACGCGGCTGGACATGGGGTTATACGCGCCCGTGCATGTGCACATAAAACAAACGGTAAATAGGGCATTACAATGAAACTATTGGTTTTTCTTTCTTTATTTGGTGCCGTGCCCTTCCACTCTTACATGCATGCATACCACACTGGTTCTATGCTGTGCTGTATTTCCTCTCTCTCTCGTCTATTTATCTAGCTACCTCTATCTATTACTCTTTAAATAAGACTGTCTCTCCAATGCAATTGTGGTTGGTTTGACGCGTAATGTTGAGATTGATTTTTCGTTTCATTTAGACCTTTTGCGCTCTCTTTCGTGCGCGTCGATCAATCCGTTGCTGGTGTTCGAGTTTTCCTTCCCAGCAATTTCCCTCCCAGAGGCGTGGGGTGGGGAGGAGCGAAAAACTCACCTAGGTACATAGGATGGGGGAGCATATCATACTTTCGAAATGATTATTACGTTATACAGCTTACACCCGGTACGGTGCTACTGCACGTACCAGGCACCAACACTACTAGCCTACTCCACTCTGTGCACCATGTGGATGTGCTGGCTGGCGGTCAATGAACCTAGGGTTTAGGGAAATGGTCCACCAGTGGCTGCGAGTGGAACACTGCAGTGAAACTGTACAGAGGGAGGATAGATCTGTGGTTTTGAAGGTGAGTTTATGAGGAAAAGTGTTAATTTAACTTTTGTTTGCAATTGAAGCCATTTGTGTGGACGTGTGAGCAATTATCGTTTTCGAATAGGCGATCTTTGATTTAATTGCAGTCTTGTTTAATTTAGTATTATGCATTTTCATTTTAAAAAGATTTTAAAAAACATTTTAAAAAGATTAGTTTAATGAGCTCGTAATATAACACAGAAAACATAGGAGCGTTGTGAACGGTTCCTCTCTTATTTGAATGTTGAAGTCTTTTGTATTAGATGAGAGGCTATATGTTAAAATAGGACTAACATTGTATTTTAATAGGTTAAATACCTATCAAAGTTTCAGAAATAACTAAGAAATTTTACGATCTCCAACTACCTATTTGTTTCCCTAGCAACACACTGTCAATTGCATTAAATTGTAGTCATGGGCCAGCACATAATGAAGCACCCATTCTAGCCGAAGGCGAAACGGGGCGAAGAAAATGCNGGGGTGGGGAGGAGCGAAAAACTCACCTAGGTACATAGGATGGGGGAGCATATCATACTTTCGAAATGATTATTACGTTATACAGCTTACACCCGGTACGGTGCTACTGCACGTACCAGGCACCAACACTACTAGCCTACTCCACTCTGTGCACCATGTGGATGTGCTGGCTGGCGGTCAATGAACCTAGGGTTTAGGGAAATGGTCCACCAGTGGCTGCGAGTGGAACACTGCAGTGAAACTGTACAGAGGGAGGATAGATCTGTGGTTTTGAAGGTGAGTTTATGAGGAAAAGTGTTAATTTAACTTTTGTTTGCAATTGAAGCCATTTGTGTGGACGTGTGAGCAATTATCGTTTTCGAATAGGCGATCTTTGATTTAATTGCAGGCTTGTTTTATTTAGTATTATGAATTTTCCCGATCCTTAATGAAATTCATTTAAAAAAAATTAGTTTATTGAGCTCGTAATATAACACAGAAAACATAGGAGCGTTGTGAACGGTTCCTCTCTTATTTGAATGTTGAAGTCTTTTGTATTAGATGAGAGGCTATATGTTAACATAGGACTAATATTGTATTTTAATTGGTTAAATACCTATCAAAGTTTCAGAAATAACTAAGAAATTTTACGATCTCCAACTACCTATTTGTTTCCCTAGCAACACACTGTCAATTGCATTAAATTGTAGTCATGGGCCAGCACATAATGAAGCACCTATTCTAGCCGAAGGCGAAACGGGGCGAAGAAAATGCACCAAGCTTTGGAGCACATGCCAGTCTATTGCTAGCGTTCACGAAGAACCGAAGAACCATCGAAGAGGATGGAGAAATGAACACACCAACGGTACATTTTGTCTTTCCCTGTGCGCTTTTTTCACGAGTTTTCAGCCCGAAGCAACCCAGGCGCATTAGACAATGTGTGGTGGTAGGAAGCGGTGGCGGCGTGGGGTGTGTGGAAGACAAAGGAGCGCAAAATCAGAGCAACACAAAATGAAGGCGCTGGCCGGCGCGGTGTCGGGGCGGGCAGGGTGATGTTCATAGAGAAGGAGTAAAAAATCGTAGAGAAAACGCGTGGAGAGATGCGTTTGGAGCTTTGTTGATTTGAGGTGTGTGTGTGTGTGTATGTATGCGCATAGGAGAAAGAGACACTTCCAGTAGGGTAAGGCGAAGAAGAACCGATAAAGCGGATAGGAATAAATGGAACACACTGAAAAGAGAAGGTGAATCTAGCTAAAAAGTTCGTTGAACTCCCCGTCGGATCGGCTTACGTTATGCCGCCAGTTGATGGCGAGTTATCATTCTAAGCGCTTTGCGCATTGGCGTGCATAAAC
The DNA here is from genome assembly GCA_018908115.1 of Anopheles rivulorum. Taxonomy (NCBI): domain Eukaryota; kingdom Metazoa; phylum Arthropoda; class Insecta; order Diptera; family Culicidae; genus Anopheles; species Anopheles rivulorum. Next base: position 35,549,495 of record CM032178.1, on the reverse strand, counting down.
GCTGCCTGTCAGATGAATTAAAACAATGCATTTATGAGTTTGAAATGTATGGTATGAAGATAAGGTTTATAAATTATTCCATTTGATTAGTTTGAGCGATCACACAATGATGACATAACTCTTCTGCAGGATAAGAATGTTTTAGCTGGACAGTAAAGTTGATAACTTATTCCTGTTGGAGCAACGCTCGAAAGCAAATCGTCTGTCTCTTGCCCTGTTCCACATCGCAAAAAACACTCGTACTGGTACACTCCGAAAATTCCCCCGCATTCCCGGCTGGGGGACTGGAGACCAAGAGCCGTACGGGACAGCTTTCTGGTAAGTAGGTCTTTCTGTCAGCCACGATCGCCACTGGCCACGATGGGCCCAACCGGTGATGATGAGTGATTTTGCATTCCGAAAACGTAGCGCCATTTACAACCGCACGGATGCATAATGAGCCGGGCGGTGCAGTGCGTTTTGAGGAGTGGCACGCAAGGGACAAATGGCTTGTGACGCAGCAAATGTAAGCAAAGTCTTTGGCATCCAAACTTCTGTGGCCTGGACATGGGCCGGCGGATCCGAGGGCCGTATGTTGCGTATGGCGACGCGGCTTGGCCTAGATTACGACAGCAAATAATGCATAGGACGTGAGCGGTGAGTCAATGGTTTGTTCCTTGAACGGGTACGATGACGATTATGCGGCCTGTTCCTGGTGCTATGGATGAGGAAGAACATGCAACCCGGTGTGAATAGTTCTTGCTCATTGGAACATGGATATGCTTTCGCACAACGTTACTTAAACTGAAACAAAATCTGTGTCCAAGGTAGTATCAGACTAAAGAAGTAAAAATCAATTACTAAAGAAGTAATGTTATGAGAAATAAAATTAATTTTAGGCCTACTTATTTATTAAAAACTATTTTAGAATTGTTTGTTGCGAATTAATAAATTTTATAAAAATACTAAAGCTTTCATAACAAAAGAATAACAAAAAAATATTATATGGAAAAGGTGTAACAATATTTAAATTGTTGGCTAAATCTATCTAAATTGATAAAAATTGTAATAAATTAATAAAACTCATGACCTGTATCCTGTATAATCAATTGAAACTTTAGAAATTTTGTTCACTAATTAAATGATTGTTGTTAGTTTATTTTCCCAGATTTACTACCGGTTCAAAGTTCTTATCGAATCAGAAATCAATTATGAAAATGTGATTATAAAAATATTAAAATAGAGCAGGAAATGTGTAGCAATTCCATTGTCTGTGAGCCATCATAACACTGGCATAAAAAAAGCATTTGATCGTTTGATCGACTGATTGAATAACACAAATTCCATGCACGACCCCGTATGCGGTTCCCGTCCCTAGGTGCTAGCGTGTGAGAACAAATAAAGAAACAGAAAAAAAAAACACACAACTGCATTAGAATTTCAATCCTTTATTGTGGGTTCTGCCACACGTTGCACGCTGCGTCGATACGACATTTGCACATTTTGCACGACTACAAAAGTGCTGCGGAACCAGTTTCCATTTCATTGACTTTTGCAAAACGCCATCGCTCGGCGCGACTAACTGCGACGCGGCTAGTTGCTCAATTTATGTAACACATTGCTCCTAATTAAAATCGACAAAGCGCTCGCCATTTATTCCGATGCATCGCGCTTTGGCATGCCAAGGCGATACAGCTTCCTTGCGCGATGCTGTCCCCATGTCGCCATTGTTGGTAGCGGAAGGTTTGTGTGGAAATTGACATGAAAGAACCTTCGTCAGGTTCTACCTTACCGCCGGTTCCGCCATCATACTTCGATCGTACACGTTCGCATTCTCGATCGATCAACAATGCAGCTGCATAACAAAGAAGACGAACAGGAAAAACGCACACAAATGGTACGATACGCGCGAGCTCGATCGCGATCAGTTTAAGAACGATGCGGAAATGTGATGCATTTTTCTAACTAATCAAAGGGAGTCCTAATGAAGTGCATTCTACCGATAGCAAGTTGCAGGAAGCGTCGCTTAAAGTCAATCAACTCGCGTTTGAGGTGGCCTTTCGGATCGATTGCACCGTGACGCACGGTTTCTCTCTTTCGCGGTCATTGAAATCTTTCGTATTTCATGAATGAATCAGGTGACGGCACTGTTGTGATGGGTGTACGTGCGTTCGTACCCGTACAATCCCCCTTCCGGAGAGGCAGGAACGGTTTTTGGGGTGAAAATTTATGACCTCTCTCTCTTCATTAAGAGGAGAGCTTTTCCGGCGTTCCGAAATAGTGTTGCTTCGTCGTATTTCTTCCCTGCCGTACGCATAATCCATGCCACATTCCCTTTACTCAACTGGTTAATGATTTTGTTTTGTGTGTGTGTTTTTTCGTTGGGTGGAAACTTTCCGATGGCGCTTCTTTCTCTTCGATCGTGAGTTACTTTTATGTCACATTTGTTGTTTTTCTTTTCAGTTTCGTGGCCACGCAGCTATTTTTGTATATCTTCCTAACGAGAGCAAACGGTGAGTGAGATTTGGAAGCGGGCGAGTTGAACGACCGCAGCTTCGCACGGATCGGGTGGCTCAGTTTCCGATGCTCTGATGCTCTAGTTTTTCCTTCCCCGACGGAGGTTGTTGAACTCCGTGCGAAGAGTTTTCCTTCCTGCCTGGTTTCGGTTTGTTTTGGTACACTTTCGATGTAGATGGCCGAGGCGAGAGTGCAAAACGTGAAACGCGGGAAAATTCAATGAAGGAGCTGGTCACCGGTTGGTAAGTGATAGGGATTTTCTCACACCTCGTTCGATTGACTCATTAGTAAGCGGTTGGAATTTTCGATTGGGCATTTCTGCAATTGTACTTCATGTTGCGTGGCTGTTCAATTCTTTGGCTGTGTAAGATATTAAAAAATTTAAATTTGTTGATGAGGCTGAATCAATGTAAGAGCGTTGGATATGTCTATTACTGAAAATGACAACAATTAAATAACATTAAATTATAAAATATGAAAAGCATGATGAACTATCCATTTTAAATGGATAGTTGATATTTTCTACAACTTAAATAAAGTCTGTCAGTTCATTAGGTTTATTAGTAATTGATAGGCGGTTGTCGACCGTGCCATTGCTATGTTATTTTAATATTAGACAATAAGTTTATTTCTTTCAAAATTTCAATCAGAAAGTATGTAACAACATATGAACAGCTATTTATTCGAGACAAGAAAAATAAAACTTAAGCTGTAATATATTATGGAATAACAGCCGTACGATCTGGCCCATATTCATTAAAAAAATATATACATCAATGATCTTTAATTTCATTACATTAACTAAAATCGTTTCAAAAATATGCAACCTTGTTTCAAAGATTCTTACGATAAGTTAGGCCATAAGTTAGGTTTCGTTCAGTACTCATACTAGTAGGTTTTTTTTCTTAGGGATAGCATACCAGTTTAAGAATTGTTGCTAAAATAGATTAAAATTATTAAGAGGTTTAACCCACCAGTAGAGATACTTTTTGATAAAATAATCATTTAATTAGGTTCATTTAAGTAATGAATAGAACCGTTTCAGTTCTAACAATTATTGAGAGGAAATTACTGACGACGTGCAAAGCAGGTAACATTGATTTTTATGATTTTTTGGATACATGTTAAATGAATTCTCATGGCAAAGAATAACTCGCAACAAACAAAACATAAGCGAGCCTGACATTATGGACACTAGCAAATATGTTTCTCAATTCTACCATTCTGACTGTTCCGTTTCTTAGTCCTGTTGTGAATCATAGGAGAAGAAGTAAAAAGAACAAGCGATCTCTAGAAGAGTAGAATGTTGTTTTTGTTCGTCACGTCATTATCAGTTTTAATTATTGTTTTAATAAAAGTTTGAAAAATACAGTTTTATTTGTTTTGTTTGTTTTTTTCGTTAAAAACGGTCAAGTCGTATAGTAGCTAAGATAGTTTAAGATCAAACTTACGATAGAATATTAGCAATGCTACCAAGTACTTATCAAATTGAGAATAAATCTTGCTTAAGCTGCAAATCAACCACTGTTGATCAGAGTGTCGCCTACACAGATGACATTATCAGTTTAATGATTAATCTCCGTACCGTGTCGTACCTCACATTACGTTCGGGTGTAACCATCACCACACAGCTACCAACTTCAAAAGCGAACCCAATTAGGCTGAACAATGCAAACATCCAGGTGTGACCGACTATTGGTGCACACTGTTAATCACGGCCAGACAGCCCAGATCATCTGGCCGTGGAGCAGAACACCCGTGCAGAACTGCCGTGCATTAGATCGAGAGCTTAGATTGAACGCGAGCAGAGGAAGCGTTCGCGGATCTGATTTGACCATTGTTTAGGCGACACCGGTGGCCACCCTTTGCACGTGTGTGCTCGTGTGGCGAATGTGTCGCATCCGACACGGAGTCGCACCGAGAGGTACGTGACGCTTCTGCCACGGTTTGCGTCCCGCCCGTCCGGGAGGGCTAATAATCCCGTTACAATAATTTAGATCCCTTCTGCAAACCACCCATTCCCGGGCCCAGCCCTCGCTTGTGTGACTTGGGGAGCTTAGAAAAGGCAGCTCCACTTTTATGCCATGTCGAAGAGCATTAGAACAGCTGTCGGGCAGGGGGACATTCCCGTTCGTTCGTTTGTTCATTCACTGTAGGGCCCGCGGTGCGATTACCGCACTTGGAGCGGGAGTTGTTTTTGGGAAACAATGGATTTCATAATTCGAATCCCGTCCACCCCGGCTGTCTTCCGGTAGACACCCCGCTCCCCTTCCTCTCCACCTACACCTCCACTCCGTCGCACAAAACACCAATAGAACCCGCGAACCCAACGGGAGAAAGGTCAGACACACACACGCGCGCGGGACAGCATGCATACACGATGATGCGGTAATTCCCATGAACTTCTGCTCGCTGTCGTCACCGAGCATAACGGCGTTCGCTTCCGCCTAGTAGTGGTTGGGGCAGGGTTTGGCGGGGTCACGATCACGCAACATTCACTCCGACCGATGGAATAATGGTCGCAGGCCGATGATGCTTATGTTTGCCTATGCAGAGTGTACAAAGGGAGAAGGGAGAAGAACAGCCAAAAGACACGAGAGAAGGTGCAAGAGAAAGGCAAACACACAAACGCACTGTCAACGAACAGTTGAATGGTGGACGGGAGAGGAATGGTTCGATCGGCGGTGGGTACTGGTGGGTATGATCAAGAACAAAAGAACTCCGAGCCACACAAACATAAACACGCTCTCCACGGTACAGGGGCTGAAGCGAAAAACCCGGTCTGTACCGTTATTTTCAGGTCAGTTCCTCACGGGAAAGAGATGGATGAATAGAAAGAAAGAGAGAGGGAGAGAGAGAGAGAGAGAGAATAGAGGAAGAGAGGGAAAGAGAGAGAGAGAGTCGATAGCATGTTTGGAAGCATTATGGTGTATTGGATCGCACGTAAAGCCTTTCCATACAAGTGTGTCTTGAGAGAGCTCAACATAATCGTACAGGGAAAGCGAGATGGAATACTTCGAACGCCACCGGAAGAAAAGAGACCGACTGCAGAGGGTTGAACAATTCAATTCCCGCAGTACACCCTCATACACGCAAAGCACTCACCATCCGACCGGGAAAGAGAGAGAGANATACACGATGATGCGGTAATTCCCATGAACTTCTGCTCGCTGTCGTCACCGAGCATAACGGCGTTCGCTTCCGCCTAGTAGTGGTTGGGGCAGGGTTTGGCGGGGTCACGATCACGCAACATTCACTCCGACCGATGGAATAATGGTCGCAGGCCGATGATGCTTATGTTTGCCTATGCAGAGTGTACAAAGGGAGAAGGGAGAAGAACAGCCAAAAGACACGAGAGAAGGTGCAAGAGAAAGGCAAACACACAAACGCACTGTCAACGAACAGTTGAATGGTGGACGGGAGAGGAATGGTTCGATCGGCGGTGGGTACTGGTGGGTATGATCAAGAACAAAAGAACTCCGAGCCACACAAACATAAACACGCTCTCCACGGTACAGGGGCTGAAGCGAAAAACCCGGTCTGTACCGTTATTTTCAGGTCAGTTCCTCACGGGAAAGAGATGGATGAATAGAAAGAAAGAGAGAGGGGGAGAGAGAGAGAATAGAGAAAGAGAGGGAAAGAGAGAGAGAGAGAGAGAGTCGATAGCATGTTTGGAAGCATTATGGTGTATTGGATCGCACGTAAAGCCTTTCCATACAAGTGTGTCTTTAGAGAGCTCAACATAATCGTACAGGGAAAGCGAGATGGAATGCTTCGAACGCCACCGGAAGGAAAGAGACCGACTGCAGAGGGTTGAACAATTCAATTCCCGCAGTACACCCTCATACACGCAAAGCACTCACCATCCGACCGGGAAAGAGAGAGAGAGAGAGAAAGAGGCCTATAGCAACATTGAGAGGAATTAGAGACCCTGAACCTGAACCTGAGCTGCTTATTCTCTGGTGATCATCTTCGTTGCTCATTCTACCCCTACGATCGCCCTGCTGGTGTGTGTAATTCCTCACGCACACACAGAGGGAGATACATCTACCAACCACCACACTACCGAGAACGGAACAGGTGGAAATAAGCCAAACGGCGCATCGCTCTCACAGAGAGCTTTTCCGCTCAGCGTGAAGAAGCTTTCGGCGCACACAGCCAACGCAACACTCCCATCTGTGTGTATGTGTGTATGGAGGATTGTTGCCGAAGTACCTTGACCGTCAAAACCGTCCGGGCCTTGGCTTTCGGTGCGTACTTCGCGATTTAGTTGTTTCCAAGACAAAACTCAAGCAGGACGTCAATGCCGGAGAACGCGCGATCGTTGTACGTAGCGTCCTCACTGTGTATGAAGCAAAAGCTTACAGGCCGACCAGTGCCAGTGTTGCTGTGAGTGAGGCTGTGTGGTGTGCGGTGGTTTGGCCGTTGTTTTGTTTGTGCACCGCGAGCAAACGAGCGAGTTGAACAAACTTTNAAACCGTCCGGGCCTTGGCTTTCGGTGCGTACTTCGCGATTTAGTTGTTTCCAAGACAAAACTCAAGCAGGACGTCAATGCCGGAGAACGCGCGATCGTTGTACGTAGCGTCCTCACTGTGTATGAAGCAAAAGCTTACAGGCCGACCAGTGCCAGTGTTGCTGTGAGTGAGGCTGTGTGGTGTGCGGTGGTTTGGCCGTTGTTTTGTTTGTGCACCGCGAGCAAACGAGCGAGTTGAACAAACTTTTGCGCGTGTGCACGGTGGCAAGTTACATAAGTGAGTGAAGCTTTGCGACGAGCAAAGTGACTTGCGCGAGCGGCTAGAACGCGAACTCGCTGTTGTTGGAAGCGCAAACCGCGAGTAGCGCGCTAGTTAAATGACGTGCTGTGCCGTGTATGGGGAATCAGTTTTGTGATGAGTTTGTGATAATAAGAAGCATTTGCGGGAGAGCTATTGGTGTGGTTAGAAATTCGCAAAACGTCAACTAAATCCAATCAACTGAGGATCATCTGATCGGTGTTGCGGTGCCTCTTGCTAATTCCTACAATTTACAATTGAAGTTACATGTGTGGAAAATATTAAAACAAAGGAAGAAGAAGAGCGAGAAGAAGGAGAAACGTTCAAAATAGTGACATAAGTGCAAAACGAGCCAACAGCCGTCAAAGCGCAGAAGCATATACAAATATTTCAGGTGGTGAAACAGAACGAGCAAAACGTAAAAGAAAACAAATCACATCAAGAACGGACGTACATCTCGGGAGGATCGGGCGGATTAGCACACATTAGCCTGAGACAGCAGGTGAGCGCGACAGTGGCAGTAGCTGGCAAGGAAGGGTGTCGTGTTCTGGAACCGGGAATTTCTGGAAGATATTGCGACTTAAAGTCGTCGTGATCCCGAGGGAACGGCAGAATTCACCTGCGACTTGTTTGAAGGTGTAGTTATTACTTGCCGCTCGCCATCCCGCCCCACCTCCAACCTCCTGGAGGTACCCCAGCAGCGTGGTTCGTGTAGCGAGTTCTGTGCGTATGTATGTATGGGTGGTTCGTTGTGCGATCGGAAGTGATCCAGTGGGAACTTGCGAGCGTTCGTGCGAGCGCCGAGCAAGGTTGTTTTGTGTGTGATCGGTTCGGGAGCTTACCCGCGACCCGCGCAACCACATCTGGTGAGATATTAGCAGTTCCTCCGTAGTACCCTCGTGTGCACACACAGTACATGTATGTGTATGTGTGTGGGTGTGTGCGCGTGTGTTTAAGTGTGTGACTGAGGTGATTCAAAGAGTATGACGTTTGTGGCAGGCTACAGTTGTGCAACGTCAAAATAGTGAGCAAGTGTTGTGCAATAAGGCAAGCTAGAGAAGCAAAAAAAAAAGCGCAGTGGAATCTAAGCGCTAGAACGCAATTCGGAAGCTCATCAGCTAGCTTATCATCAGCACCGGGTCCGGGCCCTTGCAACCTTCGGCCCTGCTTACCTAGCTGGTGCCGCAGTGACCCGATCGCAGAAAAAAGGAAGCGAACATCGGCAATTAACATGCGCATAATAATTGCGCCCTGAAGGATTTACCACGTGGATGCGACCGCACCGGGCTGATATCATCTGTGTTTGTCGCGCCGTCAGTAAACCCAATCACAGCAAACATTCCCATCCGTGCAGGGTAAGTGAACACTGCTGCCACTACGGCGCGTTACCTTAAAACGCCAACCACCGAACACTACCCCGATCGGTAAATAGTTGAGCTCATCGATTTGCTGCCACGGTGCTACTCTTAGCTAGCCTCTCGACTCGAGGACTCGGTTGCGATACCAGCACGTTCTAATGAGCTTGCCGTCCTCTCCATCGCCTTCTGAAGGACGCGTTGGGACTGCTAGTTTTTTGTTGTTGTTTTTGTTCTGCCTGTGTGCCTTGTGGCTTTGTTGCTTCCCTCCCGCCAGAAGTCCAATTCATGCGGCGCGGTCAGGGTCAAGTGAAGAACGACCATGCATCGTCGTCATCAGCGGCGGAGCCCACGGTAGTTCTAGGTTCTGCTCAAGGTTCTAGCCGACCGNTTGTTGTTGTTTTTGTTCTGCCTGTGTGCCTTGTGGCTTTGTTGCTTCCCTCCCGCCAGAAGTCCAATTCATGCGGCGCGGTCAGGGTCAAGTGAAGAACGACCATGCATCGTCGTCATCAGCGGCGGAGCCCACGGTAGTTCTAGGTTCTGCTCAAGGTTCTAGCCGACCGAACCGAAGAAGATGATTTGCGTGTTTGATGGATATGCTCACATCAAAACCGACGTCATCGCAGGTGAGCACGTGGGTCGTTCAAAATGGCGCGTTAAGAAAGAGAGCGAGAGAGAGAGAGAGAGAGAAAGAGAGAGAAAGAGAGAGATACATAAGTGACTAAATTTTATCATTGTCGATCGGCCGGGTTAGTAGTTCGTGTGCATTTCCACTACAAACTGGACGTAAATTCCAGACATTCTTATCCGATGACTCGGGATGATGCCGTCGGTACACTAGAACAGGTTCCAGAATGGAACCCAATTGCACTACAGGTAATGTGATCTGTGTTTCGCTGTATCACATGCAATTCGTTTGTTTAGCTTCTAACCCGTAGTAAGAATTGGTACTACTTCCTCCCGGGGAATGTTGGGATCTTTTTGTGGGGGAGCCAGTCTATGATGGATCGGGTATCACTTTCCGGTTCGGTTCTCACATTGCGCATAAGCGTTCGAAGAGAGAGAGAAAGAGAGATGGCACACGCGGGTACGTGAGACGAACGCCAGGCTATTACGCCAGCACAAACATTTTCGACTCCACCATGCGCATCCGGAAATCGTTTCTGATCCCTCGCTACGCTTCCGCACCGATCAACCATCGATCACTGCGTGTAGCGTATACCTAGGGCACCGAGATTGCAATCACAACGAGCACACAAACCTCAGCCCCGGGTAGCGAGGTTCTTGGCCACAGTCGTTTGCGCAACAGCTAGTGATTAACACCATCCACCTGCCACCATTAGTCCCTCTCTCTCTCTCTTGGTGGTGCAGTTCTATCTAGCACGGGGAAGGAACAGCAACATTCGTCTGCCGGGAACACACCGTGCGGGTGTCGGTAATGAGAGCTAAACACCTCTGGGGCCTGGAGTAAGCTTATAAAGAGACCCAACAATCACCGAAGCGCAACCGAGCGCAGGCAGGGTGCAATGGAGAGACCCCAACACAGACGCACATGGTGGAATTGATTTTGTTTTCTATGAATCTTGCTCCAACTCATCACGAGCTGCTGACTCATACGGCACCGGGTATCTAACGCATAGAACGCCATGCTAAAGCTGCTCTTAATTGATGGGATGGCAAAGTGTTGCTTGTGTTTGTTGTGCGATTTTCAGCAGTACGACAGCATCGCAAATAGCACAGTTAAGATGGCACATAAAATTATGGTTTATTAAAACAAAAACCATTGCTCAAATGCGCACTACATTCACAGCGGCATGATCAGGTTCATGATCATCACGGTTAGTGTAGAACGGCGAGTACGATTTTCGTTCTCGTTCTGCTTCTTCTGCTCCACGATGAGTATGATTCAAAATTATAAGGTACTCGTACGTTTTGCTCACTCTCCACACTTACATGCGCGCGCGCGTATGTGTGTGTGTTTTGAGAGTGTGCGAGAGTGGAGGAAGGTGAGGAAAATCCTTGACAATGACATTAAGTAACCGTTCCGGTGCTGAAGCCGCATCATCGCCACTGATCGTCGTTTCGTGACATTGGTGTAGGTCTCCCCATGGCCCTCCGCTGGATGACACGCGCTCATCTCGAGCTGCTCATCGTCCCAATGGAGCTCGCTGTCGCCACACGGGATTGGCACCGAGTGGCGTCATTGTGCTGTCTATTGTGTGTACGCTATGATCATGAGATTGTGTTGACAAATATACGCCTGTTTAGCACGTTCGTTCAACAAGGGGGAAAAAAAGCGAAAATGAATTAAATGTGCCGAATGTGTAACCATCGGGAATCTCTAGACGTAAAAATACTTCTGACGAACTTAAGAACCTGTTCGATAGTGGGGCGATTAAATCTGGCGAAACAAACAGAAACAAAACCAAAAATTGCATCCCAAAACCTCGAAACGACACGTTTTAAAAAATGCAACCGATTAGCATGTGGGAGGAAGTTCGGGCAGGAGGCTGTAAATTTGCGGGATTATCTCCCCATCTTTGCCGAATGTTTTCAATCTCACCGCACAGCGCTAAAACGTTCGGCACATTAACTTTATCTGGCAGCGCGCAGCCTTTATCTGCCACAACAGGCTGGGTGGCAAAACACAAAAACCCACCGTACCGAGCGAGGTTCATCGAACTTGCCGCGAAATAGGACCTTGCGTGACCTCATCCTTATATTCATCTCCCGCTTTTTGTTGTTGTTATCCGTAGCCTGTCACTTTCGTTTGACGTTTGGGCTGTCAAACGGTTGACGGAGTAAGTGGCAGCAGCAGCAGCAGCAGTGGTAGTAGTAGTAGTAGTAGTGGTGCGGGAAACCTCATTAGCATCGCTGCGGTGAATCGCTGTGTGGCAGAGAAGCGATCATTACGCGATCATTTCGTGCTGGCATCATCGCTGCGCATTGTACGCATTCTGGGGGGCGCATGAATCGCAAACTATGGTTTGTGTTTTTTTAGCATGATCTCTTCACAAAATGATTCGCTTGTTTCTTGTTCTGTGCTGCTGCTGCTGTTCTTATACCCAGCTCAAAGGCAAACAGTTTTGTTTCGGTGTTGTTCGATACCCGATTCTGATGGAGTTATGGAACAGAGAGCAGAAACACGAGACGATGTACGGGATGATTTAACATGATAGACAATAGAAGATGGCGTGCTTTCGTGTTGGGGAAATATTTCGCAAGAATAGATCACCAACCATACATGGCGAGCGCTTTAGCCCTCGCGCGAACAAGCCACCCATCACCGGGGCGAATATCACGTAGTCCAAAGTCAAGCACCATAAAACAAAATCTGCCCTTCTGCTCCCTTTTTACGTCACACCCGGTCCCATCCAGAGCACACTTACAGTTTCCTTTCCTTTTATTGTGTGGTGTTCGCTTCTACTGCCAACTCTACTGCGCAGAAAAAAAAGGGGGCCCTTTTTCCGTTCTCACTTTCCTTTCGGGTTCTGCCGTAGTTGTTTGGCGGGGGCTTGCGTGTGTGTATACGAATTGCGCAAAGCTTCCCCCGATCCAGGGTACGGTCAGTGACCCGTAGGCCCGAAGGGGCTTTTGCTTGCGTTTTTGCGCAGAGCGTGGTGCCGGAGCAACCACGGTTCTTGGCCGGGCCCGACGAGCGAATATGTGAATTCTTCATTCTCTCCATTTCCACTCACTTCGCGCAAAACGGCAGGAACGGCAGGGCCGAAAGGGGGGGCTTATACACCTATGTGTGTGTGTGTGGAGTTGGTGCTTCGCACGTTCGCTCACCTCTTTTGTGGCGTAAAAAAAAAGGGTAAAAAGATTACGATGAGCAAGGAAGAACGGGATGGGTGAGAAAGGGTGGTGGGAAGGGAAGGGTGTGCGGGTTCACGCACTCGTTCGTTCTGGATGCGCGGATGTTATGTGTGAGTTCTCGGTTGCGTTGCGTTCTGTTCGCTTCGGTTCGCTGGCTACGACAACGCGATGGCCCTCCTCTAGACCTAAGTCCCCACATCCCCCCGCCATCGGTGTGGCCCATCGGTGGAAGGCAAAAGTCCGATTTTGCACTCGGGTCTCGCTTTAGAACCGATTTCGATTTCGTTACCTTTTTACTTTCATACGCGCCGGCCTCATAATGATTTAATTCGTGCGCTTCCCATTCTCGCGTTCGCTCATCGTTCGTTCATCCCGGCCTTCGTGTGTTGTTGTTTTTTTTTCTTTTTTATTTCGTTGTTTGAAGTCGCAGATTTGCGAGGCAGATTCGCTGCCAAAGAGGGAGAGTGAAGATGATTAAGCTGGGCTGAGCAAAGGAAGCCTTATTAAAGCTCACCGAGCAGGGGAGGCTTTGATGGGCTTTTCCATTTTTCCCGCCCTGAAAGCCACGTTCCTATCCCAAGTGCCAGGCAGATCGCGGTAGAAGCAAGGTGACGGCTAATAGAGCGAATGCTCTAGCGCTATTCCTATCCCGATCGGGCGGTGATGTTATTTTTGCGCTAGCACTATGAATATACATGATTTATATCATCCTGCCTGATCGTACCGGTCGCACCGGGTAGACCAGGGGGAATGTGGCCCGGGTCTGGGAGACTGAAAGGGAGCACGGAAAGAGGGAGTGTTCGGATGTTACTTCGCACGTTTTGCTCGCAAAATCCTGTTCTCGCGTTCTCGCGCTTCGCAATTGCATGAACAATGTTCTAGCTCCCAAAACCTATTGCTAGACACCACAAGCCTTGTTCGGTTCTTCGCTTGCTCGCTAAACAGATTCAAGCGTGTGATATTGAACCCGGGCACACATTAATGCACGAAATTATTCGCTCCGGTGCTCCGGTCACCAGTCGATTAAATTTTATTTGACGATTTTCCACCCGATCGTAAAGCGTCCGATCGGCGGTTCGTTCTCGCCTGGGTATTGCACTCACCAGCAAATGCTTCTGTGGAGATATATTAAGCAGCTAGCGGTAGCATGTTCGCAAGCTGAAGAAGGAACAGCAAGAGCCTTCTTCTCACCGAAAAGAAACACAAACAGAAGAAGAGTTCATTTGCCCCGTGATTGAAGATTCGACGGGATGCCTTGTGCAATGAGTCGCCGGACATCTTTGCTACTTTTTTTTTTAGCGATCTGTTCGACCACTACTCTTGGACGTCCATAAACGCAAATACGACCACTGTTTTTGCAGTGGCGGTGATGTTCTGGTTGTCTTTTTTTATTTCTTCTGTCGATTAAAGTGAGCCCCCCCCCCTTTCCAGTTTTTCTTTCAACGATCAGCAATAAACGATCGGTGCATGCAACCGGAATGGATTGCATAAAATCATAAGCGCGCATATTGGAACCCGCCAAGCAGCCAACACGACAGTAGCATATCGGGCGAAGGCATCTCGCGTGCATCTTTCAACTGGCGAGCATGGTCTAGGCGTCGGTAGGCATGCAGGAAAGCTGCTGCTGCGGAAAAGCAGCAAAAAGGAAGCAACAATTATTATAGGGAAGCAAAGCGTTTGCCGGCGATCGGTTGGTAGAATGCCGATCCCGTGCCGCGAACCGTGTTTCTATTCTGTTGCTTTTGCGCGGGCTCCCTCCTCCTCCCTCCCCTCCCCCTTCCTCCCTTCATCTAACCAACCAACCGGATAGAACCGTGAGTTGAACGACCGTTCGGCAGGAATGGGAAAAGCGAAACGAAAAATTTATTAAAGGGCATTGATTTTTGAACGAGCTGGAACGTGCATTGGTAAAGATAATTTATCCGAACTGGTGGCGTATTGTGTTCGTTTCTTTTATTTTATTTATTTTTTTTTTGAGGAGGTAGATAAAACGTTCGCAAAAGTGTTCATTTCATGTGTTACGGCTGACAAACGATCCATCATGCATGTGTCAGCGTGATGGCTACAACAAAAAAAAAGTTAGTTTTTTGGTGCGAATTACAGCACAACGAAAAATATGATCTTGCGTTTGTGGTGGTCCGTTTCAATCGCCACAAACATTCTCCGACCGGACCGGCCAAGCATGATCGGTAGCTTCGTGATGGAGTAGGGTTTGGGGAGGGGTAGGAGCTGATGGTGAAAAATCATTACATACACCAAACACCATTCCCGTCATCCATTAGCACACTTCCTGTGAAATGGAGAGCTTAGCTCAAGTGTGTTTATATTTTTGTATTCTTGTTCCATTTTGCTTGCCGCGGTGTGATAAGCGATGAACGAAGAACACTTCGCCAGTGGACGTTTTGTGAGGAGAGGCACTAAAAATTAAAACAACCACAACATATTCCATCTCGTGGTTTCATTTGCAAACACACACACGCACTGAAACGTCGCTCGCGGGTTTTTTGTTGATTGTGGCCAGGGATTGTAGCCATCAAACACACCAAGAAAGCTAATGAGAAATCATAAAAGCAACATACGAAAGCATTTAAACAGTTTCTTTTGGTAATGCTGCGAACCGAGCGAACGGGGGGTGAAAAGTGACGAAATACATTCGGCAACCCAAAACTCCCGGAGGCTTCCTGCAAAAACCTCCACAAAATAACAACGAAAATACAAGAGAAAGAGAGAGAGAGAGAGAGAGAGAGAGAGAGCAAAAAAAGCAAGCAAATGACCTCGCATGCCCGTACAGTGTTTTCAATTTCGTTCGAAAGCAAGCACACTACCCGCTTCCCACCATCACCACCCACCGCGCAAAAGCTCCCAAAAAGAACGCATCTCCACTTCCTGCCGCCTCGCCGGCAAAGAACGCACTCACAGTTCGCAAGGGTTCAATGATCTTTCGGTCGACGTTCGGTTCGAACTTCCCACCAAGCCTCCATGTTGTTGTGGTGCTGTAGGAGGAGGAAGTACAGAACACACACATGGTGAAGATGGGGCCCGTAGGCCTACCGTCAGAATGAACAACCGATGAGAGTCTCTCTCTCTCTCTCTCTTTCTCTCTCCCTCTTACTCACTGTCTCTCTCAATCCCACAGCAAAACGTACCCCGGGGGCCATTTGGCGAATAAAGAAAAAAAAAAAGCGCGCGGTTTCACCAAACCACCCAAAAGCGGGTGAGCGAGACCGAGCGAAGAACGAAGCACGAAAGGGTTTAATGCGCGTTGCTGGTGTGCGTACGGCGTACGGTGTAACCACAGGCCTACGCTCTACGCTACGAATGAATGTGCAAAGTGGAAATGGAGAACGCGCGCGTATATACGCGCTGCGGGATGAGAGTGAGCTTTCGCTCATTGGAAAAGCTCACATTCTCGCACATTCAGTCTGGTACAGCTTTCGTGAGCGAATGTGCCTCCCGTTACGGCGAGGGTGCAACAACGGCAGCAACAACCATCCCTTCCCCACACACTAATGCAATCGCTTCATTTGCATACCGTTATGTGGCGTCGTTTATGGTATTGAAGGGAAGCAAAGAAAGAGATTGTTCTCTGCGTGTGTGTGTGTGTGTGTCTCTGTGGGTGTATGGGTGTTTTTTGTTGTTGTTGTTTTATTCTTTGCTTCTCATTGCTGCTATTGCACGTGCCCCTTGTTGTCGGGTGGTCTATTGCACCGTAGAAGGGAATGCAATAAAACCATCAAAAGGTGCATTAGTTTTTTTTGTTGTTCTTGTTTGATGTTGTTATTGCTAGTTTCGGGTGCGTTTGCTTGCTCTTTTTAAAGGTCCTTTAAAGAGAAAATCAGCAATGGTTTTTTTTAATTTAAATTCTATTTTACCGTACCTATTTTGGTATTGCTTTTTAAAATTTGTCAAACAATTTGTGTTTGTTTATTTCTTTAAAAGAATAATTATTGCTTTGCAATCTTTCGTTTCAAGTACATTGCTTAACTTAATTTCTCAAGCATGTCTAACAGGCAGCATAACAAATCTAACCAGCGTGTATGATGGTTGATTTGTGATGGAAATCTCCAACCACCCCGAAGCTACCCTCATGGAGGCGGAATGCCGGTGAAAGGGTCCGGTATCAGTACGGGACTTTACGCTTCCCGCCACGGTACCGTACGCTTCCGGAACGGTCAGAAGATAAGCGCGGACCATAAAACGATCACCTGGGGAGGCTGGTTGAATGGTTTTACGACTCGGTGCACGATCAATCGGCCGCGGTGGAAAGTTCTCAGTGTGACCCTAGCAAACGGGTGGCGAAGAAAGTTGGGAAAATGACGGAGGTGGAAAGAATCTTTCCCATCCAGCCAGCTTCGGGAAGGCTTGCCGTTGTGGCAAGAACACAGCCCGGGCAACGCTGGTTGCTAGCTGATGATCCTATCGCAGAGACGATGTTTTCTTTCTCGGTGTTTCTTGTTCGCTTTCTAAGCTGCTGGCATTCGCCTACCTGGCAGGGTGAAAGATGTCCCGTTAGATGGGCTGGGTCGGCACAGAACTATGACGACCATCCTACGACCCAGCAGGCCGAGTTCTAGGGTTGTGTTTTTTCGTCTTCGGCATACTTTTTTTATGCCTTTTTTTAAAGGCTCGTTCTCAGGTAGATCGGAAACGAGATCGGTACGTGATCGTCGGATTGCACTGTATGTAAATGAAAGCAAAGCAGCAATTCTTAAGATGTTTTCGTTCGTTCGTTTTTTTCTTGCGATAGTGTCTGTGAGCTGATGCTAGCTGTAAAAAGTGTGCAAATTGTTTGTTTTTGCTAATTGCTGGTACGCTGCTATGTGGTTCTAGCGAAATGCGAAATGCAGATAATACAATTTATGGCACATAACTTATGTTGTGTGTCTGTTATTTACGGTTATTTTTTACCAGAATTTACTACTATGGCTTGAAAATGGTAACTTTATGACATATATACCACTGCGCCTTCATGTGAAAGTAATTTTTAATTTGTTTGACTTGAGTTTGTTAAACATAATTGCTTTCCCAATAAGTTTTTTAAGGGACGATCATCAGCGCGACCTTGACGAAGAAGTAAAAACTAAAGAAAGCAATAGCAAATGTGTTTTTTTGAAATATTTGAAAAGTAGCAAGTTATTTTATGCTTTTAAAATTTTAATACTTTATTAAAAAATAAGTTCAATCTTCCGTCATAAAAAAATTAATAATAAAATGTATGTAGGAAAAACAAAAAAACTAATAAACAATGGAAAAAAGCTGTACCTTAAATATTGCTATTAAAAGAATTATTGAAATTTATTTAAAGTAAATCTTTAATTTTTTTTTTTTGAAGAACACTAGCAATGTTATTGGAAAAGAATAATCAATGCAAATATATTCAGATGAAGACTATAATTCAATATTGCAATGGCTCTGATGTAGCACTTTGGGGCATTAGGAATGATTATTACGATTTTTGTTTAATGTTTATTTTATTTTTATTTTATTTTTATTTTTTTTCGATTATGACGGCTTAAGCCGTATTGTCTACACCGCTAATGTTTATTTTAATTGATATTATAAATTATAATGGTTGAACAAACACCACCATCTTTAGATTTATAGATATTCGACGGAATTTATGATACTTTGCTAATTTTATTTATTGATTGATTGGTTTATTCAAGATCCACATTTTCCGTGGAAATCAATGTTGAGATTTCAAATCCATTCAATTTAAAATTAACAAAAAAATATGTTCTTTTCGTTACAGATATTTCAATTAACCCTTATGGAAATTAAATATTAAGGTAAGTTTAATTGAGACATATAAAGCATCTTTGCTCATTTCCGATCAAAAGAAAACTCCCTTTGGCCGGATCGGTCAGAACTTCTGAAGCATTCCAAGTCACTGACCTTCTACGCTCGGCCAAGCAAGACCCTGATCGTGTCGTTGACCGTAACCTACCCCAAACCGGGAAACAGCCAACCAGTACCGACCACTAAACAGTCCTCACCACCCATTCTCCTCCTCCCTTCCCTTTGCTCCCTTTCGAACTCCCCGAAAAACAGCATAAACAATTCAGAATGACCTGCCGCAACGCGTATCCTGTGCTTCCTTCGCGTTGCCAATTCTTTGCAAACGTTTATTATTATTTACCCGGAATAAACAAACGCCAACCACAGCAGCAGAACCTTGCCCACCTTTCTGCCCGATCGGTGCCCATTCGGTTCCCACCTACGGGTAGGAAAAACTAATTCGAGAATAAGTGAAACATTGGGTGGAAAGCACCGACCGACCCTATCGGTGAAGTGCAGTGCAAACAAGCACGGTTCAGGTCTTTGGAGGTCTTATCCTGCGGAGGTCACAGCACTAAAAGGGGCGCCACATTTCACTCTCGCTGGCTTACCACCGTCGAAAAGGAAAACTCATACCATTTAACGCCTTCCTGGTGTCAACAACCTTTAAAGCAACGGTTCGGTAGAATGGGGTGTAGAACGAAGGGTTAGTAGATGGAGGGCATGGTGTGGTGAGTAAGATATTTCTAAACAATTTCCACCACCATTTGGAGGGTCTATTTCTAGCACGTTTCCACATCTCGAGAATAGGAATCCTTTTTTATATTGTAGAAAGTAGAAAAAAAAAAGAATGGATACTAGCCAAGTATCAAGTTGCAGTTATGCTGAGAGAAAAAGGGGAAAAAGAGATCGCTTTGGCCATCGTTTTTCTAGCTAGTCCTTCTTTTTCTTATTTATTACTAACATCACCACACACATATAGAGCGAAGAACAAAAACCATACGCAGTGTTGGTGTGGTTGGTTGGAGTTTACCATTTCATCTCCGCAAACACTTAATCACCTCGTGCGGGATGGTTTGAGGGTTTTTTTTGTTACATTTCTGTTGCAATGCTGAACTGCAGAACTGAACTGCATCGAAGAATGGCGAACGCACTCTAGACAGGGGGCGGAGGGAGGGGGTGTTTGTTATTGGTGAAAAACAAAGGAAAGAAAACAAAATGAAGGAAACGTGGTTCATTAACCCCCATGGCCGTGACGGTTGTTAGGGACGTTTGCTTTCTTCCTACTGTTCTTTCACTCACAGCACCCCCAGCAGTCCACCCACTGGGAAAGGGGTTAAATGCAGCACGGGTACGTACGAACTGCAGATTCAGTTTCACTTTTTAACGGGGTGAAAAAGCATGGAAAAAGGATATTGCAGAATGCATGCGCTTGTGGCATTTGAAGTGTTTCTGCTTTGATGCCGGGAACGATATTCGATTCCCGCAGTACGTTCTTTGGGAGGGGGGTTGGTGTTGATGAACCAGGGATAAAAGAATAGAATAAAATGAATAATATAAAAGTGCTACACAATCACAGTCAACAATCATTGTTTTAGCTTTAAATGACAATTTTTATACCTTCACTTTTGTAACTTCCTGTTGCATTGTAGTTGACTCTCTCTCTCTCTCTCTCTCTTTCGTGTTCTTTTTATTCATCTCTTTCGCACGTATTCCACGGTAATGTGTTCGCACTTTACCGAGGTCAGTGTTCGCTGGCACACAGAACGGCCCAACAACAAAGTCATGGTAGCCGCCGCCAGTAATTGGTGCAGGTAGCGTCGACCCCATCCCAGTTCCCATCCCCATACCGTCTGCAGTCGGGTGGTAGCTGACGGTGGTGAAAAAGGGAACAGCGGGGGGGGGGGGGGGGCTAGAGTACACCACCCATGAAGTAAAACTGCGGCAACTATGGCGACGGACAAACCAATCGATATTACCCAGACGCTTTTCCTCGTTATCCGTCTCTCTCTCTCCCTCTATCGCTCTTCCATACTGTTTTATCCTTAGGGAAAAGTTTTCCCTTTTGTTCAGGAGTACTACCGTGAAAAAAGATACACACACAAAAAAAACAAGACAAAACAAAAAAGGCAAGTAGTTGGAAAAAGCCTAGTCTCTTTAGTGTACACCGAAATGAAGCAAATACATACGTCAAAAAAACGAAAACAAATTGCAAAAACAAAATCAACATCAGCATAAAGCTGCAGGGCAGAATGGTAAACCCAGACAGGCCGTCGTCATTGCCGTTTTAGGTGGGTGGATCGGGAGAGGGTGTAGAAAATGTAAAGAGGAGAAGAGAATGCAATTCTAGGAATTGGTGTTGGTGCGAGTGAGATGGTGGGAAAACAAACATCCTGGCTGGGCAAGCGGCCGTTCGCAGATCGCAGGAAAAGCCTCTATGAAAAGAGGCTCCGTTTTAGCCCTGGTACTGACCTCTCCCGAAGGTGCCAGGCTGAATACCAACCTGGATAAAAGGTACAACCCCGGTGGTGGTGGTGGTGTACAAACGATTAACCGGACGGTGGAGCAGTAGCTCAGCGTGGCAGGATGGGAAGGGTGGATCATAAATAAACGCGCGCTCTGCGTCTGCGACCCTTTATCCTGGCTGTCCGGAACCGTCGAGACAGGTCGTCTCGGTGTACGGAAGTCTCGATTGGCGAGACGAATGGTTCATCGACCGACCTACTCAACCCTTGCACTGATGCCGTCGCCACCATCATCGTCACCGCCATTAGTCGCCTGCATTACGCTTGAGAAGGCTGAAAGCAAGCTGATGTAGCAGGCAGAGCACTACCACCGGCAGCATCACCGCCAGCTAGGGTATGCTTCCGATGCGGGCCAATGTAAAATGCATGTGCATCCTCGAATGTTATGCATTCAGCGTGTCGTGCGAGAGTTATAGAATGGAGTACAAAATGGTGAAATTCTTTCTTTGCTTGGGAGCACCGTCTCAAAGAGGTAGCGAACAGGTTCAAAAGTTCCGCAACAAAACCATCTGTCTGGGTCTGTGTTTTCTTTCTTTTCCATCCAGGTTGCACCTGATGCATACAGATTGCATGTAATAAAGGCGGTAAAAGAGAAGCGGGAGAAAGTTCTTCTCGATGTGCTGGAAGAAAGAGGAAAATGGAAAATCTCTTCCCAATCCATGTCCACGATTGAATGGGAACGTAAAATTAGGTAGTGTTGGGTGTTACAACTGGCCTGTTACAACTGAACGCTTTCGTGCTTTGTTAGGCACTCAAAACCCGGTGGACAAGTAGTAGTGTCGACTAGCAAGAGNGTGGCAGGATGGGAAGGGTGGATCATAAATAAACGCGCGCTCTGCGTCTGCGACCCTTTATCCTGGCTGTCCGGAACCGTCGAGACAGGTCGTCTCGGTGTACGGAAGTCTCGATTGGCGAGACGAATGGTTCATCGACCGACCTACTCAACCCTTGCACTGATGCCGTCGCCACCATCATCGTCACCGCCATTAGTCGCCTGCATTACGCTTGAGAAGGCTGAAAGCAAGCTGATGTAGCAGGCAGAGCACTACCACCGGCAGCATCACCGCCAGCTAGGGTATGCTTCCGATGCGGGCCAATGTAAAATGCATGTGCATCCTCGAATGTTATGCATTCAGCGTGTCGTGCGAGAGTTATAGAATGGAGTACAAAATGGTGAAATTCTTTCTTTGCTTGGGAGCACCGTCTCAAAGAGGTAGCGAACAGGTTCAAAAGTTCCGCAACAAAATCATCTGTCTGGGTCTGTGTTTTCTTTCTTTTCCATCCTGGTTACACCTGATGCATACAGATTGCATGTAACAGAGGTGGGAAAAGGGTAGCGGGAACCAGTTCTTCTCGATGTGCTGGAAGAAAGAGGAAAATGGAAAATATCTTCCCAATCCATGTCCACGATTGAATGGGAACGTAAAATTAGGTAGTGTTGGGTGTTACAACTGGCCTGTTACAACTGAACGCTTTCGTGCTTTGTTAGGCACTAAAAACCCGGTGGACAAGTAGAAGTGTCGACTAGCAAGAGATTTTATTGTAAAGCGATGAATAAATAAAACGTTTCATTTTCATTGTAAAAAAGGACATTACTTTAACTGTGGCAGTACAGCTGTGAGTTGCTTTCATTGCATCAATAAATGATCCACTATCGTTTCTTCGTTGTCGATAAGTAATTGGTAGTAATGTGGTTGCCTTGGAGACGATACCCTGGGTACGGTGTTTATTTTCGTTTCATTATTAAACTCTCCTTAATTAACGCGTCCGACTTCGTGACAATTGACGACCAAGCATCGTGGTGTCTGAGAGCTTCATGTAGAAAGGGTATTAAAAGCGGAAGTATTGTGAGTGATTGATTGCACCACACACCAGAGACACCTTTGGCTGGAGAAGGAGACGAGATTCTTGCTTCCAGACGATACCTTGCCGTGTCTGGCGGAAGATGGTACAAGATTTTCGAGTATTCTTCAGACGACATTCAATATCTCAAAGTGTTTGGTTTTTACAATTTCCGTACCTTCAAACAAAGTAAACCAAAAGGTAGCAAAAGACGAAGTTCATCAGACATTAAAAAATACCACACGGTCGAGTAGAACTAACCAGAACTCTTGCTCCACCCGTCTCTTTCAATTGTCCAGAAACTTCCTTAGCACCGCAGCGAAACACTACACCCAGACCTAGGACAACATCATTCCGCTTGCGCAGATCGAAATGGAAAACGTCAGTTCCTTCCCATGTGGTGGTTCTTCCGCCCGGAACGGGCCCCAGCGGGAAACCGACCAGACGGTACCGCTCGAGTGCGGAACGGTTCAAGGAAAAACAATGCAAACGCTACGCCACGCCACACCACGGCATAAAGAAAAAAAGGGAAAACAAACAGCGCACTAGAACTGGCCTGGTGGTGGGTAGAACAAAGTCTGGCAAAGTGCACTATGGCACCTGTACTTCGGTTGGGATGTAATGTGCAAAGCGTTAATTGGTTGACGTTCAAGCTTCAGTAACTCTTCAACCAAGGATGAAATTTGAAGTTCTTCATCCATCTTGTCCATGGTCTCATCTTCCCATCGGCAAGAGTGTCCCCAAAAATTGGGCAGAAATTGTTGTACTTCCTTTCGGGAAATGGTCGAAGGAAACGTTCTAATTTGTGATGTAGACAAAACACACAAGCTTTCTCTTGTTCTCTCTCTCTCGCTCTCTCCTTCTCTCTCTCTCTCTCTCTCTCTCTCTCTCTCTTTTTCCTCGGGCACTTTTTCGACGAGGTCATGCGCATTAAATGTTTGGCGTCCAAAAACTGCCGACTGCCTTACTGCGTCATTTGCGTCATTTTACCAGTATAGGACAGAACCCACCTCACTAGGCCTCAACTGGAAGTTGGCCTAACCACCGGTAGTTGGGAAAAAACCATCCCAAAATACAAAACGAAAAAGAATCATTTACATCAGTGTGAGACCTGTCAATGGCATTTAAAGTAGTCCTGTCCTGTGTGAAGCACTACCCAAAGGGGGCCATGAGTCGGGTTTCGGAGATGGTGTAGGAGCGGGAGAAAAGGGAGACAGACGGCTAGACATGAAGGAACCACCACCAACATGAACGAGGAGCGAAACCCCCGATGGTTAGCGACTAATTTGCTGACGGGCGCATCGAGTCGAGTCTTGTGTTTTTTTCTCCACCTTCTACCTCACCGCCAGGGTCTCTTCCACTCCCCCTTAGCGTCCCTTCAACACTCCCGCCCTCCCCCCTCCTCTCTCCACCTTCACACAGGGACGCCTCTTTATGCTTCGTGCATGTTGGGATAGGTCCGGACCTTCGTGGACTGGGAAGAACACGTCTGGTGTGTTTGTTTTTCCGTTTTTGTTTTCCGCTCACTGCACACGACACACACACACACACACATACATGCACACATACAGCCCGAAGGTTTTTCCTGCAGCGATGCAGGGAACTGTGCAAAAAGAGAACACAGCGAAAGCGAACAAAAGGAAAAGACAAACACAGCAACAACACAAAATACCAATTGCATCGTGGTTCAGTGGTTCGGAGGAAACCCACAGACGGGCCCTGAGCCCTTGGACCCTGGTTGGATGGATTGGTTTTGTAATGCATTTTTTAACGCTCACGCTCGTTTAGGGAATTCGGTGCTGCATGGTGGATGATGGTTTTTTTTTGTTGGATGCACGAAAAATTGCTTGCGAGCACTGGGCCTTGGCCGTTGTAATTGCAAATTTCTATGCAATTAAATATTGAAATGTCGGTTTACGTGCGCGTCGCACGATGTAGGCAAATTGTGTTCCGGGACGCTTCGTAGATCCAGGATTTGATCCAGCATTGGGACAAAGAGTTTGAAAAAGTGTGCTCAATTCTTAAAGAAATTGGAAAAACAAACAACTGTGCTGCATTGAGCGAGTTAGGAGTTAATTATAAAATCGTTGATTAACGATTGGACTTTCAGTTGCATGGGCTCATGTTCCTTGGCAATTTTTTAAGTTTAAAAATATATCAGAAAAATTTTGTTCACATAATATTTAACATGAATATCTCATCTAAAGAAGACAACTTCTTTAAATGATATTTAAACAATTTAGCTTCTTTCGTTCTCTTAGAAATGACAAAAAGTCCCCTTTTCCTTCCATCCAAAGGGATGAAAAGAAAACCCGACAAGGAAATTTAATCATACCTTACAACGACATCAGGCACGGCATACCACCTGCCAGCAAAAAAAGGGCCCATCGCAACAAAAACACAAAACACGTCAGTCAGTCCCCACCACCCACCAACACGCCATAGTTACAATGCGGAAAACGAAAGTCGCAGGAACCGTCAGGACATCGGCGAACCGTACGCTGCCAGGTGGATGGCAGTCGTTGGGACGTGTAAATGAGAGACGCCGTGGGAAAATGTCTTCCCCTTCTCCTATTCAGTCACCTTACCGATCTGCTCCTGACGCTTGATGTTCATGTGCTTACCGGAAGACGCATCCCGGAACCGTGGCGCAGTGGTGGGATATGGGGTGTATGCAACATAAAAGCATCCCTCGCCAGGGTATGGTTTTTGGGATGCGCAGCGCATATCTTCGCCTGCACGCAGCACGGACGAAAGCGCCACAGCGTGGCGACACAAGCAACACAAGCGCACAGCGAGCTTTCGGCCGCGTCATCGTCATCGGGTGTCGTCGTACCAAACACACCCATACACCGGTTCGTTCTGGTACGACCGTGGATGTGGACTGCCACAAATTGGCAGTGGTTTGGGCACGACCCGACCCGAACGGGCCGAGCACCGAGTACGCGAACGACGCCTCAACTTTGTATCGTGTGCGGTAGGTTTTGGTTTGGCGCTGGTTGCACCCTTCAGTCGCATGCAGAACTTCCGATCCTGCTGAAGCAAAACATACACAATTTCACACACACACACACACACCCGCGCGCGCGTTCAAGCACGCACACGGGCAAATGCAGCACAAACGGAACGGATTCGGTCGGTCGGTGATGATGAGGTGCCCAGTGCCAGCAGAACTGTAAATATTGTTGTCGTAGGTCCGGGTTTTCGGCTTTCGGGCTGTTGTTTGGGGTGTGTGGTTAAGTGTTTTGCTTTTCCTTCTTCCTCTCGGAACCGTCTGACGGTGTGTCGGCCATACAGATGTGTGTTTAGTGCCGTGGGCGCCGTTCTACTACTAGTAGTGTGTACTTTGCCGTTTCGTTGCTAAAAAATGTGCTATTTTCGGTGTAATGATTAAAGCTCTTTAGCGGAAGGAAAACACTTCTGCTTCATGTGTGATGAAATTCATTTTTTGCTGGCACCAAAGTGTCAGCAGAAGAGGATGGTGAATCAATAAAACTAGGGATGTTGCTACTTATATCCCCCCCTCCACAGCAAATTTGTGGTTCTTTTCGTTCCCATTGTGAGAAGAACAATTCGGTGTGTGCTAAATAGTGTGGCTAACTACTCTTCACGGCCGGAAGCGTGTTTTTTTTTTGCTTTGCGAAACGAAGATCGGATATTAAAGGGTGTGCTTCGTGCTATTTCCGGGACCGGCCGGCTACCTGCCTACCTGCCCAGCTCATGTAAACGATGCATTGTAAGCTGGTCCGGCGGCACTGGTATGTGTTTGGTTGTTTCGTGCTGCAGCGACCGCACCGGATCTCACATTGAAGTGAATCGCTGGGTAAAAGTGAAAACACTGCTCCACACGCACACACCAACGGCGGTCGGATATTATTCGGTGGAAATGCGAAGTGTCCATGTGTGTGTGTGTGTCCAAGTGTGTGCGTTCCCTGGGAAAGGATCGTCAAACGAGTGAGAGTGAACTAGCGTGGAATGCAAAAGGGAAGTGTAAGCAGTGGGGTTACAGTTTTGCTCGAAGGAAGCGAAGAGCAGAAAATCCCTTCGGAAATTAACCATCCCAAAGCCAATACAGTAGGCTATGAAATCAAGTAGGTATTACTTTTAGAAAAAGACACTAAAGCTTGGGAAGGTTGTTTTTATCGTAAAATTATCGTACAAAACGATCTATTTCAGAGCTGTTTATCATAAGAAAACAATCGCAATCGCAAACCAATTGCAGAGCGAGTTTTTTTACCTCCGAAACACTTTTCTCATTACATCGTGCCTCGCAGCTAGCGGCGCGTGCCGAGTGTGGGAAAATCGATAATTTCCATTTTCCATCCTTTGCCATTCCGGTGCAGCAAGGCGCGTTCGTTGTAAAGTGCATCCATGTCTGCGCACCCGGCCCATTTCGCTTGCGTGTGTTTGTATACGTATACGTATACGGATATGCACGTACAGTAACTTTGCTCGCTCCTTCGTGGTGGAAGGCAATGTGCCGCACACAGTAATGGAGCAGCATGGTCGTTCACGATAAAAACAAACCATTTAAGGCATCAAGAGCAGAACGAGAGAACACACTCGTACACTAGTATGGGTGGATGGGTGCTTGTGTGTGTACTTGTTCTCTGTAATGTAAGCAGCACCATTTACTTCCGGGAAACTAAAATTACATTATGTGTTTTCGCTTTCAGCAAAGCGAAATGGTTGTAAATGTAAAATGCAACAAGAAAAAACCCCGAAAGAGAAAAGCTCTTACACCTTTACACTGAGAAGCTTTTCTCCTCACTTTCGCATTTGGTCATGCAAAAATTAAAATGTACATAAGGAAAATAAAAAAAAAACACCACACGAAACGGAGCGTATATACTCGTAATAGGGGGAGAGTAAAAAAAAAAAATAAACTAAAAATGGACAAACTAAGCTTACACGACGAACACTACGGTGTAGTGACAAATGCCAAGGTTTACAGCACATTCCAGCCTTATCGGTGTTGGATCTCTCGTGTTGAAAGGTTAAATATTTTGCTTCTAGCTCGATTTGCTTCATCGAGGTGCACCAATTAGAGTCACATTTTTCGTTTGATTAATCCCCTTTCTAGATTAGATTCTGGCATCCGCCTGGCTCGGTACCGGGTCTGGCTGCTGGTGCGGACTAAAGTCCGAATGAGCTGAGATGTTAATTACTGTTTACCTACATTCGAGCGGTTTGTTTTGTAAAGCGTGAATTGTTTTGAGCATTGCATCGGTAGGCGGTAGGTTTTGCAACCGATTGGATTTCGCTTGAAAATGATGCAAACGTTGATTAATCGCAAAAATGAAGCAAAAAAAAGAAGAATACAAGTTGTCCATTACTAGATCGGCACTAGCGAAAAAAAAAATGTTTTGACTACAAATACTGAGAAAATGAAAGAAAGATGTTATAATTACATAATAAAATTGTAATTTTATTTGATTTCGTAATTGTTAACACAAAAGTGCATTAAAAAACAATTTCCCAAAAAAATCGATACACAGCAAAAAAAAATCGAATATATTTGCTGTCATCTCCAAATTCCAAACAAACAAATGAGGTGCGAAAAACAAAATCAGCGCATTAAAGTCAGCTTCTATTTGCATAATGCGCTCCGGATCGATGCATTTATAATCGACACGTGCGATAGATTATATAAGGCGGCATGCTTATGCCCCAAACACACGATCCCATCTTAATCGTCATCCCGACACCCCAGGCCAAGCGTTCCTTCCCGAGGCGGCCTATTGTGAGCTGTAGAAAAACGGCAATTGTACAACTTACATCAAACTCCACACGCATACTCACACAAACGGACACGCGAATCGCTCTCGCATGGCTCCAGTAGTTCCAGTAGTTTCGCTGGGATAAGGGTGCCACGCGCCGTTCTAGAGAGATCGTACAAGGAAATGTCACGAACAGTTGGTGGTGTGGGCTGGTGTGGTGGGGAGGAGGAAGAGAGAGAGGAGGGGAGGGAGAGAGAGAGAGGGGGAGAGAAGGTGGGAGAGACAAGTGATGACAATTCAAAACTGCAATCGAGACTTAAGGATAGGAATTGGGGACTCCTCAACAGCAAATTAAACACATTTTTGAATATTAAAACAACTATTTCGAGCTTTCATGATGAATGTGAAGTGTGTACTAATATTAAATAACACAACATTTGTACCATCATGGTGCTGTGATCTAATATGTTTGTTGTTTTTGTTTTGGTGAGAAGTTGTAATTGTTCTCATCATCACCACATGACACACCAAACCCGATATTAAATAGCTGAAACAGCTGAAGGACACCGGATCGCGAAGCAAAACCGATTGAGATTTACGACGTTACGAAACGGTCGCTAATCAGTCGCTTTGCGCTGGCAGCGCTGAATGCAACAGCACGCACGCACACAGCCACGCAGCTAGAAAACAATGAGCGCAAACTGGCCAACGCAAGGGCCTAGAGATGACATTCGACGATCACGTGTAGGTCGACGGAAAACGTGACCACACCATCACAACCATCATGCTGCCACCGCGCGATTGTCGCGCTCAATCAACTGCTCGTGTCCATTGAGCGGCGTTTCGTATATATATATATGTGTGTGTGTGTGTGTGCACGTCCACAATGCATTTCCTTATTGTTTGGTCCAATTGTTTACCTCCGGTGCAGTCAGCAGGTGGCAACGGTGTTGGAGACGAACAGGCGGCGGCGGCGGCTGCATCGATGCAACAACGCGCTTCTGATGCAACTGGGGCTGGGAATTGAGAAAAATATTTACTTTCGCTTGTTGCGCCCACCACCCAAGGCCTTCGGGGCGAATCTCGAGTGGTCGCGAACCGGCTCGTGTACTCGAGCGGGTCACTTCCCACCCACCCGCACTAATCATCTTCCCACTGCGTGCACTACCATCTCTCCATCTCTCTCTCTCTCTATTGCCTTGCCCAGCGAGTCCCGGACATCGGGGTAGTGCGGGATGGTTCATTTGTCCAACTATTATTGCTGCTGTTGCAACTGATAAGGGCTTGAGCCGTCTCACACAAAGGCATAAACCGATAGGTAGTGGTCGGAACCCTTCTACACTCCCAACCCTTCATAATCGGAGAGAGTGAGAGAGAGAGAGAGAGAGTGAGGTGGTGAAGAAGAGGGTTGATGGAATGGTGGGGAAATAATATTAGAAATGCTCTTGTTGACATTGTGCCTCGTTTGCAAATCGCGAATCAAAAGTGCACTCATATCAGCGTCGGGACTCGGGCGCATCAATTGCCGCACTAAGGTGAGCGTTGCACGCGCCATTCTGCTTTGACTAAGCGACCCATTGTAGTACAAACGGTGGTCTGTTGTTTACTCGCAGGGAAAGGAAAAGCAGGGTGAGAGAGAGGGGGGTGGCAAAAAAGTGAAACCGAACTAGTAAATTTCCGTGCCACTCGAGAAGATCATGCAAGAGGCGCTGGCTATATGAAGGAAAAAAAACGAGCAAGAACGAAACAAAAATAAAATCAACTTCAACTGAGTCCCACTCACGACGCATTGATAACGCGTCCTACGGGAAACCCTTATCCGGCCAGTGTGTGTGTGTGTATGTGTTTTGTATTCGCGGCTAAAATAAAAGCATCGGGAAGCAAAAATAATGGGAACAAAACTCGGGAATATGCTACCCGGGAGGGAGCAGGGTGTATGCATTCGAGCGCTGGCACTCACCGGCACTCACGATCCAGGGCCGATATTCTGCCCGCAGCGAAGACGATCAGTTGCGTTGCGGTAACGAAGATCGTTAGGTGGAATTATTATACGGTCGTAACGTTGCATCTCGGTTTTTTTTTGTTGGATCAGAGTTATTAAACCTTTTTCTAACCGCTGTAAGGTAGTTTGTCTATTGTGATGTTCTAAAAAGAGCAACTATAGCTCAAGAATATCTCCCGTATCGTAGCCTAGTGTTCATCTTAAAAAGGTGTTATGATTTTCGTACGAAATGTCACTCAGGACACAACATTTGCGTGCCTGGCTCTGTGAAGGATAGTGTGCTAATAGGAAGATAAAAATAAATTTTACTACCTACTGGGCGTCATCATAAAAAGGCGACGCAAAACAGTATCGCTAACAAGTGAAAGTAAGTGGATTGGCAGCCACGTCACGCTCAACCTTTTGATCAACCGCAAAACTCTTCAAGCAATCGTACGGCGGCTCTTGAGTCATCTTGCAGTGCATTTCCGGCACTCGGGATTTTCTCGTCCATCAACGAAACGGTGCAGTGGATATGATCGGTCCACCGATGGTTTGGTCCCGAGAATCGATGCTCAAGGTCAGTAGAAACAAACATGAATATCCGAGCGACTTGCTTCGATAACGATATCGCGTATCACCCGTGCGGCGAACGTCGTACGTTGCATCGAAGTGTGTGTGTGAGGGCGAGAGAGAAAAACGGTTTCCATTGTCACGTGCCTTCTCTGATTAGATCGCCCAGTGGAATGCACTACTCCCGCTAGTGGGTGGCGCGTGGATGAAATGCGTCCGCCCGCTGAAGGTCGCTTGTTGTTTCAATGATAGTGCAACAATAATAGATGCGTGCGCAAATATGAGTTGTTGAACTTAATGAGGTTCACATTAAAAGAGGTTTAAGGAAACGTTATGCAAAAATTGAAAAGCTACCCAAACAAAAGGCTGGGCGCCTCCATCGCACACGTGGTCGTTCAAAGCGTTGAAATTGTATTTTATTTCCCGATACTTTACAACAAACCGCAAGTGTATTGCCATCGACGCCATAATTTTGCCGTCAGTTTCAAATACTGACGTACCGCGTACACTTCCATTTTCACCAAATGAGCAGTAGTGACGCGCCGTTTGCAACTTGCCGTCTCCTGGTAGCCCTTCCTTCCACCCCCCTCAACATCCCTTGCATAGGGCAGTAAACTATTCGGGCAAGAAAATCGGGAGTAGTGACGACGGTTAGACGACGGTTAACCTTGCGCCTAATTATAACCCATAAAAAGTGGCCAACCGGCCGGACGGTACGGACCGGTGTGGAGCACGGTTGAAAAATGGGGAGAGAGGCATTGCGACTGCCGTCTCGTACGACACATTGCACATTGCCTCAAACTGCAACTGATCAACGATCGCTAAGATGCACCCCGCTACGGACAGTATAGTGGTGGGCAGCCGAGATTTTCCAATTGACACGAAACTTGCAACTCAATACCAACAGCAAAAATGGTGCCGATTTTGTGCTCAAGGTTGAAGTAATAGTGAAACCTACGTACGCGGGAGGAATGCTCTGGCTTTTTTTGAAGATATTTCTCCGTCTCCTGTCGAGCCGCGATGCACTATTTACACAGCTACACGGGTTCGTGGTGCACCGCGTTTGTTTGTTTGCGATCGGATATCAAAATCCGAGATGGACCATTTTGTACCGGGTTTCTGGGTTGGGGGGGGGGGGGGGGGGGGGGGGGGGGGGGGGGGGGGGGGGGGGGGGGGGGGGGGGGGGGGGGGGGGGGGGGGGAGGCATACCGGATGGATGGGCGCTTTTGTACCGTGTGTTTCCGCTTTGGCAAACGGCGCCCATACCACACACACGCACACACGTTTCCGCATCGTACAGACACCGTTGCGTTGTCGCACAGCGCATCACGGACATGTGTGTCTCTGTCTGTTGTGCTTGCTGGGGCGATGAATGTACCGGGCACGATACGTACCGCCCAGTACGGTATTGACTCGCGCGACGATTAGTTTCTAGTGCCTTTTGCTAAACGGACCGATCGCGCGCGCCCATTTTACGCGTGTGTATGTGTATGTGTGTGTGTTTGTGAGTAGAACGATCGTTAACATTGGTGCAATGGTGCATCGATGCCGGCCCAAACCTGTGACTGGCCGGTACGATCGTTAATTGCCTATTATTGCTTTTCGGATGTACACTGGATGAAGGTGCAACAAAGAAAGCTTTTATTTGGTGTAGAACGTGTTTATTCCCCACTGCGTGTGTGTGTGTGTGTGTGTGTGTGTGTGTGTGTGTGTGTGTGTGTGAGAGAGAGAGAGAGAAAGAGAGAAAGAGAGAAGGGTGATAGCGTTTATTAGCGAAACAGTGAGCTGTGAAAACAGTGAAAATAACATTGGATAATTAAAACTCATTTTAGGTAAGCAATAACACCAAAAAACCAAGAGAGCGAAAAATATTGTAAACATAATATAATAAATGATATTATGCACAAAAATATCATGAGTATGAACATACTAAATATGAACATAAAGGTGCAGATATTCTTTTTTATTTACGATGGATTATTTGGAACCCATTGAACCGGGTGTCGGATAACTCATGCTGGCCTCGAAAGACAGTCCAAAACACGAGTTTTCAAATTTAGTATAAAAAATGCTGAAAATGGAACAAATTTTACATATTTATTTGGCAATAATAAACTATCAAATATGGTAATACAGTTCATTATTTTGAAATGTTGCTTCATAATATGTAGCAATTTTGAAGAAGATTTATCTTATTATCCTTGTGATTCGCCAAGATCACAGATAATCGACAATCTTCTGAACTTCTTGAAGGATAAAATAATTACCTTACATCGTATAATTTTCCCATTTTCCGTCTATTAACAACTGACAATATCTTCAACTATTCGCAAAATTGATCATCTATTAGCTTATGAAGCTGTCCATTAATAAAAGCAAATCACCGTACCTATCACTAGCACACGATTTCGTGCAATTATTAAATATTTATTAATACACATGGTTTCGATTATGAATGTGCTCAACTGTTACCATTCATCGCTGCACTGCCGCCACTTGCATAATGCAACCTACCCCACCATGCATGCATGCATGCTCACATGATGTTGTTCGCTAACCTTCACTTTTCGCGTACGTTCAGCGTGCAAATTCTGTTCCGCCATCATCTAGCTGTCATCCTGCAGGTCGGTGCAACAAATACGACCGATTTTGCCGCAAGCTTCAAACTTGAAAACGGTCATTCAACGAGAGGGCTTTGAAACGCCCTAACCTTGATCGTACGATCGTGCCGTAGTTTGCCGTAGTTTTTTGGCAATCTTCGCTCCCCTTAAACACCTGGGAGGAGAGAGAGAGGGGGGGTAGGGGAGGTGGTGTCAGCATCCGCCAAACAAGGGGGATGAAAATTCGCATCAAGATGGCGACGCCAGGAAGGAGGGGGAGTGCGTGGGGGGGGGGGGGGGGTGTAAGAATTTTTGGTGAAGGTTTTTCCTGTTTGGCATACAGTTTCGGGTGCATTGCCGGGTGCTTCCCTTCGTTGCACTATTATTGCACCCCGGCATACGTGTTGGCGCTTCCCAGTTCGCTAGGCGATGAACGATCACCGATCGGCCGATGTCGAACGTGTGGGCCGGCTCGCTGCCTGTCTGCGAACTATCGTTTGCGCTCTTTCGCTCTCGTTCGATGCATCCCAGGGCGCTGCGAGTGGGGTGAAGATGTGTGTGTGGCAGGTGGTGGGCGGGCGGACGGTAGTGTGCTAAAAATAAAGTGATGAAAGTTTATTAGGAATCTCAATTGCCGCTGACCGGTTGGACGCAATTTGCCTTCGTCGTGCCAGTGCACCCCCTTTTACGACCCTTAACACACACACGCACCCACCCACCTACACACCCTTTCTTACCGCACCACCCTTCTCCCCTCTTAATGCTTGGTTTCGAATCGAAACAAGGCGGTGGTGAATGTATTTTTGGGGTTAGAAAACACTTGAAGCACTTTTTTAATGAGTGCGGTCACAGTGGACCACCGCCAAAGGTAGATAAAAGTAAAATCTAAGCCTAGCAACAACAGCAATGCAAGCGTAAATTTGTTTTGGTTTGGTTGGCGATTCTGCTGCGTCTGCACCGCATCTAGCAGGGCACAAGGGGGATATAGAAGAACATTCCGAGACACAAAGAAAGAAAGCTTTCCATCATTCGCTTTCCTTTCGATAGATGACTATGGATGCGCTTTAGCATCCGTTCTGTTCACTGCGAGCGAATGCGAGCAAATGCAACTAAAGCGAGAGTGAAATGGTGGGGAAAAAAGAATTTTTTGAACAAAATAAACAACCGACCGGATACTTCCGGATGTTTCGTCGTGCTCGTCGGTGCACTTTCCATGTTTGGGAACACTGTTTTTGAACAAAACACACACATTCACACACGAATGGTGGCTCTCTCGCTCCCATGTTTGGGATGCTGCATTGAGAGTGGCTGCCGGAGTGAGTTCGGATCTCATCTTCGGTGCACAATATCCTTGCTGGGGAGCGAACGTGATAGCACGAGTGCACGAAGCTGCGATGCCTGAGAGGATGTCTGCATCCCGGACCTATCCCAACACCCGACTTGTGCATCGTCCCATGCATCAGAAAGGGACATACACACACACACATTCAGGCAAATGCCAGTTTGGAACGGTGGAAAGGATTTGCAGTGAAAACTGGGTCAGTAGTGGTGGTGTTTTCGGCTCTCGGTCGGTCGGTCGGTCGATCGGTACACCGCGCGCCCTGCCATCCACATTGCCATCCTGATGTGCTGTCGGGCTGCCGTCAAAATGAGAGCAGCAAGACACATCCGTCCCCACACACACACATACACCCCCACTCCCCTCTACCTCCCCCCCACCCGTCCCCGCGTACCGATCAGTGGGTACGGGTTTGACGGTTCCTCAACGCCAACAACACAGCAGTCGGGAAGGTCTTCGGAAGCGGATGCGGATCGATCGAATCGGGCGATGGGTGTTTTAAAGCGCTGCCACTTCCGTGATGAAGCAGTGCGACGCCTTTCTATACGCCTGGTCCGTGCCATTTGATTGTTCACGCTTTTCAACGTCGGCGTTGCGTGCGCGATCGTGCGAAAGGTGGATGCTGATAGCAAAGCTGCTGCAAACATTTCCACCGTGAAGAAGGATATCAGTTTTTTGTTTCTTTTGGTGAGGGTGGGTGGTGGGTGGTGCAAACAGTTTTTTCTCATTTCACGACTGTTTTTGATGTGTCTAAAGAAGCCATTAGCGTGTGTGTTTGTGTGCGTATTGTTATTGTAAAGTGTTTTGTGAACTACTGCTTAGACTGCTGAAGCCCAAAACCTTCTCCACTGTCCAATGTTCCGGTCAACCATTCGGCACTAGGTGGGTACCGGCTGGTGTTTGTCTGTGTGTGTGTGTGGAAGAAGAACCTTAGAACGTTAGGTGAATTTGTCGTTTGATGCATTCGTGCTGCAGTACCATTGCATAAGTGAGTCGGATAGCGCTGGGAAGTTGTCGTTTTGCGTGATATCCTTGAAATGCTATAAACTCCACCACAGTTTAGAAAGAAAAAAACAACGGGAGCGATAAGTTAAGCAAAGACCACACACACGATATGGACATTTGTGTTTGTGTGTGCGAGTGGCTAGTGTTTATGGGTGTCGAGTTTAATTTGGTCTGACCTTTGATATTTCACTTTCGTTCATGCTGGTGTAAATCAGTCAACTGATGCAATGGAGCAACTAAGGGAAGTTCTCCACACACACACACACACACACACATGCTTGCCCACAAATCTCGGAGGACGAGGAGGAAGCATCGTACACAAGGGTGGTCAGGTTTTTCCTATTTTTTCCCTCACACACAAACCCCATACAGAGGGAAATAGGAATGAAACAATAGGAAGTCACCTATTGAGGGTAGCAAATACACCGGACACAGGCTGGTCGGTGGTAATCTTGTTGGGAAATCGTACCGAATCGATAAATTACGCTTCTGCAGTACGTTCTGCCGTGGATACTTCACCACGCAAAATGGGGTCTGCTACGTAACGAGTACCGACCGCCACCATTCCACGAAACCACCCCCTGGCTCTCCCCCCCCCCCCAATCCAACAAATCCCTTCTTCCAACAAGTCATGTCGCACAGTCGCGACCACGGACAATAGGGGAAAGAGTAAAACTGCAGTTTTCCATCCGCCCAACCGACCACCACCCACCATTAAGGAAATACGTACGGCTGGCGGGGATGGATGGAAGCATGGAGCATCCGAGCGTCACTCGAGAAGCGCATACGCGCTCACCACAATTCGCTTGCTGCTGCTGCTGCTGCTGCATCAGGATTAGGGAGGCATTGCATAACTGCACCTGGTGCTTGCTCGCTCGCACACACACACACACGGAGGGGGTCAACTTGAATGGGGTTTCCCTCTCTAACCCACACGCACTCTAGCGCTCTGGTGGTTCCATGCTGACCTTGAGTCGGATTTTTCATTCCCCTCCCACCGTCCCCCTCAGCGGCCCATCTCACGCAACCTATATACGACGCGTTGCTCTCTGCAAGGACGCTCAACGGATTGGACATCCGCATCGTACGCTCGTATCGCCCATCACATCCTTTCACTGGCACTTCACCTTGAGACAACAAAGCGCAGCAAAAGGTGTGAAGGATGCAACCCGCCCCTTTGTATCCTTCTCCACCTCTCTCCCTCTCTCTCTCCCCTCCTTCCCTTCCCTTCCCTTCCCTGGCTGCATCAGGGTTTTGAGGGAGAGGAGGGTTTTGGAATTGGATGACGTACAGGTGGAAAAAGTTCGCAATCGATTCTTTGGCCCGTGTGTGACGCCTTTATCTGAGCGACCACCACTGGCCCACTCTTTCTCTCTCTCTCTCGCTTTTGTCACTACTCGGCCAACCTCGGCCACACATGCACGTACACGTAACACTAATTATGACGCTCTTCTCTTCCCTCTTTCTTCTTTCGCTTCTCCACCCGGCAGCTAATCAAAATGTCTGGTGCGAATCCCCCTCGAAGCGTTACGCCAAACGCGCAGCAGGACTACGATGTTACGCGTATGCGAGAGGAAGACTTCGAGCGGCTGGCCGTCTACATCGTGCCGGATATGCCCTGCGAGAAGGGTGTACCGGGCCGGGCGGAAAAGACACTACCCCGCAGCCTGACGCTCAAACCCTCCCTCGTCCTTTCGACGCCCACATCCACGGTAAGTTCATGATGGTGCTGATCGCGAGAATCGTGCATGTTTAACAAAGAAAAGTCACATAAATCGTCTAACGAACGAATCGTTCCGTTTTCCCACAGACTGAAGGCGTGTGGAGTACCGGAGTCATCCCACGGGGTACCAGATTTGGACCGTTCGAGGGTGTCCGTACGCCGAGCCATCCCAGTGACAAACAGCTCTGGCGGTACTTTTGGAGGGTAAGTGTTATGTTCGAACACCGCATTCCACGATGCTTCGTAAGAAAACGCTAGAAGTACAACTGGACAAAGACCAACTACGCTTCTCTCTTGTCTATTGGTCACTTTTTCTCCCAACTTCCCCTGCTGGTGCTGGTGGTGGGTTGAACGCTTCTAGAACGTATTGTTGGGTGGGAAAGTTATGCTCGAAACGCACGCAATATAGTTCGATAAAGAAAATTTAACAAATGATTTCCCTTCCATCAAACTTTTTGTGTGTGAAAAGAGCTCAGTCGTCAGCATTCCCCGTCTGTTCAGTTCTTTCTTTCGTGTAAATAAATCATTCCGATGGCGTGTTTTTTTTGTTGTTCTTCTGCAAAAACCCAAACCTACCCCACTCAGAAATTTGGTGTGGGTTGCCACTGCATCCATCTCGCTGGAAAAGCGTTTTCCCTTTATGTCAATTGACGGATCTGTCGTGAGCTCTCTTTCGCCCTAACGACACCATGCCTTTTTCCTTGCACACAAACGCACACTCTCTCACTCGCATAATAAAGCGCCATAAGGAAACATTTTTCCCGACTCTCGCTGGAAAAGCGAGTGAGAGAGAGAGAGAGAGAGAAAGCGAGAGAAATGGCAACCGTGGAGTGGAGAGCAAGTTCTAGAGCCATAATGCAGACGGTATGCTTTTCTTGCGGAAGTTGGGGATATAACTTTCGCCGCCACTTTCTTTGTTGTCGCGCACGGAACGATCGTCCCTGGCTGAAGACGTTTCGCTATTAATACGCTGCTGACCCTTTGCCTTTGTTGTCGGTTGTCTGGAAGGGATATGTTTTTTTTCTTCTGTTAGTATGCCACATTCCCATTCTATTGGGTAGAGTAGACGAAACAATATACTGCTAGTTGTACAGCGAACGAACGAACGGCTCGTTTGTTTTTTAGAACTGTTGTCTATAATCTATATTTTCTCTTTATGTTTCTTTCTTTTTCCATAACATCAACTTCCTGCTTCTCGTGTCAACTGACGTGTACA
The DNA here is from genome assembly GCA_018908115.1 of Anopheles rivulorum. NCBI lineage: Eukaryota > Metazoa > Arthropoda > Insecta > Diptera > Culicidae > Anopheles > Anopheles rivulorum. Next base: position 35,510,751 of record CM032178.1, on the reverse strand, counting down.
AAAACAATATTCCAAAAAAAAAAACCAAACAATCAACTCTAATACTGAACCTCTAACACTCAACCGGTCCATCCTATCGCCATCTAACCCACAAAACTAAACCCGTGTGCAGGTGCAGGAACTGCGACACGTTTCCTATGGGAATATCAAGGTACTTATGAACACTTGTTTTTGCTTGTAGTAAGTTCAGATGAGAGGCGTCCGTCAGCTGATGTCTGATCGCTGCTCGAACAACTATTCAACTCCTGCTTTAATCACATTTTTTTCTCTTTTGGGGCTTGCAGATATTTAAGGACAGTGATTTCTACTATCTGGACGGTTCGGATACAGCCCAGTCGAACTGGATGCGGTACGTCGCGTCCGCGTACAGCTTCTCGGTGATGAATCTGGTCGCCTGCCAGCATCAGGAGCACATCTACTTCTACACGATACGCGACATCATGCCGAACGAGGAGCTGATGGTGTGGTACTGCCGGGACTTTGCCAAGCGGCTCGGCTACGACATCGATCCGGAGCGTGCGACCTACTCGATCTGTCGCGAGGAGGTGGTCAAGAAGACGTACAAGCAACCCGTCCCACCGGAGGTGGCCTACAACCACGTGAAGCACGTGATGGGCCTCTACCTGCCGGCGATGGTACGCAGCACGCCCACGCCAAGCCCTTCGCCACCTGCACCACCCACCAGCGGTCATGTTCCTTCCGCCAAGCATCACGCACTGTCCCACCAGACGGTACTGCGAGAGCCCCGAAATGGTGGTTCCGTGACGAGTGGAGCTACTGCTACAGTGGACGATGGGTCGCTAAGGGATCGATCGCCGATACGCATCGTGATTCGCGAGCAGAGTCCGCTGCTGCGCGAAAGCGTTAAGGAGGTGGACGCCGACTCGCCGATATCGCAAACGAAGGAAACCGCGTACGAACATCAGCTGACGCCGAACGATGGTTCGGTACGGTCGGATGAGGGCTACCACAGCAATGGGTACCATGAGGATGGCTTTACGCCGCCGGAGGACTCGAGCGACAGCGAGAGCGAACACAACTACGTGCTGGACTGCTCGAAGAAGGCGATCGAGCCGAAGGAAACGAGCGTGGGGCAGCACAAGGTAAGCACGACCGTGGAACCGTGCGACAAGAACGAGTACCGGAAGGTGAAGATGAAGATGCCGCTCAAGTACGAGTTTAAGAACAACAGCAAAAACTTCAAGGTGGAGCCGGAGCTGGAGGCGACCGAGCGGGAGGTGGAAAGTGTGGCGACGGTCGGTCCGGTCCAGTCGGCGGAACCGAACGTTGGGGCGGTAACGATGCGCGAGGTAACGCCCGCGACGAGTACCGTGCTAGTGCTGGACACGACGCCCGAAACGGTGGTCGTACCGCTGACGAAGAGCTATTACGAGGCCGAACCGACGTCAACGTCACCGGCGACCTTCATACGCTACACGCCGCCCAGCTCGAGCTCGATCCTGGAGACGATACTGACCGGCAGTGTGCGGGCACCTTCGGCAGACGATCCGCACCGGCGACAGCCGAACGCCACACCGCCCCCGACCTCGCCAACCGAGATGGCCTACTCGTACAAGAAGTCGCAACGGTACGGGACGGCCTGCAGTCCCGACTCGAGCTCGCAAAATCCGGCACCCGAACCAACCGAGCCCACCGCCCGATCTCAGCCGCACGAGCAGGAACCGAAGGAGGCCGACCACGCGGAACACCCCCTTCACCATCTGCCCCACCATCACCATCTGCCGCATCATCACCCGCACCATCACCATCTGCATCATCAGCAGCCACATCAGAGCAGCTACCATCACGCGCACGGACACGACCGGCTGCACGACCGGGAGGAAGTGGCACCCTCGCCCTCCCCCTCGCCCCTCGTTTACCCCGGGGAGCATCATCATCTGCATCCGCATCATGCGCATCACGGTGCGTCACATCACCCGCAGCATCATCACAGGACACACTCGCCCGTACCGTACGAGTCGCCGGTGCCGAGCTACAGCACCACTACCACCACCAGCAGCAGCAGCAGCAGTGGCAGTATTTATGCGCCCACGAACGGGTCGGCCAGTGTGATCAATAGCGCTTCCAGCTCCACCTACAGTCCGCCGCTGAACGGTGGACACTACGAGAGACTGACGACCACGTCGAACACGCCGATGCGCACGGTGTCGCCGCCCGGTCCAACGCAACCGTCCGGCTTTGTGCAGCTGCAAGCGAAAGGTCAGCTACCGCTGGGCCATCCGCTGATGCAACCGCTGACGCCGCTCACGCACATGTCGCCCGGGCGGGTCTCACCCCCGAGCAGTCTCAGCCCGGACGGTGGGTCGTACTCGCGCAGTGGCAGCCCCATGAGCCCGGGCAGTCCGAACTCGCGCGGCTACCGCAGTCTGCCGTATCCGCTGCGCAAACGGGACGGCAAGATGCACTACGAGTGTAACGTGTGCAGCAAAACGTTCGGCCAGCTGTCGAACCTGAAGGTGCACCTGCGCACGCACTCGGGCGAACGGCCGTTCAAGTGTAACGTCTGCACGAAATCCTTCACCCAGCTTGCCCACCTGCAGAAGCACCATCTGGTGCATACGGGCGAGAAGCCGCACCAGTGCGACATCTGCAAGAAGCGGTTCTCGTCCACATCCAACCTGAAGACGCATCTGCGCCTGCACAGCGGCCAGAAGCCGTACGCGTGCGATCTGTGCCCGCAGAAGTTTACCCAGTTCGTGCATCTGAAGCTGCACAAGCGGCTCCACACGAACGATCGGCCGTACGTGTGCCAGGGCTGTGATAAGAAGTACATCAGCGCGTCCGGCTTGCGAACGCACTGGAAGACGACCAGCTGCAAGCCGAACAATCTCGAGGAGGAGCTCGCGATGGCCGCCGCAGCGACCTCGGAGTGTTTAGGTAAGTCCGACCGGCTTAAGCGTCTTTAACTCCATCTAATGCGCCTATTCTCTCTCTCTCTCTCTCACTCTCTGTCTGCACAGATAAGGATGGTCAGCCGGACGGTGAAGGTGGTCGCGACTTTTACGAAATGTCTCACCTTCCGGCATCGCACCACGGTAATGGGACGGGCGTGCTGCAAACGACGACCGCCCCATCCGCCGCCCAACCTCAGCCCACACCGCACTCGCACCATCCACACGGTGGAATGGCCCATCACCATGCCGAACAGGTCATACACAAGGTGTCGGCGGGCAAGATCCACCAGCAGCAGCAGCAGCAGCAACACACGAACGGAACGGGCCCAAGCAGTAATGGTACGAGCAACAACAACAGCCCGAACAGTACCAACCACAATCTACCGTCACCGCATCTACACTACGGTGGACATTTGGTGCAACCGAGCACGAACGGTACAGCAACCGTTGGTGGTGGGTCGGGAGCGACTGCCACCCAGCACGAGCCCACCACCCGGCCGAGTGTGATCGAGTCCAGCCAACCGATGGTGATCGAGTGTACGTAGCCCGGCGTGATACGGCTCCTGGCCACCCGGTTGCCCTGAGGACTGTGTGAGCGAGTGCTTAACCGAAGGCTTAACCGAAACGTTCGCATCGAGTATATTTATTGTTCCGCGCGTACTGTGCGCTGCCGGTAGAGACCGGTAGGTTCGTGGTTTTTGTTTTAAATGTAAAAAACCGCGTCCGGTGCGGCCTGTTTAAGCCGCGTTTGTGCGGCGCGTACGTATTAAGTGGTCTTAAGAACAGCGTAACTTATCCAGTTAGATGTAAGCGTAGGTTTGTTGCAATGGCTGGCGCATGTAAATAATGGCTGTAATCCGGAACATCCGTGGGACAATGTTTTCCCCCCCCCCCCCAAACACCCCGCCCAAACCAGGGATGTTTCCCCACCTAGGTTCGAATTTGTGATCAAAATTAGTTTTGCTCTGTAAGCCGGCAAACGAATTATTTGTGGTTCTTTCCCTTCTTCTGCTTCTTCTTCTTCTTCTTCTCTATCTTCTTGTTCGCCGCCCCCTCCTGCTGTGGTGCGTGCATGCGTGTGTGTGTGCGCGCGCGCCCGTTTGCGTGTGGCACTTTGAAGTGTAGAGACTGGGAACGCTCCACGATAAGACACGCCGGTAGCGTTTTATGCGTGGTAGAGCTACGAACGGCTACTGATAAATATACATATATATATATAGATACATATACTTATATATATATATAACATAGATCTACATAATTAGAACATGAAACGCATCAAAGATCAAAATTGAAGTCTGATAGCAATTAGGGATATTTAGGTTGTTCGTTCGTTCTCACAACATAGCTCGTTTGTTTATGTGTGTGTTTGTGTGTGTGCGCGTGTGTGTATGTGTGCATGCACAGAAGCTGGCCCCCGGTGGTCCACTGGGTTCGGACTCGAACCACTCGACTGACTGATAGTTTTCCTTGGTGTACACCGGGCGCGCGTGGGTGCAACCGGATGCACCGAGCATCCCGAGGGTGGCCGGGACACAGCCGGGAAGCGGATCGTACCATACATTTACCTGTGACAGTGCTCGTTTTGTCTCGCATTGTTCCATTTCCGTTGTGTTTTGGTGTATGATTCGTTCCTTCCCCAACGTCCCACTCCCCCCCTCCCCCATACCCGGTACAGGGAAACCCCAGATTAGATATGTAAGTGAGAATGTGACATTACGGGGGGGGGGGGGGGGAGGGTGACCTTAGCAAACATATACGAGTGAATGCACGAGTGCAAAAGTGGAGAGAAAATTTTTACTGTTAAGCTAAACTGAAAAACAAAAAAACAAAACCCTTACACAATTAAACACGCAAAACACTAAACAACACACAAATACACATACACGGGGCAGAGAAGGAATATGTGCGGATGTAATTGAAAATTACAATTCACAACTTAGCTGAAGATCGGTGCTTTTTCAAAACCGGTGTATCCCGCGATAAGGGTAACAACCTTTGAACGTGGAACGCGGTACTAATACTATTACTCAGAGTTAAGATTTAGATTAATGAATAACATTATATCAAACAAACAAGAAGAAAAAAAAACAGAGATGAAAACATTAAACAAAACACACAGCAAAAAAAAAACAGAAACAAACATTTATAAACTAAACTTTATGCGCGTGAAGTGCGGTGAAAGAGATGGAGATGATCGTGAGATGGAGTAAAATCGTGTGGAAAAAAAACGGATAGAAAAAGAAGAAAAAACATGTATAAAAACAGATTAAAAAAGAAAAATACGTTGGTGCTAAAACCTGGAAAGAAGGCGAAGGAAAACAGTAAGCGGACGGTAAATAGTGAAAAATGATAAAACAGAGCGAGAATATAACAGTTACGATTAAAAAAAGAAAAAAAAAACAAAAACAAAACATTACCCATAACACCTTTGCCTCTGTAAGAGCAACAATAAAATAAAAAGAAAATGAAAAAAAGTATCAAGTAAACAAACAAAGCGAAGAAAAAAAAGAAAAGTTTATACAAAATAAAACAAACAACATAAAAGTAATACAATTCGTAAAAAAAGGAACACACAAAAACCAGAACGCTAAAGCGCGTAGGAATCGCTATAATTGGATGCTCGTTTTTCCCCAAACAGGCCGCATTCTGCAATGTAGTATAAACTCTACCCAGAACCCTTTAGGGTCAGTACCGGGACGCAGACATAGAAGCGAACAGTTTGCAAATGAAAACAAACATGGCAATCAATGCTTTGAAACAGTGGCCAAACCGATTCTAAAACAAACGTCTGTTAGCCAGATCAGACTGATCCGTTCTTTAGCACATCCTGCTTTTTGTTTTCTATGTTTGATGTTTGATGTCGGGTCGCACACTGGTGCGTCATGCACACGGTGTTACCCTTTCCGTGTAACCTTATTACTCATCCATCTCACGCACATCAGCACACGCATACAAGTTCACACTGAAACACGAATCGAACGTTGAATCGATTGAGGCTTTTGGAGCTGCAACTGTCACGCACCGTTCGCATGGGCGTGCTTTTTGCTTCATGAAAAGATTAAAAAAACAGATCTTCTTTGTTTTGTTTGGTTAGTTATGTTTATCGTTTTGTATTTCGTTCGTTGATCTTTGTTTTGTGGTTTTTTTTCCTACCTTTTGCTTTTGTGTATAGAGCTTAGTCGGGGAGCAATTGTGTTAGCCAATTAAGTCTGCAATAGTTGCGATCTTGGCAAAGATCAAAACCTACAACAGGATATTTTCTACGATAAGTGAGGAAAGGTGAGAAGAGAATGGAATGATAGCATAGAACAGCATAAACATAATGATACGCGCACTATCAACTACAACAAGAATAACAACAAGAAAAAAAGCAAACTCGATCACACGAGTTGAAAACAGAGAAATGTTGATCATTTTCCATCACGTTTTCCATCCGCGTTTGTTTTTTTTTACGATTGTAAGAAGTACTTCGGGATCATCCCGGGGGAGAGAAAAAAAAAATGAACAAAACTGACTGATTAATTGAATTAGTGCGTTACTACTTTTTATCCTCTTTTTATGTTGCATGTGTGAAACGGGGAGCGAAGCAAACGATACTCACGATGCAAGCATTTTAAATTCGTTTAGCGAGCTAGGAAAGCGACGTTAGGAAAATGCTCCTGAAATAGTGTGTATTTTTGTTTGTTGGTTTGATTGTTTTTTTAAATAGTACTATTTGTTTTTTTTTTTTGCTCTAAAGAAAGGACAAACGAATGCAACGCAAACGAGTGTAATATTAGCGCAATAGCATTAGCGTAAACTGCTAAAACCGTAGCTTAACATAGATTGCAGGACCACTTTTTTTCTGGGAATTAAGTCAAACAGGCGATCGCATAGTTGATAACAGGAGTTGATAACAAACCCGCGTGACACTTGCTGCTTGTATAGTATAGGAAGGCAATGGAACGGAAGCCAACATCCAGCATCCCGCTGGGTGGGCTTAGAACAGGGCAAAGGTTTGTTTGTGTGTTACGAGACAAAAATAGAAGAAGAAGAAGAAGAAGAAGAAGTAATGACATTGAATGAAACAATGAATAATCCTTAACCGATACGCCGATGAAGCAAATACGAACGCTACCTTACTGATAATAATTTAAACAAAACAAGAACATATGAAGTAAGACTAAAGGATAATTAACTGCTGTAGCCGTAAGTGAAAGTGCTAGTGGGCGAGCAAGGGCAACGGATATGCCCGCGCCAGCTAATATGCGTGCGTGAATGGGAAACGAGTGGAAATCTTTATAAAAATACAGAAAATCTTTACTGAAAAAAAAAAAACACCACCAACCGTATCGATTTGTGGATTTTTCAAACATCCGAAAAGCGAGAGAGAGAGAAAGAGAAAGAGTGTGTAAATATGAAAGCGAAATTAGGAGGTGTGTAAAAATGAAACCGAAACTGCGATCTAGCTGCGGCTGGTTTTTGTTTTGTTAACGTGTTTGAATTGCGTGATTGAATGATTCTGTGAAATATTCGCCACTGCATCACAATTTTATTTTGTTTTCGATTTCATTTCTGTTTTAATCTTATTTATATTATTCCTTCCTGGATAATTGTACTGAAATGGTAACATTTGCTTCCATACTTTTTAAAAATATATTCCATCACATACAAATCTTTAAGGCGTAACATATTTAGTGCATTCTTGTTTCAAAACTGGCTGCTTATATGTTTCGTGTTTCATTTTCAATACTAGCCATGAAGTAAAATTATTTATGTCTTTTTGGTTCATATTTTAGATGGACTAAGATAATGATTTCTAAGTTAGAACTGATTGCAAGAAACGGATTTCTATGTTACGCTATCATAATATCTGCTGGAGAAATATCAAGAGAAATACGTGTTACAAGACTACAAGTAATGGAACAATACCATAAGTGGAACTTATCGATAGATGTCATTTATTTAATTTTAATATCCATTTAATCTTCCTTAATTTTTTTACATAAAAGATGGTCAGTCCATACTGTTTCATTATTTCATACAACTAGCTACAAAACAAAATAATGCATGCCACTAATTTGAAATGTTTACACAAATACCCATTTCATCATGCAATAACGCAACCAGCTATTTGGTTGTGAACATAAGGGTTAACTCTACAACCGTTTCGCCGTTAGCGCTGCATCACTGCGTTGTTTGAATGTATGTTTTATGTTTCTACGCATACAATTTCATAATTTCAGCTTGTTTTTCAAAATAAAAACTACTATTTATGTAAAACATGTAACACATTTTCTTACTACTGAAATACACTTCTCAGTAATATTACATCTTGATGTTTTACTTGACTTCGATTAAATATACGGCTTGGCCGTATATAAGTGAATAATAACTTGACTTCGATGGTCGGAAATAGTTCTACATGTCTGATGTCGTATGTTCTCTTTCTCGTTAATACATTTTTTTTTATTTATGTTAGAATGGCCATATCAAAATAATTTTGCCATGTAGCAGGCTAGTTAGGCCTTCCTACGCGGGGACGGTCTGGATGTGATTTTAGACCCTAAATTTGCCAAATACAACACCGGGCGCCCCTCGTTAATGCATTTGTTAATGTTCATATCTTCATTTTATGATAAATGTGTTTAATTATGTTATTTTTTGTATTATTTTAACTGAAGAAATTCAAACTTGATGACATTTAGACACTATAAGTAATATTATCATTGTATTTCTATCATTATTTATTTTATTTTAGATTGGCATTGATATGAAAAAGTTAGTTGATAATTTGTATACAATATCACAAGAATTCTGTTATAAATGAATGTAAAAACTATTGAAATTTGAGTGAGGACAATTAAACGATCCACAGTGGTTGGCTGCTTACTTCATACTGACTCGTTCTTTATTACATGACATGACAGCATACATGACAGCAGCATTTATACCTTAAGTTTATACCTATATTTCAGTTTCTTTAATGTGTCAGTTGTACACCTAACACCTCCGCTCAACTGAACATTCCTAACTTGCTACGTAATTCTTCAAAAGATACTCGTGGTAATCCGCTATTTGTTCCTTAGTTGGTTTATAAAATACCTTGAAAATTCCTTTTTGAATCTTTTCCCTTATAAAGTGATAACGGATATCAATGTGTTTCATACGCTTTTGATCTCTTGGCTCCTCAGCTATGCGAATACACGATTGATTGTCTTCAAATAATGGTATTGGATGATCGATTTCGACTCCTAACTCTTCAAGCAAATTTTTCATCCATATAACCTCGCATGCAGCATGACTCAAAGAAATGTATTCTGCCTCCGTTGATGAAAGCGAGACTGTCGGCTGTTTCCTAGTCATCCATGATACACTAGCTCCGTATACTTGCAATACATTTCCGGATATAGAACGTCTATCTTCTACATCGTTGCCCCAGTCTGCATCGGCATAACATATTAGAGGTTGTTCTTCTCCATCTTTCTGGTATACTAATGCTAAGTTAATTGTCCCTTTTAGATACCTTAGTACACGTTTGAGATGGCACCAATGCACGTCTGTGGGTGCAGATTGGTATCGACTGAAGAAATTAACTGCCGCACTTATGTCTGGTCTTGACGCTAGAGCCAAATACGTCAAACAACCAATGAGTTCGCGAAAAGGTTTCTTTGTCAGATTATTAGAATTTCCTGCTTCTAGTTTTAAGTTTGGTTCCAAGGGAGTCGCTACTGGATTACAATCATTCATACCAAACCTCTGTAATAGATCGCCTATGTACTTTGATTGACTAATCTTCATAGTGCCTGTGCTTATGTTTCGATCTATTTTTAGCCCAAGAAAAATATTCAACTCTCCCATGTCTGACATTTCAAACTCCCGTGAAAAATGTTTCTTCATATTATCTATCAAACACATTTTGTCTGACGCAAGAATAATATCATCTACGTAGAGAAGTAGATAGACAATCGATTCTTCTATGTTTAGCTGATACATACATGTATCCATGTGGGATCGCTTAAATCCAAGCATTGTCACAAATGAGTGAAACTTCTCGTTCCAGCTCCTTGGAGCTTGCTTCAGCCCATAAAGAGCTTTCTTCAAACGACAAACAAGATTTGAATTTGCACTCGTAAGACTTTCAGGTTGCTTCATGTAAATTTCCTCTTTTAACACACCATTGAGGAACGCAGTTCGCACATCCATCTGATGGATATAGTACCCTCTCTTATTAGCTACCGCTAAGAGCGTTCTAATGGTGGTTATTTTAGCAACAGGAGCATAAGTCTCATCGAAATCAAAACCTAATCTTTGCGAGTAGCCCTTCGCAACTAGTCTGGCTTTGTATCTATCGATATTTCCTACCTCATCGCGTTTAACCTTAAAGACCCATTTGCAGTCTATTACGTGCTTTCCTTCAGGTCTATCAACTAGCTCCCATGTTTCGTTCTTCTGAAGCGATTCAAGCTCACTCTCGATAGCTGATTTCCAATGGTTCCAGTCGCTTCGTTTTCTCAGTTCAACAATGGTTGTTGGAATTTCATCAACATACGCCTCAGCATCCAATGCAAACACTATTGTTGAATGCACATCCTCCGCTGAACCTGTAAAGAGTGCACTGCCAGTATTCCCGTCATTGTCAACAACATAGTCTCGTAACTTACAGGGAAGTTGGCGCTCCCGTCCGCTTCGCCTTGTGGATACTGCGTCAGAGCCGTATTCACTACCTGTTTGCGAAGGGAGCGCGTCGGCATCTTCATCGTGATCTTCATCCGCTGTTTCGCCAGGATCGCTCTTCTGCTCGCTAGTTCCAGTTGTCAAATACTCAGAAGCTTCAGATGCATCATCCATTATATCTTGATGCTCATCTTCTCCAGGTTTGAAGAAACCCGTTACTGGTTCCTTGTACTGTATTTTAACACTTTCGTCGAACACAACATCTCGTGATTTGAGTAGTTCTCTTGTTCTGGGGTTCCATATCTTGTAGCCATTAATAACATAACCAACCATTATGTTCTTCTGACTTCTCGAGTCCAGCTTTTCTCGTTTTTCTTTTGGTATCCAGGTATATGCGATAGAACCAAACACACGCATTTTGTCTACACTCGGTTTCTTGCCGTGCCACATCTCAAAAGGTGTTTTCCTTTCGTCGACAGCCGATGTTGGACTTCTGTTTAGGATATAAGTGGCAGTGAGTACAGCTTCACCCCACATTGTTTTCGGTAAACCAGAATCCTGTAGCATAGAACGACTTTTATCCAACAAAGTGCGATTTAATCTCTCCGCTACACCATTTTGTTGTGGACTATACGGCATAGTAGTTTCCATCTGGATTCCCTTTATGCGACAATATTGTTGGAAATTGTGGCTTGTATATTCTCCCCCATTGTCGCACCTTAGTCTGATGATTTTCATATTAAAGAATGTTGTTACTTGTTCGTAGTATTGTTTAAACTTTTCCAGAACCTCCGATTTGTTCTCAAGCAGATAAACCATGGTG
>CM032178.1:35472517-35494569 GCA_018908115.1 Anopheles rivulorum | reverse complement strand
AATCCGACCGGAACGTATCACTTGGACGATGCGCCTTACAGTGCACAGCCGTCCGAAGTCACAATGGCCGAAGGACAGCAGCAGCAAGATCGGGAAGGTAAGGCATGGGCGATCGCACAGAAGGTGTCACCTTCGGGGTCAGCAAAGGGTCAGCAAGAGGTCTCGGGGATGCTTTTCACGAATGGCAAGAAACCGCAACCCTTATGCAAGCGAAGAGAATCATCTTACTTACAGTAAGGAAAATCATTTCCCCTTCTGTACGGAATGAATCCCATTTCCGGCACGTGGTGTTTTGTTATTCGCCTTCTTCTGTGTGTTGTTGCTGTTATTTTTGGACTGACAAACGGTTCGATGCATACGGGAAAAAGTTGCTTCTGTGTGGTGTGTCAACTTGGTTCGGAAAATGTTCCCCAAACGGTTCCGCAGAAGTGTGCATTAGGGTGAAAGAAGTGAGTTGCAAAGGAGAGTGTGTGAAGAGTGAAAGGAAATATCCAAATATTGTTCTTTCTATTGGCCTAAAACCTTATTAAGGTCATGCCAGCTACAAAATGGATTAATAGACTTATTTTTACCATGGAGTTCGAATGCCCGAGCTTGCTCTGGGGGTTGAGATCACTGGGGAATGCCCACTCTGTTGCATGAAGACCGATGTTAGTGTTGAAGACGATAATAATCACTATTAATTAAATGTTTTGGTCTTATATTGTAAAATAGTGTGACGTTTTATTGAATGTAACCGTTAAATCTAAAAGTTCCCTAAAGAACATCTAATAATCGAGTAATTTATTAACCAAATGCTGGAAATATCTCGATTTGGCAAAGTGACACAGGTTTTATCTAAAACGGTGATATTTTACTAACAATTTGTTAACAATTTGATCGTGAAACTGAATAAATCAGTTTTAAAAATTTAAACTTTCATTAAGAACGTAAATAAATTGTGTTAAATCTTCTGTGTAAGTTTTTTAGGTCATTCCATGAATAGATTTTCGAGATAGTCAGAAGAATAAATTAACTGTTTGGAACATAATGAAGATATTTGTGGGTGAAATTGTTATAGCTTGTAGTAGATAACCACCGGTGAGTTTCACAAAAAAAAACCCATAAATGAAGATTTGTTATTGGATTTTAATACAATTTTCTTTATTACAAAACAATAGCTTAAACCAGTAATTCGTAATATTTCCTAATGAAAAATTGTATCGATCATTCCGTAGTACAACCGTAAGGAGAAATGGCGCGATTCTCTATTTTGTTAAGCGGATTGCATACTTTTAGGATGATTGTCACTTGTAAGGTGCATGAAGCATTACCAAACTCATTGCTTTAGAAAAGCAAACTGCATTTGTTCTAATTATATCCATTTTAACTAACAATAAATCACCATTATATGCAAGCTTTTGGTAGCATTTTCGGTCAGGAAATAAATTAACCTCTCGGACATACGATACGCCTCGATCATTACCGACAAAGAAGCAAAAACATTCTTTTCACATTATTCATTTTTTTCCCCCCGAGGTGGTTGTTCTTACCATTTGCTTAGGCCAGTGTATCCATCTTCGAAACACAAACAGCTCGTATGGACGTCTTGAATCAGGCTTAGAAATCCTGTTTATGACATGAAACGAAATAGAAGGGGAACAGAAAAAAAACACAGTAAGAAAAGCATTTGTATACTGTCCATCGTAATTGTAACGAGTCCGAGTTGTTACATTAAAAGACCCCTAGCCCCGTCAGCGTTACAATTGTGACCTCATTTAAATAATCCTTTATTAGGAAAATTAGAAACCTGTCCCCGGTACGGAAGATCCCGACTCCTTTCGGCAACCTTTCGAACTGCATCGAAAAAATGGAATCGTTGCAAGGGGGAAAAAAAGCAGGTTACATCGGCCACACGAGGTGCAAATCCTTCCCTGTCAGTTGTGCTGTTGTGTTTGAGTTTTAAGAAAGGGGGTTTGCTTTTAAAATTTATGGACCCATCCCCTCAGCCTGGAGCAAGTTGCTGTATGGCAAATCGAAAAGTGAAGTCTCCGATGGAGAGAAGCGAAAAAAAAAGCAGTTCCTTCCTTGCCAACCTTTCGAGTAACAGGCTTGGCGCACGTTCGCTCACCGTACACGATCGGACTAATGTGTTTCTAATCATAATTTATTCACATGCTTGTAAACAGGCCCAGTTGGATGTTTTTCTTCGGTCGTCGTTGCAAAAATTAGACTAATAAGCGATCTCACAAGAATAATACAAAAAGAAAAAAGAAAAACAGATAGAAATCCTAAAACCGACGTCGTCGACGGCGAACAAAGCAAGAAATCAGTTTCACGGTGGAAGGCGAACCGGTTTCTTTTCTGCTAAGGGAGTTTTAGTTTTTGTTCTGAAAAGTCTCATTTCCCGGTTCGTTGATGAACTGAAGAAAAGTGACATGTAGAGAAAAAAAAGAGTTGGAAGAATTGGTCGTGAAAGGACACAGAATGTAAGAAATATATAAACGAGATTTCGACAAGAGATTGCTGGGGGCTGTCATAAATGACATGGTTTTCAAGGAATTCAGCCCAGCAGTACCGTTAGCGGGAAGAATTTCGGGACAGCAGCGCAAAACGAAGGATCTATTTCACATCTTGATCCTTCGCTAATGCTTCCTTGCTTATGTCTGTTCTGTGCTTAAAAGCGAGCGCCTCGGTGTATGGCGTTGGTAAATGCAAATTTGCGCACGTGAGATACGTCCAGCTGCTGGGGTCATAAGGATATATTTTTTTCGGTATTAAAAAAAACACCCGACGAATGTCCAAGAACCGGCCCGTACGAGGTTGACATTAATCTGCGATTTTGTGACCTTTGGGTGATCGACTTTACACTGACGTGTTTGTTGTATTTGAAGCCCTAGAAATAGAATATAACGTTTAGAATATTATTACTAATACTTTCTACTTGCTTTTATCTTTACAGAGCTGGTAGGACCACGTAGAGGACGGTGTAAATGGTTTAACGTCGTGAAAGGATGGGGCTTCATCACACCGGATGACGGTGGACAGGAAGTGTTTGTGCATCAGGTAGGAACTGAGCAATATTCACATATTAAATGAGCTAATATATGTGTAACATTTTTTTCCAGAGTGTCATACAGATGGGAGGGTTCCGTTCGCTCGGTGAAAACGAGGAGGTTGAGTTTGAGTCGAAGCTAACGGGGAAAGGATACGAAGCGACCCGCGTCTATGGACCTTCGCATGCCGAGTGCAAGGGAAGCGACTTTCGACCGTACAGCAAAAAGCGACGGTTCCGAAAAGTGAGGTAAATGGCGTGTTTGTAATTTAATTGATTATTGCATACAACTTCTTACGATACATCTTTATTTACCTCCATCCAGGTGCTACAATTGTGGAGAGTTTGCCAACCACATTGCGTCAAAGTGTGCGCTAGGACCACTGCCAAAGCGTTGCCATAACTGCCGAAGCGAAGACCATCTAATAGCGGACTGTCCAACGAAACCACCAGCAAAATGATTCTTCCTAGGAAAGCGATGCGATTTCGTTGCTTTTAGCTTAGTGAAACATTTTGTGTTTAATGACCAATATCCTTTTAATCGTAAACTAGTTGTAACGAGCCGTGGAAAGTAAAACGAATGGAAAATTAGTAATAAAAGAAAAGATTTATATCAGCTAAACAACATCGTCGATGATACAAATTCTACTTCTTTCAACGTTCTTAAAGCTAAAAGATGACAGAAAAATATGATTTTTCATTATAGTTGATGTTTTTCATTGCTGAATGCTCTCACGTTTCATAAAATGGTTATGAAAGATCGATTCATGATATTAAATTAATCTATTATTAATCAAATCAGCAGAATCACCCAGCAGAGTAATAATCGATTGATTTGAAATTATGCAGTGAAACTTAATGTTTCATTTGTTAAAGATATCAAATGATCGTCAAGTAAATAAATATAAATTTAGAATTTATTTCGGCAAATACCTTTCATTACTCGAGGTTCGCCGGTTCAACAATGCTCTCTAGCGGCAAGAATAGCAACTACTCCTTCTTTTACAGCTTACTATCCTGACCACATGAAGCGCTGTACGCGTTTACAATTGCTTCGATTAGCACAACACAGGTGGCGCTAATGTGCAGATTTCAAAATATGTGTTTTAGATCGGTTTGACCGTTTTTGACCGATTAGATGCATTTCAGAATGAAGCAGGACTTGTTTTTTAATACATATTTCTTACACGTAGCTATGTTTTTATGATAAGCAGTAATAGTTATAATAAAAAGTGATATCGATGTTTAATTCTGCTCTTTTGGTTAATTTTCAAATTCAAAAAAACTTGTAATGGTTTGGATTTATGATCATCCAACCGATTATATAGATTGCTTTCATTTTAAATTATTTATATTAATTTTTATATTTTTTCATATACATATACAACAAAAGTATCTCAAACACTAAACCACACATATGAAACATACAACCGTTACGCACACATCTTCATCCTTCCATATCCTTGTGAGGATTATTCACTTACACAAGTGTTAGGAGCTATATCGCTTTAAATTCAGCAGAATATAACCGCCCAGTGGAAGTTACGGTTTTTCATTACGGTAATGTGTCACTTTCGGGGAAATTTTTGGACTTGCCAAGCCGTTCATCGATAAGGCCTCGACATGTTCCAATCACCATGATGAAGTGGGTTTGATGCGAGCTAGAAGTGGCATCCGTTGAGATGGAGCCGTGGTAAAGTGCTTAAGGAGCCTCTTAAAGCCATATAGACGGTGCAATATGATAGAAGGAAAACTCAACGTTATTCACGACTGCCTTTGTGGATCGCTTCATTTAATGGCACTCGTGTTTATTAGTTCGTTCGTAAGGTTATTAAAAGGATTAGTTTAACCATTACGAAAACAGTACATATATCTAGCTTTTATAAAATAATAGTAACTGCTTACCATTTGCTTTGGCGTTTTTTATATTGATCATATCCATAATTAGACCGTTGAAAACAATAAAGCACAAGCAAACTATTTGAAAGGAAATAAAATATGAATGATTAATGTGCTGATCTTATTCAATAACCAATAAGGTGATAAGTTTTATCATGAGCACACCTGTAAAGATCCGCTTTAAATGTTCCTCATAATCAAATATCGTAAAAACCTTTTAATTCTTGACGACAGAAAAAGTAAGAACAAAAAATACCACACACACACAGACACACATTTCCCGAAGTACAGGTGACACCTTTCAGTGCTTAATAATAAATTTAGTTTGAATTTTTTACCCAGGATGCAGCAAACCATAAAATCCATCACGCAAGGGACACCGATGAATGAATACCGTACGCGACCGTGGTTCCCTGTCCCCCCTCCCCTGAGTGGGTGGGCCCTTTCCTCCATCCCTCGTAGCAGTCATAATTTCATCTCCAATTTATTATCCACGCTTTTCCCTTCAGATATAGGCACACCGTGTGGAAGCGATTTGGTGTGAGGCTTCAAACACCTCAAACAGAAGAAGAAAAAGGAAGCAAAAAACTCACACAAACACACACACACACATGAATGTACGATAAGCACGTGAGAGAAGCATAAAAGAAATATGTAAGAAAAAAAAACACGTAAACTCGAAGGAAGGAAGAGAAAGTGATTCCGTTGTTCCTGCTTGTTACATTCTTCCACACGGCTTGGTTTGTGGTTTACTGATCGATTCATGATTCGCATTTTTTTTTTTCTCAGGATGAACCATGATGAGTAGAGGGGACAAAAGGGCAACGTGAAAGGATGGTTTCTATTCGATCCTTCACCCTTATCATTATCCTTCCGTTACGACCCTTTTGTTGTATGTGTGGTCGCGTTCAGCGATGTGTTTTTCCTTTTCGCTTCCTTGTGTCACTTCTAGTGTGATGCTTGGTGTATTTTGTTCCCCAGGTTTTTCTTTCTCTGCCATTTTCGTTCCTTCTCTCTCTTTCTCTCTCTCTCTCTCTTTCTCTCTTTCTCTCTCGTTAACACTCTAAGTTATCCAAATTTTTGTGTAATATCCTATTGTGGTAATGCTGAAGCATCCCGTTAACTCACGATGACACCCAATTGGGGATGGTTTGCGTAAGGTTTTGCGGCAACGATGAAGCGATGCATCTCAGGAGGCGTTTGGGAGGAATAATTTGCTTTTGAACGACCTCCAAAGTACCCGAACGTTAGTAATAGACGCTAAAGTCTTCTGTTGAAGAATGTGTCAATGGCAATGGAATGAGATTCGGGAAAATGGTTCAAGCTTAATAATATTGGAGAGTACCTTTAATTGCCAATTTTTATAATTTTTTTTACTGATGACAAGAGTATTATAATTTGAAAATAATACAGAATGTGTGAAAATAACTCGCGACATTTAAAGAGTTTATTTGAACAACTAAAATTTATATTAGAAAATTTAGGGTTAAATAAATTATTAGAGTATTGGCGAAGTCCCTAGGTTGTGAATCTTGTTACCCAGAAAAAAGCCAAGGAAAAATCAGAAATTTTATACTTTTTCTTAACTTATTTCATCCATATATTCTATACAAAAAACAACTAAAATCTTAATTGTAAAGAAAGGAATCTCGAAGAACAACTTGAACTATCAAACTTGAACCTGAGATTTGATACGATCTTCATTCGTCGAAGCACTACACTGCAGAAATTTATAGAAATCTTGTTGCAGGTAAAGTATAGAATTTACAGATCAGTTCAGGTCTTCGATACAATAACACGAATATAAACTGTTCAAAATTGTTTAAAAATCGGTTGTACCAGTGATGTCAAACTCATACTTATTCGCGAGATGCATGTAATAATGGATAAATTGAATCACCTAAATTTTATAACCATTTTCATTGAATGTACTAAAAAATACGTAATTTTCTTTCCATATTAAGAACATTAGAAGAGTAAAATATTGAACATATACCATTTGGTGCAGACATTGAGAAGATTTATTGTCCAAAACAGAGCTTTTTTCTGCTAATCCGATTGGGAAGGAAAACACAGAGCAAATTAAAGATACCTGATTGCACCTATCTCGCACCTAATGGTTATTCAGGCATTAGAGGTAATTATTGAATACTAATACCGGAGCAATGGAGTACCAGAGACAGTACGGAAATATGATTTGAAGTCATTCAGACTCTACAAATGTTGGTCCGTTCTCAGCCATTACACATGACTTTCAAGAAAGGCTCGAAGCTGGTTCCTGTATGTTTGTCTTAGAAAATATAGAGTACTGAGGAATTATTATCAAATAATAGATCATATCACAAGCAAAATTCTTCAAAAGGTATAATTCGGTTTATGAAGATTTTGGTTGGCTCATGAATCGCTCTTGAACATGTTCTTAATGCCTATGTACAACGAGAAGTCAAAGCTGTTAAACCCAAAACTCTCAATAGTTGTTTTAATGTTTGCAATTCTCTTTAGTTTTTATGATCAAATTGATCTTTTATTAAATGCAACTCCCCGTATTGAAAACGGAGTTAATCAAAATCAACAGCAGACAACATTTATTATACAAAATTTATTGATTTTCATCACATTCTATTAGAGTTATTTAGATAGTTGAAGTTCTCCTCAATCCTACGGGAGCCTGATTGGAAAATATCCCGAGTCGTATGTTCGACGTGACTGATTTATGCGATTAAATCTTTAACCAGAACAAAATATCGTAAGACGTTCGAGATTACCCGTTACATTAAAATAAAATAAAACAACCCCAACCGTTTACACTTCGTACACTAACAAACAGTAACATAACGAGTAGCTTGTCAAGAGAAGAAGGAAAAGAAAAGAATGAAAGGAAGGAAGGCAGAACCAAGAACCAGAAGAATGCATGCGGGCCTCGAACGGCCGCATAACACCCAGGCGTGTAACACACTCACACACACACACCGGTGCAAAGCAGTGGAAAGCTTCACCGTGGCACCCATGATCGGGATCAAAGGCCTCCACGTTTTGTCGTGCCGCACGACATCAGCGTGGTGAGACCCGTGCGACAGGAACGGCACTCTTTCGCCCGTTCCCATCCCATACCGTGGAATGCCGTCCGTACCGAAAGTTTCCATTCTACGAAATATGTCTACTATGCCGAGATCGTGCTCGATGTTCCTCCATAGCGATTACGTTGCTGGCCGTGACGCACCGGCCGTGCCGATGGTTTCGGCAAACCGGGCCGGAAATGCGGGACCAACCCGAAGGCACGGGATTGCGTTAAGGTATTCGGGGGAAAACCCGGTCGGTGGCTGGCAGGTGTTATGTAATTGAGAGTAAGTAGATGGTAAAGAATTTGAAAACGAGAAAAATTGAAGGTCGTTAATTCGTTGCATAACGCGGAATGGCAGCGAGTTACAGGATGTACAGGATGCATTCGCCGGTCGAACCGGTTGCATGCAAGTTGAAGAAGGTGCCCGTGCCCTTCTACAATTTTTGTTAGGGGAAGGTCAAATGTGTTTCAAAAATAAAGTAAATCATTCATATTGTACTCTCATTTTTGCCCAACCGAACTTCCAACTTTCAATCACTTGGTGTACCACGTACCAGGCGTCCGCTTTGCTTTGGACCCACGCAATGAATTTGACCTTTAGCTTTAGCGACTAGCGAAAACAACATCGTAAAAGCGAACATCGATGCTGAGAGTTACGATCGAAAGCATCGCCCCATCAAACATGATGGCACATCCTGCCGCCTTCAGGCCCGCGTTGCGAATGCACCAAAAGAAGCGCAGTTCAAACGTCAAGCTGTGTAAGCGGCGCGAGATGAAGATATGTATCACACAAACCTTAATAAAAAAAATGGACGAGTTTTTCGCAACAGAAAGAAAACTCTCCGACCGACCGACCGACCGACCGACCGAACGTGAAAGTCAGCCGCACCCGTCGAATAACCTACATACGGGGCACGGTACAAGCCAAGCAAAAGCAAATACGAACGATGGGCCGAGAGAAGCCGGTGAGGGGTAGGTGTAGGGCGATGGTCGGATGGTCGATTTTCCCTGGTATCCGATTTCGGCATTACATCGTCTCCCCGAAAGACTTGTCAATCGCTGAGAGTGTGGATGGATCCTTCTCCGACCGAGCAAGCACAAGGGTCGGGAAATTTGGATGCCTTTTTCTCGGGTACGATGGGCCCGATGATAAAAGAGTAGCTCCGTGATAATGGACATGTGCCTACTCCCGCTCATCCGTACAACACGCTCTCGCGTAGTGTCAACTCGTTTGCCGAAGTCGGTTTGGTGCTAGCCGACGCTCGGCGGACTCACCGTACTCGGCGAACGGCACGACAACTAAATAAATAAAACTATTTTTACTCTCACCGTGAATGGACGCACCCAAACGGCATCACCAGCAGCAGAAACAGCAGAAGCAGCAGCAGCAGTCAGCAGCAACACTACTGGCAGCACCATCAGCAGTTAGAAGCGGACGCGCTGTGACTTCGGTCTGTCTGTCCCGTCCGGTGCGCTGCACAAGTGTTGTGCTGCGAACGTGTGCGAACGTGTGGGTGCGTGTAACAGTGTGAACGGGTATTTTACGGCAAGGTAGTGTGTTGTTTGGTGCGCTTCTAGTAGGCGATGTAGTGTAGCTTCATCTGTCACGCTCGCTGCGTACAATACATCTAGGTACGCTCTCTAAGCGTGCTGTCAAATCCGGGAAGAGACGGTCGCGTGTGTGTGTGTATGTGTTTTTGTTGGTGTTTTGTTGGAAGGAATCGTAATCGTCGCATCATTTGCTGCCGTTAAAATGGTTACAACAGCATAACGATGCCAAAGTAGTTTGAAATTTGCAATCAAACGAGAGAGCGCCCAAATTCGGCGGTCCAATGTGCCTGTAGGCTGTATGTAAAGTGTTACCGTGGAACTTCCGGTGCCTATGTGACCCGCCCCAAAATCCGAAGCAACAAAACCCTTGTGTGTAGACAAAAAAAAACAACAAGCTACAAAAAACACACTCACCAAAGCGAACAAGCGGCCATTTCCTGATGGAAATGGGATGTTTTCTTTTGTTTTTTGTTGTTGTTGTTGTTTGGTGAGGATTGTGGAAGCTTGTGAGGTGTGCCACACCGTTCGCAGTGGTTTTACTAGGTGATCAAATCCAGCTGTTGATATGAGACGTCATTAGAAGCGAAGCGCATCCTAGTGGGCGGTGGCTTGTGGTGATCAGCTTTCGGATGTCTTTTCTTTTCCTTTTTTTTGGAGAATGTTGTTTGCCGTGGTGGATATGATGAATGTTGTATAAGCTATTTGACAGTAGAATCCCATCAAAAATCGTGCCTAAGAAAAATTGCCCAAAACACTAGAAACTGGGGATAAGAAAAGGAGAAATTTGGGGAAAACATCTATTTGTTTTAAATCTCCATTCATTCCGAATCGAAGAGAAGCTTCTAGTGTACAACGTTTCTCCTTGTATTATGGTTATTTACCGCAACTCCCTAGTACGCATATAGCGGCAATTGAAGCAAAAGTTGCACTCTTGTTTCTTGTTTTTCTCCAACAAAATCTTTCGCCCCGTGTGCATCCTTTTTTGGATCGCGTCCAACGCGTTTGAAACCGGAAGCCAACGGTGCGACCACCTGGCCATTCGAAAGGGATGGGCCACGCGCGCACTAAGCTACTAAGCGAAACCATGCTCGATCCCCTGCTATTGCGTTTGCTACGCGAAGTCGCAAGAAAACTCATCATCTGTCGCTTGCGTGCGTGCGTGAGAGTGTACCGTGTGTAGCGTGAGAGATCGCGAGATCGGAAGAGATGTGAGAATCGTAACCGATGACATCTTCCGATTGGGAGTTATGAGTGTGGGGGAAGGAAGNAGAGAGAGTGAGAGAGTGTGTGAGAGAGAGAGAGAGAGCACAGAGCAAACTAGAATGGGAGTAAGAGAGCACGATAAGCGTGTGTGCGAACGTGAATGCGTGAATGTGTGTGTGCGTATGGAGTTGAGAAGATGGTTTTGGGGAGATGAGAAAATTACATAATATTTTCGTCCTAATTGACAATTGTAATAAATTATACAGTGCTACACTCCGCTTTATCGTCGCACGGAAATAGCGTGTCAGCAAGTGAGTGGCGAGCGGGCGGGGGAAGGCAAGGAGTCAGAAGGGAAGACATGGTGGGTAGGTGAATTGGTGAAGGGGGTGAGTAGTACGTGGGGAAAATTGTTGGTGGCGGTACAGCGATAGCGGTGTATGCAAACAGGTGGGGCAGCAATTCGCACCATCCAAGAACATCGCAACAACTGCCTCGTTTGTTGCAGCAGGCGTCAGCCTTTAAAAATTGGGTTTTTGTTGCGAATTCTTACACGCTGGTTAATGTGTAACGCTGGTGTAACGTTGGTAACGTACGGTTAAAGCGTGCGTTGCTAATATGTTGGGCAAAAGGCAATCTAGTAGGTGCATGTGCTTTCGGTGTTTCTTCATCTGGATCGGTAAAGTAACTTTTGCAAAGCATTGTAATACGAATTCAAACATTTCCAATTCTCGCTTTTAAACAAAAAAAAAACGGCAGATAATCGTTGTGTGAAAAAGTTCTGTGAGGAAAAGGGTGAGTGTGCATCGATGTATGTGTGTCCGTGTCCGTTTGTGTGTTTATGAGTTCGTACGGATAACGAATAAATCGCGTGGAAAACAGGGCAAAAGGGAGAACGGGGCGTCGGTTGTAAAAGGGAAGTGTCCCAGCACGCGCCTTAAGGTGTGTCCGTCGTGGGAAGGCCAAAGCCTAGCGCAAAACAACTTCCAACAACTTGCAGCAAATAAATCCCGACATTCAGCGAGCAGGATACGTAAGGGCCGTACACGCGCAAAAAAAAGGGATAGAAGCGCCCGGCTGGCGACAGGAGAGACCTCCGACGAAGTCTCCGCTTGGTGTGCCACGCGTGGTTGACAGTGTCACATCGGCGATATCTACCCGTGGACGGCATTTGACATCGGGCAATAAGGCAAAATCGGTCCCCAATAATCCAATTAACATACCCGGCTGCTAATATCGAATATTGCCCGCATCGAAGAAATACAATCACAAACGACAAAAGCAAAACAAATAAAAAAAAAAAAACACGACGAAAAAAGTCGGAAATCAACAACAACAACGAGAATAGGCATACAACGGAGGCCTTCCATCCCCTGTCGCCACCATCCGGTACGATCAACTCGCATTCGATTTTCACTCGGTTAACGGACGGGAACCGTAGAGGTGAGTGGTGCCATTCGGTCTGTCTGTGTCCTACCATGCCCGTCTACCTTGCCATCTGCCCGTCTCCACCTTTTCTTGGTGCTTCTCTCGATTGTTATTTGTTACTTTGCAGCTTATGGGAATGTGGAGGTTTTATGGGTATGGCTTGACGATTAGGACTGCATTAGGATTCGAATTCCACCCACCACACTTCCAACCCCTTCTCTCCCCCCCCCCCCCCCCCCCCCCCCCCCCCCCCCCCCCGTTCGGGGTATTAGGTCAACATCCTGCAATGGTGACGTCATGGGGAAAACATAGTGGCAAGGAGTGGAGCCATTCGTACGACTCTCCTTCGACTCCTCACTCTCTCACGTAGCTGTGAGCGTAGTGTAGGAGGGATGAAGGTGGGCGAGTACACGAACGACACCGCATTAGCATTCAGGATGTCGTTCGAGTTCTAGCAATGAGAGATACTTTCCCCCCATGACCGGTGGTGGTGTGTACATTAAACTTTATTGCCCATTTTGCTTCTTTTTTTGCTTCCCACGAGAAGGCTCTAAGGGATGGGAAGGGAGGAAGAGGACGAGGGGATGAAGGGTGTTGAGACTACATAATCAAGCAGGCAAGCAAGATACGATCGGTGGAAAGTCAGGGAAAAGCAAACATCCGTACCACGGGCAGAAGAGCACGTGGAATGGAAATTGGAGAATGGGAAACTGAAACGGAATTCGGAAATCAAAGAAACTCATTGGTAAATCATTGAGCAGCGTGGAAGCCAAACCATACGAGAATGCATGAAAAACGCATCGAGGGGAAAACAAAAGTAAAACAATGGAAGGAGGGAGAGTGTTTGCGCCAGCATTTAAATTTCAGATTTACTATGGCTTTATTACATTCTTGCGATGTAATTATTGTAAGTGAGTTGTCGATATTTCATTCACATTGGTATGATCTTAGAGAGATTTGAAAATTAAGCTTAGCTTTAGTTTATTTGTACCACTTTTGTCTTTAGAACTGGATGGATGGAGAACATTATACACTAGAATTAGTGAAGGGAGGAATTAGTTTGTCTCATAGATGATATCAAAATATAATATATTTCTAGGTAGGACAACTGACCAAGATCTCGCCAGATATGTAATAGAAGCCTTATTGTGTGAAATTCCGTAATACAACAAGGCTTAACATTAGTTTTGAAAGATAAAACCATTTTTAATTATCCAAAGATAATGTCGAAATATTCATATAGAGTCTTCTTCCCAGATTGGCTTTCCCATAACATTTGCTAACAATAACATGTGCATGTCATTAAGAAATTAAGAATAAGAAATAACACTACATAAACATAAAACATTAATACATAAAACATACTTCAAACAGCAGTTATTCAAAGGCTTAAAAATGTTTAAGCTTTTTGCAAATTTAGTATCGTTTATGCAATTGGCTTTTAATTTTTCATAACTTATATTTAAAGTTAGTTAGCTAAATGTGTTTGATCATCGAATTCTTGAGTAGAAATGTGCCGGAAACATATTTTGCTAATCGTTTGCAGTGATAGAAACTTATAACGCTTCTTAATTGCATTACCCGAAACAGAAATAAATGTTTAGTTTACAAATAACAGAATATTCCGTATACAACCAGTTTTAAACTCCAAAATAACTTTGCAGAAACGTTTTATTTACCTTTTATCTGTTCACTAGCAGTTTTTGCCAAGTACGCTTAACAAATAATAGTATGTAATATTAATATTGCCTTGAACGATCATTTACGTTAAAATGTATAGTGTAATTTAAACAATTATACTTTTAATTTACATGAAAGATTCTTACAAAATTATATGCAAAATATTCTCATTTAGCAAAAGAACATAACTTCTATACTTCCCTTCAGCATAATAAAACATATCACTGCTATTGATTGTTCTATATTATCTCGATTTTTTAACAGATACCCCTACCTTAAGAATTAAACTTGCTAACTTGAGAGAACCATGAAGAACTCCATTTTCGTGTTTGATCTGTCCTGTCTAGATACGTGACTTTAACTATCCAGAGTTGTAGAAATATTAATTTCTGTAATTTCTGTAATTTCTAACTTGGTTTCCCACCGGATGTGTTGGATATCCATAGATTATTATGTAAACTATTTGTGAAAATCAAAAACTTCGTCACTAAACTGCCAATTAGACAATTTTGTCCAGGGTAAACGATGTTTTCCTTGTTAGATGCCTTGAAATTATATGGAATAGTATACTAATTCTAGGTTTTGATTAAGAAAAACCCCTCACAGGAGATGGTATTTTCTTAGTTTGGATGGTAGTTTCTTGACGACTTAAATTGTTCCTTAAAATTGTTATACTTCTTCTTAATGAGAATTTATGAAATATAAAAGAGTTTTTTTAATACAAAACTCTGCCTAAATCTCCTAAGCGAGACATTAAACATACGATAAAATTGATTGCTTAATGTATGAAAATCTAAAAGAAAGATATTTTTAATTAAACTTTATTAATTGAGTTCCATACGTTAAACAAGTTGTTTTGGTAGCATATTCCATCGTGAAACCAGTACAAAATGTAAATGATAGGTGATGATAGTACATGTGCATAGGCCCTTTCCTAAGAAAGGTATTCTAGTCAATCGAGCCATTCTCCACTGCGGCCAAAACGAACCAACAATCTGTAGGAAGTTCATCATTGTTGAGCATATGAGTATCCTCCCGATGGTATTCGACCATCGGTCTACCTTCACTGGGGGAGATCATTCATTCCATTGTACGAGCTACATCGTCACAAATAATACTCATCAACCACAATGCGATGGCCACGGTTGGCATGGAGCTACGACCAGAATGCATTCATCATTCAATCAGAGGGTCAGAGTCTATCAAACGGACAACGATGCACCCATGCACATGGGCACGGCACGTGCAGGACTTGCCAGTTTGTCAAGCGCTGGTCGCTGGATAGCTGGATGGCTGATGGGCTTTTGGTGATCAGGCGGGTCGGTTCAGCTAATTAGATTGCTCGTTCGCAGCCGGCCCGAGTGTATGCCATCGTTTTGCAAAACAGCACAGCGAACGACGCCGCCCGAGGAGGCAACTGGTCTGGCGAAACGAAACCAACCAACCATCCAGGATGCATTCATTTGTCAGCACCAACCGTGCACATGTCATCGGTCTGTTCCGTCTGTTCCGATTCCAAGGACTCCTGCTTTGGGGCAGGTTCGGTGCGTCGTGGTGCGAGCGCCGGTTGTGATGAAGCCGACTCGTACCGGGTCGTGTTTGAAACATTAAAGCGCTCTACCGCCAAAAGCGCCAGTTCCGTGTGACTTCTTCCGTGACTATGGGGCGCGGTTCACGGCACTTGGAACACGCGACCCACTCTCGTTTCGTGAAAGAGAGTGCCGAATAACGGCACAAAAAAAGGACATCGCTACTCCACCCGGCCACCCACCCACTCACCCAAAAAGGGGGTGAATGGTTCGCGACCGGTTTCTTATCGGCTTCGCGTTTCCGTACGATGGAGACGACGACGACGACGACGATGACGACGACCGACTACAATGACGGCGACGACAAGTCAATTGTGTCGAGAGGTTAACGGGAAGCTCATGTCCTAACACCGTTTGCCGATGTTGCATGTTGGAACTGCACTGTTTGCGCTTTATGCGATCGTCCCATTCCCCGCGTGTACGGCCCACTCCAATGCTCCACCGGTGCTCCGGTGCACCGTATATGGTGGAAGTTTTCTTTGGAGTCATGTTCAATGGCCTCAAAAGAAAAAGAAGGCGAACGAAACGAAACGAAGCGAATACCATAGTTCACTTCCTTGTTGACTCGCTAGTGCCGTCGGTCTGCATCGGTGACTTGGTCACGTCAACGGTTTGCTTCTACTTGCACTCCACGCATCTCCACGGTCTCCCAGCCTGGGTGAAGTGTACATGTCATCAGCCTATTTCAATTATGCTCAAGGTCGGGCAGAACACACACCGGGAAGGTCGGGAAGCAGCACTCACAACAAATCTAGGTCGAGATGGAGACGGAAGTGCGTGGGCGAAGCGAACAGGAAAGAAACGCATCGCTTATGCAATAATGTGCATGTGCATGTGCATGTAGCGGACTGGTGAAGTGGATTTTGTGGCGGCACGATCCGGTATGCTGGTTTTGCACAAATCATGCCGTTCAACGTTCTTCGCATTCGGCGTGATTCGGCTTGCGATGCTCGTTAGTAGCAGAAAACCGTATCTTTTGTGTCGAGGGCGAAGAGCGAAAATCAAATTTGACAAAAACGAAGTACCAACAACGAAAAAAAAAGAAACACAAAAAAAATGAAGGAAAACACACCCTTTCCAGCATGGTCTACCAGCATGGTTGCAGAAACCGAGTGGATTTTATCTTCGCTTCCCACTAGAACGGACAGATAAGGCAGTGTTTGATCTCGTTTCTGCTACATTAGGCTCACTTATTCACGGATGCGTTACGTCCTATCGCATCATGTTCGCCGGGCACTGCGTCACGTGGTGTTTGGGGGAGCAAATTTTATCGTTTATTTATTCGATTAGGCTTGGCAGTTGGAAAGCACTGCACACAAAAGCCCACCAATAATGGTAACCAATCGCGCTAATGTGCTTTTTCTTTGCTTCTTTTCCCCCATTACAGTACCACCCGCCAATTCATGAGATGCTGTTGCAGTAATAGATCGTCATGCTCTATTTTGTTCAACTCCTGTATACACCTTGAACCCGTAAGTGATCGCCCATCATCGCCAGTGCTCTCCGTCGCCTCAGACGCTCCGTGCTGTCACGGTGCTTGAATCGATTTTTTGGTTCACGCGATTTAAATATGAGCCAACTGCGCTGCTTCCGTTGCAGTTCTGATTGCTTTTTTTGATTTTGATTATTGTTTACTTTTTGGAACAACTTTATGTGTGTGTTTGTGTGTGTTTTTTTAACTGTTGGCCGTTTTCTTTATCATTTCAAAGCTACCGGTTTGTGGAACGATAACGATATGTTTTACAGTTAATTTTTTATCGCCGGTTGTAAATGTTAACGCATCATTGTTCGTTTACTGTTGATATACTGTTGATTGCGATTCGTTCTTTTCTTTCTTTTCTTGTCTTCTTTCTCGATTCGTTCTTTTACTGCTACTTCCACTACTACTACGACTACGGCATCATCATCATCATCATCACGAATACTACTACCACTATCACCACCACCACTACTACTACTACTACTACTACTACTACTACTACTGCTACTAATTGCGTATCCGCGTGCCTGGTTTTTTGGCCATCTTCACTATTGATTGCTATCATTGTGCCGCTCGGTGTATGTTTTTTCTATACTTGTGTGATTATTCGTGTGTGCGTGTGCATATGTGCCTTCGTCCTGCATCATGCCATGAAACCATAATCCTTCATCAACCGAATCAACCGTTACGGTGTCATCGTGCGGTTTCATTGCTCGAACGTTCGAATGCCTTCCCATGCAATTTCATCAACCAAGTAGCGACCATCGCTGTGTTTGTGAATGTACATTTTTGACCCGTTTTGCCCTATCGTACGTTTCTCTCGCTCTTTCTCTCGCTATCTGAAAAGGTGTGTTAATGTCCAGCTGACATGTGTGTATATATATATACGTGCGTTAATGAGTGTTGTTAATCATCTTAGACTTTGTGTCGAATCAGTGGATAAACAATAGGAAGTTTCATTGTAATGGTGGTAGTGTTCTCCGAGAAGCGTTTCGATTGTTGTTTTAAATTTAATTTCACTCATTACAATCCAGAAAATATCGTTGCTTTAGTAAACATTCTTCCGTAGGATAATCAAACTATCAGATGTAATAGAAGATTTGAAAATGTATCCAATAGGTATTATTGGAATAGTATGAAACTATTTTAAGTAAGAATAGGGTTGGCTATTTTGTCAAAATAGTTTTGAACAATATGTTCAATCAAGTGACTACATAATGGTCAAAAGTCACGTTGAGTCTCGTTTAAAAAATATCTTACTGTTGTTTCAATTCTCTCCTGCAAACTATTGTCTTCTCAGCTAGATAAGATTTTAGTAGCTCCCAAACATAACGAAATCGTTTCGAATTGCTCATATTTTCACGTGCAACGAAAACCTCTCCATAAAGACTTATCTCATCTGTATCTAGTACCATCACACATTTATGTTGTATGTGTTGCGCGAATGTTAACGTACCGAGTAATCGTAGAATTGTAATCAGTGCCTAGTATTTCTGTGTTTAAGTAATCATTGTCTGTTCAGTTCGATTGGATGTGAATGAGTATGTTTCGTTGGATGTGTTTAAGGATGCGCACAGTGTGCATTACGGTGCACAAAATGTAGCTAGCGATAGTGTCATTAAATTATGCCTCTTTATTGCAAAAAGGAAANAGTACCATCACACATTTATGTTGTATGTGTTGCGCGAATGTTAACGTACCGAGTAATCGTAGAATTGTAATCAGTGCCTAGTATTTCTGTGTTTAAGTAATCATTGTCTGTTCAGTTCGATTGGATGTGAATGAGTATGTTTCGTTGGATGTGTTTAAGGATGCGCACAGTGTGCATTACGGTGCACAAAATGTAGCTAGCGATAGTGTCATTAAATTATGCCTCTTTATTGCAAAAAGGAAAGTATGGAAATGGAAAACTCGTTCGCTTGACATGTATCCACACCAAATAAGTCTTCATTGAAAACGATATGTGATGTAT
The DNA here is from genome assembly GCA_018908115.1 of Anopheles rivulorum. NCBI lineage: Eukaryota > Metazoa > Arthropoda > Insecta > Diptera > Culicidae > Anopheles > Anopheles rivulorum. The sequence goes on along the minus strand of CM032178.1, from coordinate 35,475,675 downwards.
GCTGGATTTTTAAACTATTTATCATACAATACGTTTAGTGTCCAAAATCCGGCCGTCCACGTTGTCATCCGCACAGAGGATGCCGTAACACGCTTCACCCAAAAGGCACCAAGCATATTTATAAGCAATTTTCTATTGCTCCCCAACGCAGTGTGTTTCCGTTCAAACTCCGTCCAAAGTTAGTTACAGCAAAAGGCTCTTGAGCAGGGATGGAACTTGAATGCCGCATCCCAGAGTGTCCTCTGGAGTGCACGGTTTTGAAGCAGGCTCAAGCAGCTTCAGGGACTGGGCTCTACCTCGCAAGAGAAGTAGCCCCACGACGTAACAAATGGGCGCTAGTGAAGAAGCATCGCGTCATCGCGTTTGAAGAGAGCCGAAGCCGAAGAGATTTGGTCAAGATCGCCGGCGAACAATGCGTTTCAACAAAATTGCTCCATCCCATCATACATATTAATAATCAAACTGATGAGCCTCGAGGACATCTCGGCTAAGCTCTTCTCACCGGCACCGGCCGTAAAACCGGCATGCCGGCATGATTAAATGTGTCCTTTGGCGTGTTTTCTTTGCCACCCATGCAAACGGAAGCTTCCGTGCGTTCCCATCAACCACCCGGGAACCGGTGCCGCCTGAACGGAAAGTCCTGAATCAGGCAAAATGTAATGGCGCTCAAGTAGCTGCTCCATCCATCCGGCCATCCAACTTTTCGGCGGTGGTGCCAGATCTGTCCATGTAACTTTGGGAACTAATCGCAGGGTCGATGGGGGTACGGTGTCGGTGTCGGTGTCGGTGCTGGTGGTGAATCTTTTTCGGTTGTTGTTTAATGTAGTTACATTTACACCGCCGTCCCATCACCCACTATGATGCTACTTACGATGTAATAAAAGCGACGTAAAACGCCCGAGTTCGAGGAGTCGGTGTAATAGAGTTGTTTTTGATTTGCTGTCCTTGCCATTTGCAACCATCGCACGCAGAGCAGTGTCTCACCTCAACTGTGGGAACTGTGCACTGCGTACTTGCTTTTGTTTCACATTGCCTTCTCCGGTGTGGTTTTGCTTTCATTTGTTTGTTTGTTTGTTCGTTCGTGTGTGTGTGTGTGTGTGTTTTTTTTGTGTTCTTCACACAATACTCCTGGGACAAATGATTTTATCACTTTATGGTGGTTAGGTTTCGCGGTGGGTTTGCCAGCACGCTCACAATTTTGATGTACGATTTATTGTGATGTAATGAAAATGGATCTGCTCGGCAAGTCTGGGTGGAGCAATAAAAAGGGAGCACAACAATAAATGACCATAAAAATAGATCCAATTGAAGTGATGGTTGGGATGCAATGCTAATACCACACGCCGCTTCTGATTCGCTTCTGATTTACGCCGACGAAAGTCGTACCACACAATTAGTGTTCGTTTTCTTCGGAAAGCAATGCACGAACGTCTTCAGAAGGCAATGGGACCGTTTCCGCTTAGTTCGAAACAGCAGAGCACCGAGGTGTATTGCTAGGTTCGGTAACTTTGCTTAGGCTGGTTGAGATGAGTGTTGGTTATTGCAGTGATTGTTTAGTACCACAACACAATCAGCTTGTATGGTGTGGTTTGATAAAAGTTGTACAAGAGTTCGTGATGCTATTGTGAGGGAAATTGGTTTGGATAAGATGATGAATCGTAAAACAGTGCCTCGGGAATATAATGTTTATCTCAAAGTTTATGCAAAACTTTGTGTAACCTAACTGGGCATATGAAAAGGAATATTGTGTAGAAATGAAACACTAAACTTCAAAATACATAAGTAAAATGATTTGAAAATTACGGAACAATTCCGTTTTTCGATTTCAAAACCACTATTCACTATTGTACTACAATTTACAAGTTCTTCATGAGATGTAACACTCCTCGTAAGCTAAGTCAGTTCAATTAAGTTCAAACATAACACGAATCTCTACACACATTGAACTTAGGTTCAAGACAGAATTAATTTTAACATGATTGCCCTTTTTGAAGTTGTTCGATATAATTGGATCAAAGAAAGTATGAAAAATGCACAGACAATCTTTTTATCTCTAATACTGCCGGTAACTAAACTTTATGAACCTTTATTTTTATTCTGAGTATCAATTTTCAAGTTGAATATGGGATAAGAATTTAGTTTTCCCAAATTACGCAAAACTATTTGAATGTTTTTGTGCGTGAAATTATGCAATTTTATTCAGAAAAATATTCTTTTTTGCTTTTGGATGCTATGTCAACTTTAACAGCCATTTTATAAACATAAATGACCTTATAATTCTGTCACTGACCGTATAAATGACTTCTATGTTTCGATTTAATATCTTACAAATTGTGAAAAAATTTTCTAAATTAACCATCATATCAATAGTTTAAAGAAATGATATCCTTTATTTTAACCTTTTCTGCAAAAAAAATGATTTTACGAGATGAAATTTACACTCAACAAATAAAAGTATGACGGTCACATAGTGGAACAGAAGCTGGTCCTTGAATTCGATTTTTTTGCCCACAATTTTGTACGTACGTGCGTGTGTGTTTGTACGTAGGATGCGTTTGTAGCATAAGGCACATCCATCCATCCATCCATCCATCGCAATCGTCATCGTTGGGCGAATTCGTGAATGAAATTTTTGTTTACTGCAGGATACAAAATAGATGACGAGAGCAGCGGCAAAGAGCATAATAGATGGATAGTGCCCGATAGTAACGGAGAGTAAAATGGAGCACAAATGGGACGTGAGAAAGAGATAGGGAAAGAGAGGGAGAGAGAGAGAGAGAGAGAGAGAAGAAAAAAAAAGCAGTATTGCACGAAGCAGATGCATACGGGAGAAATACTATAGCAGTTTTGGTTCTGGCGGCCCACTTCTCGAAAGCTCGCGAATCATAGCAAACACGGGTACAGTGACTATGGTAGCAGTGAAGAGTATGGGACGAAAAAAAGGATGTTGCTTCTCGCTTCATCCAACGGTGTAGTATAGCGCATCCAGCATCTCGGTACACACGGCACCATAGCAACCCTCGCCTGTGCTTGAAAATGTAACGGAAAGGAGATGTTCGGATGGGGAGACAAAATCTCACCAGGACACTCTTTACTGCTGCTGCTCCTGCTGTTGGTGGCTCTCACCGTGTTGTACTCTTTTTCTCACTGTCTCTCTC
>CM032178.1:35428011-35472452 GCA_018908115.1 Anopheles rivulorum | reverse complement strand
TGTGTGTGTGTGTTGGTGTGGAAAATCACTTTCGAAAGCAAATTTCCTTCTGCTCCCGGAATGCCACGCTGTGCTAGTGTACGTGTGGCAGTGGTGAGCGCCAGTGAGGAATGACAAAAAATAGGGCTTTTCAGAAGACAGCAGCTCGTCGAACACGGTGCGGAGTTTTTTGATAGAAGTTGTACACTGCTAAAGTAAGCTAACCGACAGTGGCACTGCTCGTTGAAGTGATAGTTTAGTGCGTAGTGCTTGAGGAGAAGTAAGCGAACGTTACCGTACCGTTTGCCGTGTTATATTCCCGTGTGTGTTTAGCTCTGTTGCGGATTGAGATTGCGTGGGGAGATCGTTTTGTTTGCTCGGCGGAAATTAGGTTATGACAGTTTGTGCTGCTCCCCCGTGGGCACCAGTGAGGATTCGAACTCAGTCGCTCGTGAGTCGTTTATTAGGACACGCACAGCTCATCTTGGAAGCTGCTGCGGTGCCTACTTTCTTCGTATCGGCAAGCAATTAGCGTTGCCCGTGCCTCTAGCGTGTAGGTTCCAGTTTTGTAGTTTTCGTTTGGTCAGCAAACAGTACGCATCACTCCCGCAATAGACGCAAAACATCAATCGACAGCACAACAGTTTTGTCATCATACACACAGCATCCTTTTCTCATCACGGCTCGTACGTGAACGCGAACGGTGAGCAGTGAGATGGCTTCCTGTCTGCTCACGCGTGAGCCGACACGATTGAGCGACCGCTGGTTGCGTACGGGCGAGCGTGTGTGACAGTATGTGTGTACGTTTCATGAAGATGCACGGTCGAGCGATGAGCGTGAACGGTGGTGATGAGCGCATTCTTCTCACGCACTCATCGATCGATTGAAAGTGGTTGCGCGAGAGCCGCCGTTGGTGTGGTGTGTTTCCCGTACAGGCGTGTGTTACTTTTTTGTGCGGGCATTCGCAAGCACAAATGGGTGGAAAAAAATACATTTCGTTGACATTTTAGTACGCGATTCTGCACGATATTTCCGCACAGCGTGTCAACCGGGAAAACCGTGCGTGAGAAGTGGGGAATACGAGGCAGGGAATCGGGATGGGTTTTGTGGATGCAGATCCTTTTCCGTGACGTATTCGGGGTGTTGGTTTGTTCTCGCCCTACTGGAGAAGAGTTTTTTGGCCGTCGGTGTGATGAAACAGCTACCCAAGGAGAAGGGAAGGACGAACTGAGTAGAAGAAAAACACTGTCACCGAAGTCGTTCGGAACGACAGTGGGAAGGATTCTTCTGTACGACTAGGAAAAATAATTAACAATTGTGTTGTGCTGCGTTTTCCCATTGCTTTTAGGGCATTTTTCTACGACTTTTTGTGACTTTTCTTCTCGATCTTGTGCTTCCTTTAAGATGGGTGTGTTTGACGCATAGCTTTCTTCCTCTTAATTTTCGTTTGTTTTTCTTTTCCTAATTGACAACAGTTCCCTGACACCCAATTACGATAGAGAAAGAGAGAGAGAGAGAGAGAGAGAGAGAGAGAGAGCGGGAGAGAAAGAGAGTGGGAAAAGCAGGAGCAGCCTGAACGAGACAGAAAAGGCAAGAGAGCGAACGAAAACAAGCACGCGCGCGCGTGAGAGCGAGAGAGGGCGAACGCGCGTGTGTGTGTGCATGTTTGTGTGTGTGTGTGTGTTATACGTGTGATTGAAAAGTGCTAAAATTTTACTTTATCTATAAGGGAAAAATCATCTCGTATTTCACACCCTAGCTGTATATAAAGTTACGAAAAGTTAGTGAACTTTTTATACCCCGAATCGCCCCCGAAATTGGTGTCATTTGCGAACGAATCAACCGCTACTGCTGCGCGTAGCGTACGTAATATAACAGTGACAAGTACGACACAGCAGAGATATACAAAGTCAAAAAAAGAAGAAGAAAAAAACAACAAACACATAAAGCAGATATAGCAAACACACGAAAGCTTCTCGAAAGCAATCTTTCAACTGGCATCGAACAGGCAACAAACGGTGGCCAACACGGTGCGAAGAAGCAATCCCGGTTAGAGCGTTCTCGGCCACAGTGCAAAAAGAAAGAAAGAAAGAAAAAAAAACATAAAAAAGACACACACTCACACACACTCGTAAGACAAAATGGGAGCTAAGGGTAGCGTAGAGGCTGCCAAGATGAACGCCGATGGCTGGGGCCACTTCGAGGTATGTCTTTTTACGATACGATTTGTTTTTTTTCCCCCTTTTGTTTTGTGTTTTCGGTTTGTTTTGTTTTTCTTTCCGCTATCATATTGGAGCAGGACGCACACGTAGCCATCCTTCGATATTCTGGCTTTTATGTTTCATTTCTGACACACGTCTAATCCACCCACCTTTACGTTACGCCCGTTTTTGCTTTATGGTTTAATCAAATAAAACAAAATTATAAACAGAACAGCTAAATTCGGTGGCTTCGTCACGTGCTAAAGGCTGCTGCTTTTGCTGTACTCGACCCACCACAAGCAGCTTCCTTTTGGGCCTAGGCAACACTGCTAACAAGCAGCGTAAGCTCATTTAGGAATGCGAACAAAGCGGTGCTTAACTGCCGCCCTAACTAGGACAACCAGTGTCAACCATGTACTCAAACGTTACACACCACTTACACGTATAAATATGTTTTTGTTTTGGCTTAAGCGACACGCTTAAAACACACAAGTGTTTGCAATAATAACGCCATCAGCAGTGCAAAAAGGTGCATAAGTAAACACTACACTATGAGAATGATGAACCAATCAGGTGTGCGAATGAGCTTTGGTAAATAAAGAACGGAAACTCAGCGCTACCATCGCGGCAGGTTTTTAACGGCTTTTTCGAATGAATTTTGTTTTTCCGTTCGATCGTTTGTTTGTTTGTTTGTTTGTTTCCTTCTCGCCTCTCTATCACACTAGTGTACAAAGTTTGAACAAAGCGGCTGTGTTTGTGTGGTTGTCTGTTTTGTTTTGTTTTATATTTTGTTTTCATTTTAAATTGTGACATTCTTGTACTAGCGTAGGACAGCGTGATGCTCATTGTGCTGTATTTGTAGCATTTGAAGTTCTCGACTCAAACCGAGTTCGATTTATTGGTTTTCACTCTCACTTAGGTTCTTAGCCATTGTTGCTAGCTAGTGCGTACGTACATATCGCAAAACATTTGCAAACCATTTTCTACTAACCTTTTTCATATTTGCGCAATTCGCCCAAGCGTTTTTGCATTCATTTGGCTTCCTTTTGTTTTGGCAACGCCACCAATAATCATCTTCCGCGAAAGATTGTGTAACTTGTGTCTCGGTGTGTTTGTGTTTGTTCGCAGGTGGTAGCATTGTGCGATCGAGGCGTTCTGCGTTCTTTGTCGAGCGTTTGTTTTTAAAGCTTTTTTAAAAAAAAAAACGCGTTCTGGTAGTTTTGGGTAGCGCTTACATACCGTATCACGTATCTCGTGTAAATAGCTCAGTATCAGATCGCTCATAACCGGTTGTGGCAGTGCTCATAAACCGAAATCATTGCTCAGCTAATATCATCATTCTCATACCGATTGTACAGTGCTGTAAAGTTCATCGTAGTCTACGTAGCCCGAATTATAATCTCATTCAAAAGCTCATGATAAAGATATATTTAAAAAAGAAAACTCATTTAAAAAAAAATAAACATTTATTGGAAAACCATTTCTTACCTTTCTTTAAATCTAGTCCCAAAATTTTGATTTCATCCCATGCATGAACATCATCAGAAAGCTAAAGCAAGTGAAGCAAAACTCGCTAGCATGAAATGCTGTCACTAATCCCGCTAGCCTTTTTAAGTTCCTTCACATCCAAAGCCCCACTATAATTCCAACCTCCAAAGCTGTTTATTACGTTCAATTCGTACCCCAAAAGCATCAATACCTTAACGTTCGAATTACGACACATACGGCTGCCATAGTGAGATTTGCCCGAACGAGCAAAGCAGAACGGTTCCGGCCGCTGCCATTCTTCCTAATCTCACGCACGATCCCACTTCCCGTCGATGGCTGCTCGATGCCGAAAATGTGAAGGAAGTTGTATTAAATATAAATTTAGGTCAACGCGCTGTTCACACCGACCGTCCGACGGCTGTGCGAGCGAGCATGCTCTGCTCACAGCACAAGAAGAAAGCAGCAATTGCACTTTGCAAAACCGCTCGTCCAAACATTGCCATTGTAAGCAGCTTGTCTGTACGTGTGTATGTATGTATGTGTGTGTGTCCAGGGTAGGAGTTTTAAGTTTATAAATTCACCCATATACCCATATGTGTGCGCTTTTGGGCTATGAATTGAACGTGCGAACAACATGCTCCTCTCCCAGGTTACAATCTCGCGCTAGTGTTCCATCCCCGACACGCCCTTAGGGCGCCCCCGAAACTGCCTCAATAATGCACCACAACCCCAATGGTCCCCGAAATGTGTGCACTCACACACACTCCGCGTGGGGGATACTCGTAAGCCCTTTTGCAGTAGCTACGGATTTGTACTAATACACTCGCTGCGTTGCGTTTCTCTTCCATTATAGCGTGGCAGCCGTCACTACAGCCACAGACATAATCAGCGGTCCCAGTCATTGAACCGAGGCCAAGCTCTTTCACGGGCCGATGTCAGTGGGATGTGGTGACAGCAAGGAACCTCAGGTAACGAACCCTTTTCCCCTGTCCCACCACCAGATGCGCTGTGGATGCGAAGATTGCGAAAAGGGTAACCGGGTTGGGTCGGTATTCCCACCGGGCCACTGCGTCTTCGAAATCCTTCACTAGCTAGCAAAACGCTACTAATTCCAAGCCCATCTCGTGCTAACCGGAGGGAGAGCAAAACGAAACGAATGGAGAAAAAAACCAGTTCCCTTCACCGTGAACTCATTCGAATCTGTATTCATTGTCTGCTACCGTTCTCGCCCATCCCATCGCAGGAGGACAGGCTGGGTGCCCAAGTTGCGCTATGGGTAATAAACTAAGCTGCTCGTGTGCACCGCTTATGCGGAAAGCATATCGTTATGAAGATTCTCCTTGGCAAGCATCCCGTAGGCGGGACGGCCATCTCCTGAGGTACGGTTCCGTTCCCGGATATGGGTTCCGTGTTGGCAAGATGACGAATAGTGGAAAGAGCGGAAAAAGCGAGGTATTCCCACTTGCCTATCTTGCCCACACAACCCGAGACTAACCCGACAGATGTAAAATGATTACCTTTTTTAACCTATTCTAACTACTTTCGGGTTTTGTGCCCTGTGCCATTGTTACAGGTTGTGGGCGGAAGTGTTCCACGTTTCGGCAAGCGGTGCAGGCACAGTCAAATGGCAGCAGGTGTCGGAGGATTTGGTACCGGTGAACATCACCTGCATTCAGGACTCGCCCGAATGCGTATTCCACATCACCGCATACAACAGCCAGGTGGATAAGATCCTTGACGTACGACTAGTGCAACCGGGTAAGTGACGCAACGATCGCAGGTAGTTACTCGGGCGTCCTGTACACGAAGCTAACAGAGAATGTTTCCTTTTGTAGGGACACGCATCGGACAGGCCTCAGAATGTTTCATCTACTGGAAGGACCCGATGACGAACGATACCTGGGGCCTGAACTTTACATCCCCGATCGATGCCAAACAGTTCCGTGAATGTTGTGTAAGTATAGCTAACGATCTTGCATCTAGAGCGCTACTACCTCTACCGCTGTTACTACTACTGCTACTTCTACTACTACTTCTGCAACTACTGCAACTTCTACTATTACTTCCACTGTTCTACACCTACAACTACTGCTACTCTTACTACCGCTACTACCCCACAAAGATCTGTGTTTCTATGTGTACAATGAGTGTGGGTGTGATCACTTACTCACACGCTGCACTCCGCCCGATCTATCCTGCCTGATTGTGTTGTGTACGTGTGTCTGTATGTGTGTTTGTGCGCGTGTGTACGTTTGAAGCATCGGTGTTCACACTGTGAGGGTCACAAGATCACAAGATCCATGGCTTACCAAACCACACACCACCTCACTTCGCAACTTTCACTCCGTCACCGGTGGTGAACCGCATCAACCTGCTGCTGCCTGTATCTATCTTCACAACACTTTCCCCGTCTACTATTTCTACCAAACTGCTGTCCTATCTCTAAACTATGCTGCCTATAAAATGTTGCACTATTATTTGTGAGTTAATGAGCATCCCTCACCTTCCCCACACGAATACGCTAACCGGAACACGATTCCAAGTAAACTCCATTAAATGTTCCAAACCTTACGTGTCACTCGTTCGAATCCAATCCAAGGTCGGTGCGACCACATAGAGATGGTTTGCCTTGGAGCACACGCAGAACGTTTTCTTCATTGTCCGGTTCTGTTAAGCTGCGTGATTAACAACAACTAAACGGGGCACATTCACATTCACTCACATTCACATCCCGTCATTCCTTGTCACACGTTCCCGGACCCGAACATCCGCACATTTCAACACCGTGTCCAGTCCGTTGCGCCGTCTTCCCGCCATAGCCATTCATCACCCTAATAATAGTGCGACGTTTTACAGTCGCCTTCTTTCAAATTTTCACGAAAGGCCTCCTCAAGCTATTCACTAAAACTTGATCCACCTGGGAAGGGCAAGGTTAAGACGAAGAGGAAACCGCTCAGCACACCGGCGAGTCCGTCGCGCGCCCGTGAACCCCAATGCACCTGCATGACCGCCGAACAGTACGCCAGAATTCGGGCCCAGGATCCACGATACCGCGGTAGGTGACACTCACAAGATTGACACGATCAATGGTGCATAAACTAATGCGCCTTGCTACGCTTCTTATTGTAGGATCGTCAACGCTGCCGAGAGCTACAAACCGAGCTACCGAGACGGAAACACTTCGGAGTGAAAAGATTGCGACGGCCACCTCCAGCACCTCACTGTACGACAATGTCGGAGCAAACAATACTCAGGGAAATACCATCAATAGTCAAGGTATGGCGATCGATTCCTTTCCAGATGTGGTGTGTTATGAGTGTTTATTTGTAGCGAAAGCGCTTTGTGAATATAAATAGGTAAGGGTAATTTTAGTTCGAGTGAGAATAATGTGAACTATAGTACCTAAAGTTCTCAAAAGGACGACGCGAGTACAAGTATTCTCCAGATTTAGATCCTGTAATATTGGGGGTTGTTTGGTGATGTGCATTGTCTTCATCCATCACTTGTTGCTTTGTATTTCACTCCAGAAACTGGCCACAGACAGACAAAGTCCCAAGAAACAAGTACAATGACCAATGTTGGCACAGTCACCGGAACAGCCGTTACGCAGAATCATGTCGGGTCGCAGATTGGGCAAGATGAATCGGGTCCCACCATGGGCAATCAGCGTCCTGAGGAAACATCCAAATCGGAGGGAACACAGGCCGGTGGTACATTGCAGCAGCCGGAACGATCAACCAAAACCACCTCCACCGGTACCGGCACTAGAACCAAGGACTTTAATGAAGAGATGGTAAGCGTCAACTTCCCTATCCAGATGTGCTGTGGACGACTCTTCTAATGTTGTTTTTAACGCATCCTTCCGTAGCCTCGCGATCAACACGATATGCATCACAACATCATCAATAACAACACGGCCAGACGAAACAAATCCAAAAGCACTGAGGATATGAATGTTGGTTAGTGTGAAGGTTCATGGGAACTGTTGCCTGTACAATTCAACGACCGCTTATAGTGCGCAATCGTAACTGCTCTTTGTTGTTTCATCCCCAGATTCATCTACCATGAAGCGCATGTTGAAACCGATGCCAAGTGCCGAAAGTCCCGTGACATCGCCGGAGATGGGAAGACGTCGTTACAATTACTATAACTCCGCAACCAACACTCCTCATACGCATCAGCACACTATTCACAATGCACATATGTTAAACAATAATGGCACCATTTCACGTAACGCAAGTCAGAGCTCCCGCTTCTCTGGCTCAAGGTGAGTATCGCTTCTCGACCGACGAAATCGTACCAATCGATGCTGATATATCTGTACCTCTGTTGCAGATCGTCGCACGAAATAGGCAGAGGACACCAGCACGGCGGACGTGGGCTTTATCTAGAGCTGGAGCGTGAACGAAGCTGTGTGGAAGGTTCTCCACCATCGGATAATGTGATGTTCGACAATCAGTGCTACGCTACCACGCCCAGCTCGAGCAATGGCAATTCGGATCAGGATCAACCACCGTACGGACGGCAGAGTGGACGACACTCGCATCACCATCAGGTAGTGCATTTTGGCGGAGAAATTATTGACCACTCATTAATAAACTGTATAACTATGTTTCTTTTAGAACCCTCCGAATGTTACTCCTACTCCGGGTTCACCGACTTCCCGATTGCTGCTGGAGTACGAGATGCATCTGAGGAATACGCTGGCGAAGGGTATGGACGCAGAGTCGTATAGCTTGCATACGTTCGAAGCATTGTTGTCGCAGAGTATGGAGAATTTGGAGCTAGCCGAAAGCTTGCCGGGCTCCAATCAACGTAGCCCGTACCCTATTCGTAGAAGTAAGTATTTGGAGAAACTTTTGTTTAGCTTCTTGCATCTTCTGCAGTTCTGCAGTCACTCTTATTATGAATGCACTGATCCAAGAAAAAGATAATGGAGAGCTTAAGGTTTAAGTGTTCTTCATTGTTGGGAGATTTGCTTCTTATCAGTAATGTCAATATAATACTATGGCATGCTATTTGTGACCAACAATCATTCACATTAGAAACAAAACATGTCTAATAGTGCCTATGGGAAGCATCGTCCGGTCAAGCTTTTCGAGCAAGCTTAATCAAGACTGGGCGTTGTTGATGAGTCATGTTCCAATGACTAGAGTACTAATAAGTACCAATAGACTATTAATAGACCTGTAATGATTACTCTATTCCAACGACAAGAAAGTAATTATGCAACGCAAATTTCCTAAACGTATACATAATATAAAGCATTCTAATAAGTCGATAGACATATGACATAGATATGTCTATCGTATTATGAATAACATGGTATTGCTTTCAACAGCCACTAAAATAACTTTTAATATACGTTGAATTGAATAAGATGGGTATTTATTTTATCAACTCGAATATCTCTACATTAACTTAACCCAGTAGTTGTAACAAGTTTTAACTTTCGAGTGGTTAAAGAAACGTTTGTGTGGTAGTTATAAATTGCAATCCTTGCGTACTGTTTACTATAATTACATAACTAAAAGACTCACAAAGAATTACGCTGTATTATTTCTTTTAAATGTTGTTTATTGGTAGATGTACACTTTTCAAAACGCTGTACATAATTACTTTTATGTTTTTCAATACTGATATGCATGAAATATGCATTGTTTGCATAATTTTAATTTGTATTCGACATCTTATGTCTTGTACTAACATGTTGAATGTGTTACTGATACGTCAATCAGTTCAAAAGCCCTGTTCACGCAGAACAGAGCGAAAGCAACCGATCATCGATCATCGATCAATTTCTAGAAGATGCTATTGGACGATAAATAATCAAAACAAGGAATGCTCACAACAAAATGTGTATAGATTTGCTGTACAAAAATTCGGATAAAACTATAACTTTATGACTAGTTTTTGCTTATTTCCATTGTCTCTATCTGCATTGTCATTGCATAGTCCTAACAATCAAGATATAATATTGTAATAACTTTTACAAACACATGAAATTGAACCCAACCCAAAACAAACCAGACCCAACTCAACTCCAAAATAACTGTTGATTAGATGTAGTATTCTCTGTTAAAAAAGTCATCCATCAGCCCAATCAGGCCAATATATTAGAAAATTATTTTCACTTATGTAAATACGACATAAATGACGATAACCACTTGTTGGGACCACTTTCCCTTTCGACTAGCTCTTTTGTTTCGCTATAATCTCTATAATCACCTTTCTATCGTTTCACTACAATTTCGAACTAACACCACCTTTATATCACTTTGTATTTCTTAACTTATTCAAAAATTGTTCAATCACGTCTTTTCCTCCGTATTCAGGAAAAAAGATAAAATCTTTAAGTGCAAGGTAAAAAAGTAGACCTTTTGTCAATATTTGTCTTAAATCGATTACGGCGTCAAAACTTCAAGCTTATTATGGTGTATTATTGTGTACCTAATACCATACACAATATTTAACATGTATTCTAAATTATTGATAAGATATTTGCGTTGCTTGATAATTAATAAAGCTAGTCGAATATGCCTAACAAGGACAATAACAAGGACAAGGCCTAACGGATCAAGCTGGTTCATATATAATTGTAGCGCATAGTTTTATTCTCATTATTGATGAATTTAAGAGATGCTGTTCCAACAACCGTGTTTCTTGACGAAATATTTCGAACATGATTATATTTTTCCAAGAAACGTATTACAAAATCCTTTTTTGTGGTCTAAACGTGCCATTTCTACTTTTGTTATGTTTTGTTAATCGCCTGGATGAGATTTAGTACCAGTCTTGTCGTGTGAAATACTGGCGTAGCTACTATCACTCCACTACTGAGCACAAATACTTTGTTTAGATTCATATTTATATTCTAAAGAAATACACCATATAACCAAAATAGATTTGTGTTGGAAATATTAATGTTCTGTATTGTAATCAAATGTTTAATCAATTTAATAGAAGTAGCAACGATTTAATCAAAATATACTTTTTACCGAGAGCTAGATAAAATCGAGTATCATTCACCTGTTTTACTTAAAATCGCATTAGCTACAAAACTATCCCTCATTGACAAATTATTTACTTATAGCGTAGATTTCACATAGTATTTAGTATTAGTATCTAATTTAGTATTAGTATCTGTGCAATCTTTGTACGGTTCTAAAATCTTTCAACGGCATCTTACAATACTCAATTTTAAAACCTCCTGATTATTAGCATCTACCATAACTAAGCTGTACGTTATACAAAACCGAACCTTTTTATAAATCTTCTATGGTTCGTTTGGAACCTGCAAATGACGCCTTATCGTTAAACTGATTAAAAATTAAGCGTTCCATCACCTTTACGGTTCAATTTAGATTTAAAAATAGACTGAAAGACCCAATCCTCATCTTGTTTGACATGCTGGTTTGTTTACACTGAAAATAGAATGTGTTGTGAGAGGCACGAGCGTTTAATTACGGACCATCAAAAGGATTAGGGAGTCCTTTAGCGATGGCATTGACTAGAACGACACAATTTAATAACCTTCAACAGCAGCACACATCCACTTTCATCCATCTATGAAATACCTTAGCTGCAACGTCCGTGTTGCGCACCTGTTACCCTTGTTTGCCACTGTCACTAACCGCCCGGTGTGAACCAAATGGAGTTGAAAATTTTGAATAATTGATTAAATTTGATTTGAACGCGGATCTACGGGCAACAGACACAACTTGCCTGGGTTGACATTTTCATGTCGATGAGTGATGGGTTTGGGTGAGCGGTTGGCTGGTGAAAGCACTCTGCTACCGAAAAGGTAATTTGCCCAACGTNATGTTTTGTTAATCGCCTGGATGAGATTTAGTACCAGTCTTGTCGTGTGAAATACTGGCGTAGCTACTATCACTCCACTACTGAGCACAAATACTTTGTTTAGATTCATATTTATATTCTAAAGAAATACACCATATAACCAAAATAGATTTGTGTTGGAAATATTAATGTTCTGTATTGTAATCAAATGTTTAATCAATTTAATAGAAGTAGCAACGATTTAATCAAAATATACTTTTTACCGAGAGCTAGATAAAATCGAGTATCATTCACCTGTTTTACTTAAAATCGCATTAGCTATTATACAAAACTATCCCTCATTGACAAATTATTTACTTATAGCGTAGATTTCACATAGTATTTAGTATTAGTATCTAATTTAGTATTAGTATCTGTGCAATCTTTGTACGGTTCTAAAATCTTTCAACGGCATCTTACAATAATCAATTTTAAAACCTCCTGATTATTAGCATCTACCATAACTAAGCTGTACGTTATACAAAACCGAACCTTTTTATAAATCTATTATGGTTCGTTTGGAACCTGCAAATGACGCCTTATCGTTAAACTGATTAAAAATTAAGCGTTCCATCACCTTTACGGTTCAATTTAGATTTAAAAATAGATTGAAAGACCCAATCCTCATCTTGTTTGACATGCTGGTTTGTTTACACTGAAAATAGAATGTGTTGTGAGAGGCACGAGCGTTTAATTACGGACCATCAAAAGGATTAGGGAGTCCTTTAGCGATGGCATTGACTAGAACGACACAATTTAATAACCTTCAACAGCAGCACACATCCACTTTCATCCATCTATGAAATACCTTAGCTGCAACGTCCGTGTTGCGCACCTGTTACCCTTGTTTGCCACTGTCACTAACCGCCCGGTGTGAACCAAATGGAGTTGAAAATTTTGAATAATTGATTAAATTTGATTTGAACGCGGATCTACGGGCAACAGACACAACTTGCCTGGGTTGACATTTTCATGTCGATGAGTGATGGGTTTGGGTGAGCGGTTGGCTGGTGAAAGCACTCTGCTACCGAAAAGGTAATTTGCCCAACGTCTTTTCCCACATCCGCATCCCATACAGCAAAGGTCGGATTAGTTCGTGGAAATCCTTCCGTTGCAGGATTTTGAAAGCGAAAGCTCTCGGGAGCTTTCTTGGAGGAAATTAATTTTCGTACAGCGTGGGGATTGCAACATGAAGAACCGAGTTAGCTACTTTCGTGATGTGAATCATTGTTTCTTAATCCTCGCCTTTAACGTCTGCCCATTTTGTCTTTGTCTTTGTATTGCTTTTTCAGGCAGTGCCAAATCATCGACACTTCCGCTGCCACACCGATTGGGCGGAAACGAGCGTCCGGTGACTGTTCGAGAGCGTGATCGTGACCGTGATGGGTACTACAGCGATCGCAATGAACTGATACGCGAGCGAGAGCGTGATCGTGACCGTGACCGCGGTTACCTTAGTGACCATAACTCAAAGTAAGTGTACTAGTGAAAAGAGTTGAATCCACCGGTGACTAAGATTGTTTACTAAGTACTTCCATTCCAAATTACTGTAGCAGCTACTCAACGACGACTCGTTGCGCTTCGTGCATTGGAGAGTCAGCACGTGCACAATGGTTCCGGCACTCGGACGGCTGGCGCTCCGGTAGCTCGACGTTTGGGTCCGGTTCAGGGCCAGGATTGGTTTCGTCGCAGAGCAACGCTGGTGGTGGTCACAAACGGTCCCCATGGGACTCTCTGCCATCGCTACGGCAAGACTCGAGCCTTAACGACTCGGGCTACAAAAGCAATCGTGCAGATTCGTTCGAGCAAAGGTAAGAACTTTAAAGCAGACGTCATTAATAATTCAGTACAATTGTGGCCGTATCAGAACTGCAGCTGGAAAAGATGAAAGTTTACATATTTGAAACACTTTCTTAACAACAAATCAAAATGTGTCTTGATTACAGAGGTGTGTTTGATAGGCAGGACAGCCTGCGCTCCGACTACATGAGCGACCGAGAGCCACGCTACGGAATTGTGCAACAAGCATCGATCGACAGCACCGATTCGCGCTTATGCTACTTGACGTCATCCGAGGTAGGTGCACTATGCTCAATGTTTACTCTTTCAATTATACTGCTACATTGGACGATCCGAAATGCTATTCATTGCCTCAATTTGTTTCGGGGGAACTCCCCGGTACCAAATCGTTATGAATTTCGCTTAACTATGCAATCGAACAAAGCGGAACAATATTTATGCTTATGCAAATACCAAACCCACATTCTGTCAAAACAAAGCGGGCACTGCCTTTTTCAGGTTGAATTTTAATTAACCAATACGACAACACACCGATTTCAACGTCCGCAGCCAGAGTGCCGGCTGAAAACAGAGCAATGCAATTTTGTCCTCTATTCAAAGCCATTTTAGCAGTGAATCAAGCTGTGCATTCATACTCGATCGTACCTTCATCTGCCCTGCATGCCCTTAATCTCTACCGTGCATCGATATGCTTTTTCCAATTCCCGGAAGAAACCCGGGATTTTCCTCGGCACCCAACCCAACCCCAGTGGGTGGTTCCCCGTGATGGGGCGGGAACGCTTTTATATTCAGAAACTTACATCCACCGCGAAACGGTAAGGAATTTGTTGCAAGCTATGCCGCAAGCGCCTCCGTACATATTGTATGATTAACTTCCCGAGCCGAGCCGTGTACAACCGGCCAACCAGAATCCGTACACATTCCAGTGCTACATTTGATCGTAGCTGCTCGATTGCTATCGGTGAGCAGGATGTACACAGCGAAACAGCGCGTTTTTCGAGCTGGTCTGTTCCTCCTTGCTGGCAGGCAGTAGGGTGTGCACGTGCAAAACTCTTCCCAAATCGCGTCCCGTGAGAAAATACGGTAGCCCGATCCCGGGCCCCACCGTATCAGCTTGGCTTAGCGGCTGAATAGCTGTTCGTTAAACTATTTTGCAACAACCATGTCAACGGGCATTCGCGTGTGGCTTCGATCGGCAAACGCTCCGCTTGCTGATTGCTTTCTCGTTGATTTATCGCCCGAATGGGACACTGCTCCTTCCGGAGCATTCTGGGAGGTTCAGCGAAGCAACTGCGTGGAGTGGGTGTGTGTGTGTGTGGATATAGGTGTGGATGTAGGAATTTCTGGAATTTCTGCCCACCTCTGGGCCGAATGGGTATTGGCGGTAACTTACTTGAGAGTTGAGTGTTGTTTTGTACAGGGTGTGAGAACTGTGCACACCACAACAGAAAAGAGCTACCACCCGGTATGTGCTGGGCTAATGCTATTGATCAGAGGATTTTGCGATTAATAATCCTATCAGGAGATTAGGGGAATATTCAATCGAAAGTTCCATCCACCGTAGCGTGTTCCAAAAGCCAAACGACCGGATGAATAAAACCGATCGTTCGGGGAAGTAGTTTGTAATAAAACGGTACAGAAATTTACCACAAACTTGCCCACACCCACCCACTCATCCACCCGCTAGTGTCCCTTCACGGTTGTTTAAGAACTCCTTTTGATGAGGATAAATATCTCATCAGAGACCGGTTGAGCGTTAATAAAATTTTCCCATCCAAGTACCAGGAGTCGACAGGCATCCAGTTTTCGGTAGACATTCCAGCGCAGTGCACCACAAAAACCTCACTGCCAGTGTATTTATTAAAACTATAAAGGTTCATTACGTGACGCATATTGATGTAATTTAGGCACCGGTAGAACGATTGAGTGATTATGTTTCGCTCGCCGTGTGCATCGTCGTCTGCCGTATGCCGAAAATAGTTTTCGCCTTCCAACTTGGTTCGGGCTACACACCACACCCACAGCCAGAACGCACACAGAACGCAGAGACAATCCGGCAACTTCCGGCGTTCGGTAGTACCGAGCGCGCCAACCAAACTTTGGTACAAAACTTTTCTCCAAATGCTTCCGTCGTCCGTTTCCCGTTGCGCCGTAAGCGTTCTCGGGCACAACACTTTGCACAACGCCGGAGTATGACGATGGGGTTTTTTTTTTCGGTAAAGAGTAATCTAATTACAATAATTTCCATGAAATGTAACATAATTAATGAGCGAAAAAACTTTCACCTTCGAACATTCGGTCCATAGCTGCACATCTCATCCGACCAACCGTTGGGATCAAGGGAATCGGTGGGTGGAGGAGATGGAAGGTGGGGGAGGAGAATATAAAAAAGGATGATCAACGGGCAGGTGAGTGTAATGGTTGGTAACGAATACAACAAAAAAAAAAGTCGGAAAATCGGAAGTTTGTCCGCAGAAAGTTAATGCGGCAATGTGTCGAACGTTTCATGCCATCATGGTGATTCGCATACTCGCTCGAACATAGAAAAAATGACACTCTCCCACAAAAAAACAGCAAGCCCCATCATAACTTCAATACGAATAAACGGAAGTAAACTGTTCTGCCATTTGTGTCACTGTTTCTACCCGTTGGCAATCATAGTAAAAAAAGTGTGCGGCAAACCATGCTCGGATGGGCAAATTAAAGTTTTGTTAATTTATCGCTCGGAATACAATTATGGTAAAGAGGTGGCGCATCTCTGCACGTAGAACGGTTTAAAGGGTTTCCATTAAAGGCTTTATGCCTGTGGTGTAGCCAGCAGAAGCGAATTCTTGGAAATTCTTTTGAAAGCCGATCGATATGTGTGTTCGAAGACAATGTACGGAAAGTACTGCTGCACAACAAAAGCTTCAAATCTGGCGGCCATGTGGGTTTACATGTACATGCCTTGGTTGTACAGTAAACCCCCTTTCACGGTATTGTGTCGATGACGGAGGCGTTTGTGACGGAAAGCGCCCGAATGTGACCGGCACATGTCGGCGACGCAGTTGAGTGAAACCTTGTCACATCAATGCCGTAGCTATCAATCGTCACCGTCAGCCCAAATGGAGTATAAATCACACAATCACCACGTGCAATGCGGGGTGATCACGGGATGAGCTGGTGGCCATGGGTGTGAGGCGGGCAAAGCCACACAACTCAGTTTGGAGTGGGATGAAGCTGCAAATCTATGACAACTTTTGAGATTTTGAATTTCTTCTTGTTCTTTCATCTCGCCCATAAACCATTGGTGGTGTAGTGGTGGGTGTGTTTCGTCCATTTTTTTTTCCATCCCCCAAAAGGATGCTTGTTTCGTGTGTTGTGGTGGATGGTACACTCGGCCGTCCTGCGGTTGAACGGGTGAAAAGTTTTGAATGATGATATTTTTTGTTGTTGTTGTTTCGTTTTGTTTGGTTACTCCTTTACGGATATGGTTTCCGGATTGGATCCAACGCAAAAGACCAATGGCTGTCATTCCCGGTACCAAGTGTTGTACGGTGGTGGCATATGGTGAGCCCGGAGCCTCGCATTGTTTGAAAGTACATGTGTCGGCATATACGCCGCCCGACAAGGGAACCGCAGCAGAGAAACCACAACCGAAACGGATGGCTGAAAACAAGCGCAAGGAAACCTTGCAAAAAGCTGACTTTATACTTCGGGACCCATCTTGGGATCTACCACACTTGAACGATCTCCCACCGCTGGTGGACGTGGCCACAACTTCAGTTCGTCGTTGAAAAACCGAAAAGAATAAGATCTCGTACAGCTGTGTGTCCCTGTGCCAGTGTAGAATGGGGAACTTGTCGGAATTTTCAGCGACTCCACCACGAGCCTGATGCACGGTATGATGAAACAGTATAATAGTATCTTGACTTCTGTGAAGTGATTCCGCTCACCGAGTAGTGTGTGCGTGTGTGTGCTTGTGTGTGTGTGTGTTTGTACAGCAATCGCAATGACAAAGGTGTACCAAAATGTAAGTGGCAAACCCGTCGATAGGAATGCGATGCCTTTACGGTTTCGCGATGGTGCTACAGCAAATTTGTCATGCCGACGGCTTGAAAAGCAATTCCCCCGGAAACACACACACACACTCCGACACTCCGACACTCCGACACGGTAAAGGATTCGAAACGGTGTCGAACCGGTGGCACTCGACGGATCGGCAAGATAAGAGAGCGCTTTTGCATCGGGATCGGGCTGTTGGTGTGTGTGTGTGTGGGTAAAAAAGGGAAATACGGCGTAACCCTTTTATTTCGTGTGTTTTCGCCTGTTTCCAATTGGATCAGCGGTCGGGCGGGAAAGAAAACATTTCCTTCCCGAGTTTCTAAAAATATCTTTAATAAAAGGGTGCAGGATGAGTGCTGGATTGGAAGTGAAAGGGGTTTTGAAGCTATTTAAAAATAAATAATTTTCTTTTTTTTAATTAAGTGAATCTTTATTAAATTACACACTTTGAGGGCATTTTTTTATGTTTCATTAGAAAAAAAAAGGAATTAAACTATTGAAGATATCATACGATTGAAGTAAAATTCGCTCCACCCTCGCTCCCGAAAGACAAGAGTGAATTGTTTGCGCGAGGACCGCACTCCATTTACTCGTGTTAAGTACCTTGAACATTTAAGATAGTACCGTGAAGCACCTTCTCGGAAGCTCATTCACAACCGGATAGTCACATTGTGCAACCCCAATTCAATTGATTGCGAAAAAAGAAACCCTTTTTCACCGATTGCGTATCCCTCGGTAGTTCGCTCCACAATGATCGATCTTGAAACACGCTTACTTGACGGGTACTTTCGGGAAAAAATATTCGGCACTCACTCAGCCACGTCCTCAGCTCCAAGCGTTTCTATTCCGGAAACTCCGGAGCTTCTCGAACTTGTCAAACCCATCCAGGGGTCCACCGAATCCGATAGACGACAACTTTTTGCCAGCGGGAAGGAGATGTTGAAGAAAGGAAATGGAAAATCAGTCCAATCTTCCAACGACTCCCAGCAGTACCCGGTTTGCCAATCGTCCGTGGAAAAGTTTTACCCATTCTTCCATTTACTGTGTCCCGTAGTTTTGCTCTTCATCTCGGGCAGGGGCAGTTTCAAGCTTTTGCCTCGTCTACGAAGCAACCGTACGAAATCCTTCGCATCTTCCGTGGGCGAATCATTTCTAATTTCTTCCCGCTGATTGATGGTCCCCGTTTAGTGCAGGAAATACACTTCCGAAGGGTGCTCAAGCACAATCGACTCCGACTCCGAACCCATCCCGGACACTGGCGTTGGTGTGTGCCTGTGTCCAAGACGCGTGTTTTTGATTCCGGGTTTCTGTTGTGGTTATATCATCACCACGGCCGACTCCCGGTGTATCTGGACGAAGAAAAGCCACACCACACCACTGCTCGTTTCAATAGAGAGCAAACAACAAAAAACCAACACACACAAAGCACAAGAAAACACACACAGAACAACGGCAACGATACGGCCAGAGACCAAAGTGCAGCCTGGCGGTAATTGAGTTTGGACTTTTTGATGTGTTTACAACTGCCGTGTTAAAGTTATAATTGCTTCCCATCCAATCCATCATCGATGTTTTTTTTTTTTTGCCGAATGTGATGCGAACCAGCTTTCAGCCTTAGCTGAGCAGTTGCTGCGAAAAGAAAATAAAAGCGAACAACACAAAAACACCGAACATCCGATTGTCTTTCACTAATGGCAGGAATGGCTGAAAATTAGCTTCGATTCGATTTTACTTCCCATTACGTTATGTCCAGCAAGCGAGAGAGCGACAGACGTCTTTTCATTCGGTGTGTGCTTTTCCACCAAGAAAATGAACTTTAAATGGTTGAAAGGTGAAGAACTAGACGAAGAAACGAACAGAGAAAAATGTAAGACACAACCGATGAAGATGAAGACAAGATCTGGTGTTTTTTTCTTCGTTTTCGTTTGCCTTTTTTTTCCTAATCACAGTAAAGCAGCTAGCAGAATCCATGATAAAATGGATGTTTTGATGTGGCCTTACACGCCGCGTAATACAGTCGTACAATAAAACGGCACGATTCTGGCGAACGCGTAAAGCTTGAAAAATGGCCATAAGATGAAGACAATATTGGACGGTAATGGGGGAGTATGCCTTCGATGGAAACGCTCACGCTTTTGCGTTTTGTGTTGGTCTTCCCACCGGTTTGCTTAATGGTTTTGCGCTGCTTTCATGCGAATGTTCTTCAATCGTGACGTACTGTGGCAGGTTCGTGAGCGTTCTGGAGGTGGGAAAAAAGCACACACAACTAAAAAAAACATGGAACCAAGAAATGCTCGATAGAGTTGCGTAACATTTATCAAGCAGCAGCAGCAGCAGCAGAAGCAGAACCACGCTTGTCCGGTAAATGGCGACACGTGGTATCTCGTCGTGGCACAGGACACACACACACACACACACACACACACACACACACAAAAGGCGAATAAATAAAATGTGCAAAAAGTAAATAAAACAAATTAAAGAAAAACAGGCCGTTCGCGCGTAACAAATGTGACCGGGCGGAATTGAGGTAGAAATGAAAAAGAAAGCGACAACATTGGCCAACCTCCACACAACCCCACCCACCCCTTACCACGCCCCCACATACCACATCGATGCAAATTAGTGTGGTGAAAGTTTGTGGCTGTTTTAATGATTTTATAGCCCAAAGTCTGCTTGATTAATGAGAGACCCAGGTTGTACCCAGAGCAGTGTACTTTGCTCGATATGACTGCGGCCTGGCCGGGTCTGGGTTGGTGCAGGAGGACACGAATGTGTCCCCGATTTGCAAAACGGATGGGTCCCTCGAATGGATTGGAAGTGCGAGTGCGAGCACTGGTGCAAACGGATACGGAAATTGTGTTAAAATAATTTATGGTTATAGCAGGAAGGTTGGTCGGACCGATCCGGTATTGCGGACACCGGTTTGAGAAAATATTGCATTAAAATAACGTGTATCGTAAATTGCATAATGGTCGGTGGGCATCCAGCGCGCACGGTAAACTGCTGTTTGCCAATAAATAAATTTGACCAGATAAAACATAATTAATGCCATTGTGCGTGAAATAATGTGCCTTTGATGAAGTGTAGGGCAATCCGGCCGCCTTACAACTGGAGAGGAAGGAGGGGAGGGGGGGGGAGGTGGAGGTCAAATTGGACGGGAGCGATAAAACAAATATGAAACAACACTTGTTTGGTTTTGTAAGCAACAAGAAAAAAGGCTATAAACGACAAAAAGGAAAAGTGTTACGGGGTTGTTTTATGATTGAAGGTGCCTTATTTTCTCATGCAACAATTTAGGCACATCAAAGTAAGAAAACATGCAATATTTATTTAACATAAACAACAAGATAATTTAAATCAAAATTATTAATTCAGTTAGTGTAAAGCTTTTTTAAATGTTACGTGTAGAATTCTTGGGGCAAAATGAGGTTACTATCCTGAAACTAACTGAAACAGGCCTTGTTAATTCACTTTACGGGCTGAGTAAGAACTGGTTTTTGGATCAGTTGCAAACACATTGCAATTTTTCCCTGGGTTTTCTTTTAATTTGCGGCGTAACAAAAACTTCTTCTCAAGAATCATCCAAAGTTGGGTGTACAAATATTTTACCTCTACTACCAATCATTTGTCATTCGTTCTTAATTAAATCTTAATCTATTACTTAGCACCAAGAGTTAAATAAAATTTGATACTCAAAGGGAAATAGTGCATACAGGAAGCACGATCGATGCGAAATTGGAACTCAGAACAGATGTGTTGTTGGATCACTCATTAGAGTTTATTTAGTAACTCTTGATCACCGTACACAAACTTATTCTGAACGTTTTTCTGTTCCCAAAACATTTTCACCACCACTGGGATTGCTGCTCTTCAATTTCATATTCCAAAAGTGAAAAAGAACACCTAACCAATAGCAAAAACAGCTCTTTGCATACACCCAAGAGTTTGTGTAAACAAATAGTTCTGGTAAGGGAACTAATTGGAAAGAGAAAATGAAACCCACGAACGAATCTGCTTCATCCTGTGAGTGAAATATCAGCACGGGAAATCATTTGTTCCCCTTGTTTTAGCATCAGCAACAAAAAGACACGATTCCATGTAAATTGGTATAATATTAATCAACGTAATCAAAACCCGAACCAAACGAAGATGGATATTCCGTTGATTGAATATCAATAGTAAATGCGCATCGTCCGAGCATTACGTGTAAACCATAAATTTCAGCTCCCGGACAACACGGGAACGTTCGGACGTCTTTTGCTTCTGTTGCTTCCTTTTATTCCGGCAAGAAGCGAGCACGATCCACGGTGGATCCTTCGCTTCACTCCCGTCCGACAGTGCGGGGACGGAATTTTTACGGACGTTGGTTTTAATTTATTGCTAATTTTGAAATTTAATTTCAAAAAAAAAAAAAAGCACACCAAAAGGTCGCCCCGCACGGCAAATCAATCGATGCGAGAAGATTCGATCCGCTGTCCGCTCGACCGTGCGACCGTTCGTCGCTGATTTTTAATCTAGTTTTCATTATGGCAAACACACCAGGAAGTACAAATCATTTCCTTCTTCCTGGTGGTTTTGTTTGCCGCTTCCATGCGTATCGGTGTATCGGAATCGGTGTACCAGGCAAATAAGCCCTGTACCGGTCGTGCCACGGCACATCCAAACTCCACACAACTGTTGTAACTTAATCATCGTGGATCAGACAGCAAAACAAAACAAACAGAACAGAACAGAAATAAAAAGACTGCAAGCACGTAACACGGGGCCAAGCTGAAATTTAAAATAACTTTGCAAACTCTCAACACGACACCGACGACTTCCCTCACACGGGCGCGCGCCCGCGCCAGACAACCGCCCGTCCATGGCCAGACACCGAAATGGCATTTATGTAGCCATCCGGGCGCTTGTAAAGCTTCCTACCAGCCCTTGATGGTAGATAATTACATCGAGCCCGAGCTTAATAAAAATATGACGTAATGCTTATCGCTGGGCTGTCCCGGTCGCCGGGCGGGCGGCGTTGGGTGGATGGCACACGAACCGCGAACCTTTCTGCTTCAATGCCCGCCCCATTGTTGACGGGCGTCTGAAGGCAACGCGGGCGCACCGGCTGTTGAACGCAATTTCAAACGATGCGGCCTGGCACTCGCCTGTCGACAGGAAGCTGAAGTGCTTTGCCTCCACGCGCCAAAAGTGGAAGTGACTTTTTGCGCTGGATAATTAAAATTGACTTGTTGTGTTAGCGCGTCGACCGTGCAACCATCCAGCACACTCACTCCTGTTGCGTTTGTGTGTGTGTGTGGGGGGGGGGGGGGTGTTTTTTTTTTGCTGGTTGCTGGTTCCCGGGCGGCTGACTGACTGGCGCGATCCGGAGCTGACGTACGGGGTGCAGGGAAATATCTATTACGGATAACAACACCCCGAAACCGGGCGTGTGAGAAGGTAGAGCTCGCAATCCAGATTTATAAAACACACACACACACACACACACACATACAGAGAGACAAATGGATGGAGTGGATTTTTCCATTCGCTTCATACTTTTACGTTGCCTTTTGGTCACTTCTGACTTCCCAATTACGAAAGTGGTCGTAGAGCTTCGGGTACGGTTGTGCCCGCCCGTGCTGCAGCACAGCCCCAGCGCCACTGATATGGGATATTCCAATTTTCCGCACAGACACAAGCTTAGCACAAAGCGGGCGAAGATTAAAGTTAGTGACATTTACGTCACTAATGAAGATTTCTTTATTTCTTCGTCCGCTTGCAAGGGTGCCCATTGTCGACAGTGTACATAAATGGATGGCTGCCGTGGCTGGTTGAAGAGTGAACGAAAACCCACAAATGGTGGGATGGCGTATCTAATGCTTTTGCTAGCCTGCATACGACCCATTCTGGTGCTTAATGTGATGCTTAAAATCTACTACACAATCACAGAAACAAGTGTAATTAAAACGATAAAAGAACAATGCGCCGAGTAGAATACGGTAGGAATCTTAAGCTTTGCCTCTTGGAAGCGTAAAAGCGATGTTGCGATGTTAACTATTCTCAATATAAAATAAAACAATTCGTCTGAAACGTCTCAAACATAGCAGAATGTGTGCGATTAGTTTGTATACAATTGATTTATTTGTTTAATAAAAAATACAAATGATTTGTAATCGTATATGCACTAAAAACCATGTACATATCGTTGAACGTTGATTTACTATTAATTTTAACCACTTCAAGAATGATTTGATTCATAATATTATTTAAAAACGCAAGATGAATAATAACAAAGAAACAATGTATCTTTCGCAAACGTTCCATTCTGCTTGATGTTGGTATTGCTGTCACATGCTTTTCATAATTTTTGCTCAAATTTATTAAAACCAAAAATAAATAAAACAAAAAAGCACCCACCACCCACCAAAACAATGCACATCGTCGAATCGCACACATTCGGAAGACCCACGTAATGATAACAAATGGCTCTTGGAAAGATAAATTGAATTGCTGATGAGCGCTTTGCCAAAACACCGGTTTCCCGGCACGGGGGTGGGCGTACTAAATGCCGAATTGTGCTTGAGCCATCTTTCGCATTCAGCTGTCGCTGGATGTGGCTGATTTTTGTTGCGTTTTTCTTTGTGTTGTTGTCTTCCTCTTCATTTGTTTTGTTGCACTCTCTCTCTCTCTCTCTTTCTCTCGCATCAACTCGACCCGCTCAAAAGCTCGCATTCCAAACCATTTACCGACGATGGTAACCACACGACACGCGCCATCCTCATTGGCACCGAGCCCAGCGAATCGGCATTTTCGGCCGGGACGCAAAATGGGATTGGATTTGCACACTGTGGGAGCCACAAATTGTTTGCCACTGCTGCGGCGCTAAGTAATGGAGCTGTAATGTGATGGGTGGGCTGACCGGCAGGCAGGCAGGCAGGCAGGCAGGCAGGTGGGCAGACGGGCAGGTGCCAAAAATGGGTGCTCTATTTACGTTTGGGAGCAGCAGTTTCCCGGTAAGCGCCGAATCGATCCAGCACCCCAAATAACGAACGCATCCAGTAACGAGGACATCCGTCCGTTTCAATTCGTTAAACCTGGATTGTCTTTGCATTACGTAGTGTTTTCTTTCTCTCTCTCTCTCTCTCTCTCTCTCTCTCTCTCTCTCTCTCTCTCTCTCTCTCTCTCTCTCTCTCTCTTTCGCCGTGGTTTATGAGGCTCCGTGTGTTTTCTGTGTGTGTTGCCGATCCGTTACTCAGAACAATAAAAAATGAAATCGTTTCACCTCGCCAGTACAAACCCGAAAGCCCAACAGCCCCCCCACGTTTTGGTAAACGGATTCCTGTCGAACGAAGGAAGGCACGCACACAGGAACGGATAACCATTTACCGATTT
Organism: Anopheles rivulorum; assembly: GCA_018908115.1. Taxonomy (NCBI): domain Eukaryota; kingdom Metazoa; phylum Arthropoda; class Insecta; order Diptera; family Culicidae; genus Anopheles; species Anopheles rivulorum. The sequence continues at coordinate 35,447,724 of CM032178.1, read as the reverse complement.
CAATTGGTCTTACCGACCGGCGTGGGAAAAAAAGATGGCAGCTTTGGGGTTATTGGAACCAAGCACCGGGGGTGGAAAAAAAAGGGTAGCCAAAGGAAAACATCCTTGTGCGACCCGGCCAAAGTTCGGGTTATCGAGTGAAAATATTTACTTTGCCACCTGACCTGCGGAGATGGCACCCGGAGAGTGTTCCCGTACCGGTTCCAATGGATGCCGGCGGTGATGGTGGCCAGCTGCTTTATGGCTATCTCGTTGTGGCCGTTTTCGGCCACCCAGCAGGAGGGTGGATCAAATTAAGTTTTATAACTAAACTTACGGTCGGGCCGCTCGGTAAAGCGGTAGCGGTAGGGTCATACGGTGGGTGGTACGAGCATGTCTATTTGCTTAAGCATGTTTTGTTCCAAACCTTATTTTTCCAACCGGATGAGCTTTGCCACCCCACGAAGGGAGCCATTCGTGTTTTTTTTTCCTTGTTCTTCTTCTTCTTCCTCTGATCATGAACCCCCGAAAACCTCGGTTCGGATCGCTTATCGTAAATGGTTTGGCGTTATTTTTCCCTTTCATTTTAGCATTTTTCGTGTCTTGTGCTTCTTTTCCTGCTGAAAGAAAAGACCCAAAATGTGTGGGGAAATATTTATCCTTTTTATTTGCTTCCCCCTTTTGCAATCTGCCACTCACCTCCTCTGGCGTTTTGCTGAACTCCTCCATCCCCAAGAAAAAAAAAAACGAAAGAATAGAATAACGCTTTTCTATTTCGCCCCTTTTGTCCTGGCTGGGAAAGTAAAACCTAGGGAACAGATTTTCGGGGAAAAAGTTTGGGCCGGTTTTATCGTTCTTTGCGGATTGTGTGTTCGATCTTCCGGACCGGAGTAGAATCCTAATTGATTTAATGAACTACACCACACAGCGGCCCGGTCGCTCCACCAATAGAGAGCTAAACCCAGCGGAGCAGGTCTCATCATTTTCACCCAATTCGTGAACATCCGCTTCCGAAGTTCGGTAGCCAGTGAAGATTCGTGCCAGAGATCACCAAAGGACACCAGGGTTCACATTTACACCCTTCCCGCCAAATGGATGGCACGATTTATTGGTGAAGTTTCATTCTACTGCTTTGTCCTTCAATGTCCTACATTAGGCACCAGGGAGAAAGTATTGTGCATGAAGGTTTATTCGCTTTGTTGTATCGTACATAAGGAACAAGATGTAGTAAAATTGTTTCCAAAATGGCGCACTCGTCATGGATGGATGGAGGCATTTGATGTCGTATTGGATTGTGTGGAAGGTTTGTTTTTTGTTGAATAAATCGTACAAGAAACCACTGAGGAAATGGAAATGGAAATGTATTATTTCTATCTGTTGGAATTTTATTTCAATACATTTCCATAAAGATGCTGTTTCTTAGACGGAAGTTACTTGAAGAATAATTACAATAGATTGAACAACACTTACTAACCAATTTTAAATTTAATGGGAAAGATATATCTCCCATTGCCTACAGTACGGGGCAAATATAAGGGACTTCTTAATATTTTTTAGTGTAAGTCATATGATGATCAGACGATCATTTCATTTTCCTCATACTTCTCTTTTTGCTTTAGAGTAATAGGAGACATCTCTTTTCGTAAAGTACGTGAAGCTCCCTGTATTATATTGCATTTTGATTAAAAATAAGAATAATAAAAATTATACTCAAAAAGGTCCCCCAAAAAACTGGCCTCTCGAACATGTGTTTTTGATAGCCTTTGAATGGAAATTTTATTTCAAAATAAAGAGCAAACAGCAATAGCAATACAAATGACATCTTGTTCAGCGAAAGATGGAAACATGCTTGACATGCAATTTATCACGAAACTTGGTCCACCGTCCAGGGCGAGGGATAATCTTCTCCCGTATCAAAAAGTAGTTTCTGCCTACTTAATAACAAGCTCTTGGGTAAACTTTGGCCCGTTTAAGCATATGATGCGGACGCGGAGAGCGAAAACAAATCTATTTGCACGACGAGAAAACGTGCCTTGTATGCTTTGCGTTGCTTTGCCATATCTGCCTACGGTGGCTAAAGGTATCGATTGGATGCCAACGCTTCCAGCATATCCGCATTCGCTTGCTTGCCGTTCGCCATCAGCGTTTATTAACATCCACCCGCGTAATGGTATCTAATGGCACGCAAAATCGAGCGTTGGTGCCCACAGACACGGTCGCTCGGCTCGCACGCCTGTTCCGTAGCCGTCGTGCTGGCATATGGCATAGTCCTAACGATGGTCACGCCACACCNCTTAATATTTTTTAGTGTAAGTCATATGATGATCAGACGATCATTTCATTTTCCTCATACTTCTCTTTTTGCTTTAGAGTAATAGGAGACATCTCTTTTCGTAAAGTACGTGAAGCTCCCTGTATTATATTGCATTTTGATTAAAAATAAGAATGATAAAAATTATACTCAAAAAGGTCCCCCAAAAAAATGGCCTCTCAAACATAAGTTTTTGATAGCCTTTGAATGGAAATTTTATTTCAAAATAAAGAGCAAACAACAATAGCAATACAAATGACATCTTGTTCAGCGAAAGATGGAAACATGCTTGACATGCAATTTATCACGAAACTTGGTCCTCCGTCCACCGTCCAGGGCGAGGGATAATCTTCTCCCGTATCAAAAAGTAGTTTCTGCCTACTTAATAACAAGCTCTTGGGTAAACTTTGGCCCGTTTAAGCATATGATGCGGACGCGGAGAGCGAAAACAAATCTATTTGCACGACGAGAAAACGTGCCTTGTATGCTTTGCGTTGCTTTGCCATATCTGCCTACGGTGGCTAAAGGTATCGATTGGATGCCAACGCTTCCAGCATATCCGCATTCGCTTGCTTGCCGTTCGCCATCAGCGTTTATTAACATCCACCCGCGTAATGGTATCTAATGGCACGCAAAATCGAGCGTTGGTGCCCACAGACACGGTCGCTCGGCTCGCACGCCTGTTCCGTAGCCGTCGTGCTGGCATATGGCATAGTCCTAACGATGGTCACGCCACACCACCAGGGCACACCAGTGCAGGTTACACCTTCACCTACCATCCTTGCAACGTATGCCACGTGAAGCAAAAAATAAATTGATAAAAGAGAAAAAGAGAGAGAGAGAGAGAGAAGAAGAAGAGAAAGGAAAAAAAAAAACAAAACGTCACGGTCGGGCCCATTCCGGTTCACAGCCGCGACGTGAGAAGGAAACACAGAAAAAAAAATGGTGCAACTAACGAACTGGAAAGCAGAAAACAATCATTTCCTTTTGTGTCAAAATTTTCTTCAACCATTTATGAGCCTTTTACGGGGCGCAGGCTGGGCATGGTTAAATCGGACGTGGCAAGTGCGGAATTTATTTTCGTTATGTTTTTTTTTCTTTCCCTTTTTTTAAGGGGCGTGTGCTTCATTGGATGATTTGCGTGTTTTATTTTTCTCCTGTTCATTTTTTCGTGCTTTTATTTTGCTATTTTTTTGTTCTGTTTGTATGTGTTTGCATTTTCCGTCTGATTGCTGGATAGCCGTGGCAAGTCACGTGCCCGTCGTAAGCTGGATCTTTTTCTGATGTGGATTTCCATTTTTCTTCTGTTCGTTTTGTTTTGCTTACCTTTTCAGTATTACTTCGCTTGCTGCTGAGCGTTTATGGTAGCGCTGGTAATATTAGGTTGATTATGAAGTGTGCTTAGTTGTGTTTTGGATTTCGCATATTGGGTCAAGTAACAGACGTCAAGCTAAAATCAAAACAAAGCACCTTTTTCCTTAAAACGCAAAGAAACGTAGATTTCTACAATATGAAATAAAGATGCCACATTTCCTGATTTGTTGGATGAAACTTACATTAATAAAGAATCTTTCTAGCAATATCTTATGCATGTTGTTGCAGCACATGCAACAATTACTTTAAAATGATTGTTTTTTATTTGTTTCATGATCTACAAGCTGTAAACATTCAAAATCCCTAAAAGATATCAGTAATGACTTTAATAATTAACCTCTCAACTAATGACTAATAATGTTAATGTTCAAAACAAAACTCTTGCGTCGAACCAGAGGTACTTTGTGGAGTTGCCTAATAATTTGTCTCCCGCCGAGATTCGGTAGAAACGATTTTTCTTCACCCACATACAGGCGGGAGCTCTGCTGCTAATGGAGCCTCACACAGCGTAGACAAATGTCGAAAGAATGCTTTGGAGAGGTTGGTCGCAAGTGGCTTTTTTTTTTTTGGTTTGTTTGTTTGAGCAGCTCGTGGTGCTGCGGTGGTGTGGTCCCGGAATGTGTAGCAACGTTTCAGTGACGTCGCCTTTGGAGGGAGAAAGATTGATGCGAAACGAATCTTGACGGCTTCCGTCCCTGGGAGCTAAGCCTCACCAAACTTGACTAAGTACCGAGAATGTGCACATCCGCTTGCGAGTGAACTTCACTTATGAATTGGCCGGGTGCTTGGAAGTAAGTAAGCAAACGTAACGATATTATAATGGTTGAGGTGCCGTAAGATGTGAGCTTTACCAGGAATTCCTTCTGTGTTTTTTTTTTTTGTTTTTGTTTTGGCTGACGGTAGTTTGGAAAACTGAGGGCCAATTACTGACGTAACTTCTCGACGAGCAAAACGATGATTCATCTTCCTAAAAAAATCGAGTACTGATGAAGATGAATATTTTTGGATGTAATATTTTAGCCAGAAGTATATCCAGTTCTTATAACTTTATGCATATCAACACATTTCCGGAGCTAACGAAAATAAGTAATTTGTCCCTTTTTTTTGCTGGATACATTCTTAAGGCATAGAACCATAAAACTATGAACGGACTTTCATGAACGATAATATTGACTTTGAGAATGCAAATTCGGTTGCAACCGAGTGCTCCATTAAAATAACCATCGGCTTGTTGGCTTGCGATAATACTTGTTCGAACACGCTCTGGCTGGTGCAGAAAATAGAAATCGCTCCTGCAAAAGGAGCACTATGTGTGCCTGCATCCGTAGCACAGCGATGGTTGGATAATTCCGAACCATCAATCTGCATGTCGAACATCGGATTCGGGGCGTAGTAATGTTTATTTATCCGGCCTGCCTATCGTTCCGCAGGCATCGAATTCGGATGCTGCAGTCGAATTCCCAAGTACATTAATATTCTTCCTGCTTCCTTCCGCTCGATGCTTCATTTCCCCCATCGCTTCAACCATCCATTCTGGAGTAGAGAGAGAATGAGTGAGAGAGAGAGAGAGAGAGAGAGAGAAAAAGGGAAAAAAAGCTCGAGCTTCCTTTCGAATTGAACCTCGCACAAAAGCGGCCCAGTCAACGCCAAGCCGAGCGTATCATCGAACTTGTACACACCGAACTTCCGACCGCGCGGAGATGAAATCCACTTTGACAAATGTCAACACTCGGCCTCCCCCGTCAGAACGCTTCCGATCTGCCAGTTCCGTCGCCCGGCGGCTTTAGCTTCTTCCGCGCGAAAGATCGGTGTATCCTCCCAAAACCCCAATGGCCCACAACCCCCAGCGTCACTCCCTTTTCCGTTCGCACACGGTCCCTATAAATCTACATCTATTTATTGTTCCGGGTTTGCCGTTCGCCGAGGCGCACTCCCGCATTGCTGGAGCATTCGGTGTGCAAAATGTCGTGACGGCCAAATAATAGTTCGCGGTTGTAGGCACGATCTGTGGTGCGGCCGCTTGCGACTTTCTCGAGCGCAAAATAAATATGTACATAAATCAGCCTTCGACAACAATCGTGCCGCGCACAATGTTTAGTGGGTGGTGGTTGATGCTGGAAACGACATGCTATGATGACGCTATTTCTTTTGTAACACCCTTTTCGACGTTCCTTGCACGCTGCGGTATAATGAGGAACTTTCAAACAAAGCATGATCGTAAATATCATACCATTCGAGCTGGGTTTTTGTGTTTGTGTATGTGTTTTAACAAAAATTATGAAAAACATTGTCTCACCTCACAGCGGTTTTTGTCGTACAACAAAATCGGAGCGAACTTAGATTCTCAACAAAATTTTAACTTTTCGATGTTTGAAAGAAAATTTCACATATTTAATTGGAAATATTTTCACACAAAAGTTTGCGATCGTATAAGCACATGGACTGAAAATATTTTCAATTTAATAAGAACAGACGATTTGATAACATTTTCTTAGAAAATCAAGCCTATTAAAATCATGTTCATTAAAAAAACATACGATTCAAGATTATTAATATTATACTTTTAGGAAAAGCGAATATCTGAGAAGACAATTTTTGATATTCTCTCTTGTTTGCAAAATAAAAAAAAATTATTTAAATTTCAAACACTCAATTACTGATTAATTGAGTCACAATTGATGCAAATCAACATCAATGAAGGTACAAGGTTTGGATGGAACTTTGGGTAACAATTTACACTCTAAAATATTATTTCTTTCTTTTTCGGTACATCGATATGACAGTTTTATCAAAAATTTAGGAGACTTTGTAACAGAAGTGCATGCAATTTCCTTTTCAATCCGTAAGAAATAGCTTTCCATTTCTGTTCTAAGGCGTGATCGTATGTTACAATTCAATTCGATCGTTTGTTACAAGGTGAAAGAATCCTTTGCCATCCAATATTCATTGAATTTTTATACCACAACAATGAAATCAACATGTGTATGAATTATTTGTGCAAAAATAATATTGGTTGCTATCAAACGCCCGTTTAATTCAAAAGAGCTATGCTGTTGGTGTGGGTTAAAAAACATGTTATTCAGCTTTCTATTTAAGCGCCAAAATAAGGGGGGGTTGTTGATCGCATTAGAAATATTAGAATAAATATACATTTTTAACTAGTACTAAGAACTGCTCGCATTGTAACTACGACGCCAATTTTGAGTTATTGAACAGCACAAACAATCACAAGATAGCAAGAATATGTTCGCTTCTCTTGACAACAAGGGAAATTAAACTGATAAATGTTCTTCAAAGCTACTTAAAGTTGATAAGTATTTCATCCCTTATCAAGCTCCCTTTTAAATTCTACAAAAGAGACATATGGTGCTTCCGAGACAATATTCATCACAAAACAGATGACAGCATTGCAAAGGAAGGAAGGAGAAAACAACAACAAAAAAACCCATCACTGTTGTTTTTGGGCCGGAGGTTTATAGATAGAGTTATCGATTCGACCGCCGGGGTTTTCGGTTGCGTAATCGCGGCCTAACAAAAGCCAGTTGACTGTTGCCAGTGTCAGCCGAGGGAAATCCTAAAACTGTTCCACACCAAAATAGCGATCGGAAATGCGGTTACTGGCGCGGAACGGGCGCGCGTACGTCGATGGAGACGCACAGTTACGCATCGATTTCGGAACAGATGACGGAAGCACGCACCGGCATGCGGCTGACGGGTATGGTATGGTGTGGGTACCCGGTGAAGTCGTCGGTTCCGCAGTTGGTTGGATGTTGATTTTAAGATAATTAATTTATAATCCTTTCCGGCCCTCCTCCCACTTCTAGCTCAAGTGTGTGTGTGTGCTCAGCTTGGTTTGGGAGGTTAAGTTTTTCATCCCACTCAAAAACCCATCGCGGATGCTGTGGCAATCGTGGCAACCAAACAACAACACATAATTGACCGCAGATTCAAATTGCTTTCGTGGAGCCATTAGTCGGTACGCGTTGAGGTGTTTTGCTGGTCGAATAGAATCGAGCTGGGCGTTTGGCCACCACCCCACCAGCCAGGCAGGCACTTAAGCGGGGTCGCGAACGCCATAAGACCGGCAAAGCGTGCGTTAATTGTGTGCGCGCACGTGTGCTTTTTCCTCACCCGAAAAAGCACTTGCACTTGAAATATGCTCGAGTGTCGGCCAAACAGCCCGAATGGTACAATCTATCTGCACAAATTTATTTTATAACCACTCCAATCGGGCGGTCCCACTTGGGTGCGTTCGCTTTTCGCTTGCTTTCCTTGTTTTTTTTTTTTGTTTGTTTGTTTTTGTTTTCGGTTTTGTTTCTCTCTTTTGCAGCTTTTGGTAGGTTTTTTGCGACCGTAACGCCGCTATCTTCAATATTTGCACATTTGCCAACAAACAGCCAGGCCATTTCCATCCCCTTTGTTGCGCATACAAATAGGCTGCAGTTTTCAGTTTTCATCAAGCCCTTACCAAACGAGTACCAGATTAAGCTTAGCAATGTTGTGTGCGTATGTTTGTGGGTGTGTGTGTGTGTTTGTGTGTATGTCTTTTTTTGTTCACAATTTATCGATAGAGCGTATAGAGTGGTGAATTTTTAAGCACTTCAAATCCAGTGCGAAAAAGCTTGCATAAACTGCCAGGATCTGCCCATTGTGGGGAGGGCCACAGATTGTGCACCGCGGGAAATTAGAAACGCAGAAACAATTGCATCCACCATGCCAACCGGTTTCCGGCTGCACGATGAGTAACATATCTGTAAGAGAAAAACTAAACACAAACACACACACACACGTACGCAGCTGCACTTTCGACACCACGTGCACGTTTATTGATGGCAATATTTCACCCAAGCGAAACCGGGCAACTTGCTTGCTCTTCTGCACTGTGGTGATGAAAACCAGGGTGGACTTTCTGGTTTTGTCCATCCGATAGGGGACACTTCGTTTTTTTTTTTTCGAATGCATCGCAATATTGTGCCATTGTTATTGCACCCACCATGTTTGTTTTTAAATTGGTTTCGCAGGTTTGTATTGCATGATCCAGCCACCCTTTTTGTGTGCCAGTAAAAAAGTTGATTTAAAGCCAACGAATACCATGGCGTAGAGGGGTCACGCATAAGCTCGCATAGAACCGGATGTGGTTACGCTTCATCGCGTTACAGAATGAATTGCAATCAATGACAATTTTTTCGTCTTTCAATGTGTGTTCGTGTGTGTGTGTGTGGGGGGGATTCTTTTTTTGTGTCTGTTGGTTTATTTAAAAAAAATAGGAAACCAAAAAAACCACTGCAAACGTACACAAATCTGACACCGCTTTGATGAACTGGTGCGGCTTGAATTGTGACAGCTGTGTTTGGGAAGCTTTTTTTTGTTTCTTCCATCTTTACTTTTGCAATTCGTTTTTACCATAGTCTACTGTCCGTTACATTTGTCGGTGTGAGTGGAACGAGAATGGAATCCTTTTTCCCGCAGGGCACCAATATTCGGATCGGGGTTTGTTGGATTTTGTGAAAATTGTGAATTGTTGATAATCAATCATTGGCATTGTTTGGCGCCGGGAGCATTCCAATGAAATTGATTGCACTCCGATTCTTCGGCTGCGGTTGTTGGTACGATGGGTGATGGGCGAAACAAGATAATACCGTACGCAGTGATGGTGTTTCATGTTTCAATCTATGTTTCCAAGGTTTAACATAATTAATATCAATTATGATTTATGTGCGATAGCTTGACGAGCTGAATAGAAATTCGAGCTTTCTTATGGATTATTACTGTTCCTGATGAGGGGCGGCCCGGTGGTGTATTTGGCAACGGCGTTACGTCCCAACACGACCTGACCTGGTTCAAATCCCATCCGGACCGTTCCCCCGTAGTGAGCACTGACTATCCAACTACGTGGTATCTAATAGTCTAGTAAGCCATTTGATGGCCGGCATAACCTGGTAGGTCGTTAGGCCAAAAAGAGAGAGAGAAAGAGAGAGAGAGAGAGAGAGAGAGAGAGAGAGAGAGAGAGAAAGAGAGAGAGAGAGAGAGAGAGTACTATTCCTGAAACATCAATCACTTTATAAAACAATGTACCGTACTCAATATGTCCACATAGTTCTAGGGCTTGAACAGAAATTGCACTTTTCTTGGAATTGATCAATATTGCAATGAATTTGCCGATCTTTACTTCAAGGAAGCATATTGTATGCAATATAAATCAAACTCAAAACATCGATATTGAGTCAACACACATATCGTTTCATGATTCGCTCCATATCATAATCGTTCAACAAGTCTTGAATCATATTGCGTAAACGCAAATCAATAAATTGCTACGACTTCACGTTTGAAGGATACTAGTGTGAAATCAAACCGCAATTATACTCAACCACTCCTTCATTGAAAACACATTGCTTTCGCTTAGCAAACAAATCGTTCAGAGTTAATAATGTTCCGCAAGCCGTCAGCATCTCGGTAAGCAGTGCTGATTATTACTTTCGCTTAGCACAGTGAAACCATTCGAAAGCAATCAATCATCCGATTGATGCACACCCGGACGTCCCAGGAAAATCTGTTGAAAAACACGTGAACGATAGCTCGATCCATCATTCGCTCCCCATAAGCTGCTCCCATGCCCTACAAATCGCGTTCGTGCCCATTCCGTCGGTCGTGCCGTAATCGATACAGAGTTGCAAGTAATGAGAGAAAAATGTGCATCATAACTCCCCACCATCCGTGTAGCCAAGGTGATGATCGGTGTCGATTTATGAAGCGAGAGCTATGTACATATATATATAGTGCAGCTTCATTGTGCTGCTGCTGATGATGATGCAACAGCCGGATCTTCGGCCAACCGCGTGCCTCATGCCATCTCTTTGTGCAATCCGAACGAGAGCAATCAGCTCTCTTTCTCTCTCTCTCTCACACACACATACATACACACAGAGCTGACGTATGTTGGCATGCGGTTCCTCCATGTGTGCTCTGTTTCCATGTCTTTTGTCCTTGTACGGTCCGTTGTAGCACGGGCCCGCTTTTCAGCGATCGCCTTTCAAATGACAGCTCGTTAAGAGGGTCGGGCTGGACACAGACAGGCTGAATCTCTGCTGCTGTATCCTAGCAACGAGTCAGCGATCGATCCCGAACGCAGCAAAGGGGATTGTTGTGTTTTGCACACAGTACGCTGTGCAACATCGCGCGAGAGAATGTCCGAGAGAAAGGCCCGCTAATGGTTGTGATGCGAGAGAAGCAACTCTACCCCTTGTTTGACGACAGGTTCGCTGTGCATCTGTCTGATGCTTATGCGAGCGAATCGGCTCCCGGTTTGCATTGTTGCATGCATACAATGGCAGCCCCTTAGCTTGTGCATACGGACAACAAAAATAAAGCAACTCGAAGACGAATGATGCATTACGTTTCGTCCGGAAAGTAGGACACCGTGTCACAATGAGCTGTATTAGTATTAGTTGATATGCAAGCTCTGTGCACGACGGTGTATGTGTGTGTGAGTGGCTGTGTTTTCTGGGCGGGAAAAATGCACAAAAGAATAACTGACAGTTCTTTGTGCAGAGCTAATTGTGCAATGATGTTGTAGGAATCTTAGGAAGAAATGCTATTTGACGTTTGCCGACTGCATACTGTGAATCAGAACACGACTCAGCATAAAAATTGAGATGCAAATGTTGTTTTGCAATGTCCAAAATCGTAATTCAATTACAAACGAATATTATTGGGGGAAAAAGTGTATGTAATGTTCATTTACTTTAGTTATAATGATAGATAAGTTAATGTGTAAAAAGATTATTTTAAAAGAATTGAAGCAAAGCTGTCCAATAAAATTGAATGCGCCATTAACATACACAGAACAACCAAACAAAAAAAAAAACGAAAATTCCAATGCAAGTTTTTAACAATTGTTTCAATGATCAGCAAATTTCTTCTCATCCAATGATCAGCAAGATTAAATTTAACATGATTTAAAATTAAAAATATGCATCAAATGTAACAATAATTTTTATGAAAAGAAAACAATGATCATTTTTATGAAAAGAAAAAATGAACATCACTTGAAAACACATTCAAGTTAATGTCCTTCGTATGAGGATAAATGTGGACCTGTATTTAAAAATAATTTTCGTGTTCATTTCTCGATGAAAGAACAAATTTAAACCTCCATATGTTTCCATCAACACGTTACGTTTACGTTACGTTGCTCATTGATTCGCTTGAGCTGATAACACAAACACAAACGTACTTGCTACTGAAAGCTACACTACCCTTCCATAAAACAGGATATGTCACTGGAGGCGAAGGTGTTTAAATATAGCACACCGTTGACATGTCCTTTCCCATTGTCGCTGGACGTCAGGATGATCCAATGGCGTTGGTCGGTTGTGTCCCTTCTACCAGAGGAAAGCCTATAAATACACACAATCACAGTTTTGCCTTCATGAACAAAAACATAAGGAGCATCAACCAAGATCGATCGGAAGCGAACGGGAAACGGTTTAGCAGTCGACCGAGCAAACCGAAAAGCTAACAGTCCACATGGTCATGGCCTACGACTGTGGGTGCTTTCAAGTGCTTCAGTCCAATCATAAATCATCGCTCGCAGCGGAAACAATTCAATTAGTGTGCCGGTTTAGTACCATCCTTACCTTGGCCGTGGTACAAATTTTGATCGTGCGTTTATATGTGGGTCAAACAGTGTTGGTGCGTTGTGAACGTGTGTGATCGAAACAAAAGCCCACGACCGCGTACAAACGCGGAAACGAAAAACAAACTCATTACAATAGTGTGCGTGAGAACGTAATGCTATGCAGATTCATTTGTACGCGTACTTTGTACCGATTGTACTTTCGGTGTGATAGTGGAGTGTGATGTATAATAAAATATTTCAAATCATTATTTCCACCAAGCTAATAAGCTGGCAAGCCGCTCCATGCCTATTGCCGCCTTTGCATACTGTTCGCCGCACGTTTTAGCGTTGTGTGCGTGACGGAACCGTTCACTTTCGGCAGGCCTAACTTTGTGTGTGAGCAACAGTCGAGGCAACTGACGAAGCAAACGAGGCCTGATACACGAGCGAGCTCCTCTCTTGCGGGTGTATGAGTGGGTGTATGTTTGTATGGCTGTATGAGAGACGTTACGCGAGAGCACGACAGCTTTCGAAGCGCGTCCGTTCTGCACGGTGTTGGTGAAAAGTCGTTGTTTCTTTGCATTTTTGTGTTTTTCGAACCGTCAAGAGGCCATACCAGTGACACAAAAACCGAAAACGCATTTCCTCACGAGCCGCTTCCGTTCGGCGTCGGATGATGCGTGAATGTGCGTGCGTCGTGTCGTGATAGTGGTGCGTTACGAAGCATTATTTGCAACTTTTCCGGCAGGCCAAGTGGATCACAAGGCAGACGTCAGTTCCGTGCATGGTGTAGAGGGTGGCAGAGAATTAAAAAAAAAACACACACACACACGCACATAAGGAAAAGTGTTTCTGCAACATAACTCGGCAGTAACCAGCAAGGTTTACTGTTAGCTCGTGCCATTTTCGTCAATTTATTGTTTGATAAAAACCTCCCGTGCCAAGTGTGTTCGTGTGCCGTGCGTGCGTGCGTGACCTAGAAGCTAAACAGTGCCACCGAAAGGCAGACCAATTCGTGCCGTGTGTGCGTTCCGGTGATTGGAAAGGACAATGAAAAAGTGTTTCGGAAAGTTCAGCAGCTTTTCCCGCTCGAGGCAACGGTCGTAGCGTTGAGGGAACGCTCAGTTCAGCGCCCATCACCGATCCCCGGTGCGACCATCGCCGTAGCCGTTCGGTGCCAGCAGGAAGCCGCAAAAAAGTAAATCAATTTTATCTGCCACCATTATGACCCACATTGCTCGGTACAGTCAAACGGCTCGATTTTTCTGCTCTTTGTTGTGTTGCGGTTGTTTTTTTATGCACAAGCCACAAAAATTAATCAGTTGATAAAAATGCGCAATGTGTCGTGCAGCAATCGTGACATCATTTCGTAGCCGTCCCTTTGGAACAGCAAATAGTTCCCGGAACAAATAAGGTCCTTAAACTCTGCACACACGTTTCGGAGGCTTTCCTTGCCTCATTACTCAAATATTGTACGCGCAAAGCGTACATTTACTCCGGTTCTGTACTGGATCACACAAACACATCGTTGCACGACCGTGCCACACAGAAAAGAAGCTCCTGGTGGCTATACTACCACCACACAATGCTTACAATGCAACACAAATGCTGTGATTCGGTTCGTCCACAACCATACCAACCACGTGATTTTTCCAACACTTGTACCTACCACTGCGGGAGCGTGTTGCATCTGTCTGTGCGTTGGTGTTGGTGGAATCTGCTTCTTTCGTATCAGCGCTTTGTTTGTGTCCGAGTTTCGCTGGAGCGCCATAGTGCTGGTTGCCAAGAGCGCTGCATCAGTACCGTCAAGCGAGTCGTTACGCACACCTGCAAAAGCACGTGAGCGGACTCGAGATGAATCTCGGTACCTTACGAGACACAGTCGGGTGCGCCCGGTCATGCTCTCGTTTAACCCGAGAACCACATGCTCTATCAAAACAGAGCATTCACTTTACGAACTATGATGGATGATGCCCATAAACCTAGTGTCGTTGGAGTTATTTTAAGACAGTGTATAACATTTAACGCATCACGTTAGAAAATGCAAAACAATTTTATTAGAAACTGAATGTGAAAGATTGTAACGAATGTTGCCAATTCATTTGGTAGAACAGAAAAGCTCACTGTGATGGAGACGCCTGGTACTTCATGCATTCGACCACATAAAACTCACACACTTTTGTAAATGGGTTACTTTTGTGTGCAATTAATGTTATAAAATTCAAAGTTATTTAAAAACAATTGAAATGTCACCAACAAAAAAAAAAATAGTGTACATTTGTTCACATGCTCTAAAAATATTCTCTTACTCTCACAAACATTCAAAAGGAGACGCCTGGTCTTTCACAACAGGCCACAACAAAAATCTTGGTTTTGATTCATCAAACATAAAACAACGTCACTCAAGCATATTCAGTTAAGCTCGTGTACCAAAATGAAAAAAAAAATACACAAATCTGTCTTTTTTAAAAATTATCTGCCAAAGGAGGCGCATGGTCATGGACCATGCCCACCACGTGTGGATAAGATATCACCAACCAGCCATTTGAAGTTTTGTTGGTAATTACACATGATATTCTATGTCTCCTTACCATTGTTCGAACTTGTTTCACTTGTACTGGTCGTCTGTTTTATGAGGTCACTATTTAAAAAAAATTAGTATTTTACATGACTATAAAATTTCCCCCTCTAAAAATTAATGCTTAACGATCTCGAACAAATAAAAAAAAAAACAGTACGAAAAATTACAAATTCTGCAGTATGCTACTTCACTTGTTTCAGAGAAATTGTCTTAAAATTAAAACATTTGTATCCTACATATCATAAAGTATTCATAGCTCACCATTGGGTCACACAAAAATGTCCCAATGTGCACAATTTCACAATACCATCTAAAATGATTTTGAATGTCGTTCAAATGTGTGTAAATGCAAAACAAGCAATAATCAGTCAATACCGATGCCAATTCAATGCAGCATAAAAAAGGCTTTCGTAAATAGCTCATCTATTTCGTAACGTTAGCAGATGCTATGACGAGAATACCACAGCGCACAAACCATTTACAACAACATTCTTCCAAGCATTCGTTTTTTTTTTTCGTTGCTTTCCATCATTCAACAATCGCATCCAGCTTTGTGCTGGAAGCGCCAAGTATATCATTCATTGCGTCGCTTTGCCCGTTTGCTTGGAAGCTGTTCAACCGATCGCCCAATGCATTCAACTCCTCCCATAGCGACGGATATGCTGCAGTTGAAATACTCACTGTAAAGCGCCAAACGGTGTGCACTAACACACGGACGCTAGAGCTAGTCCAGCTTCCAACCTTCTCTGCTATTTTGCAACTATCAGTTGAGCTTTTGCGCAGTAGAGAGATGCCGTTCGCATATGAATATGTTTGCCCGTGAACATTATTTTCTACTCCACGTAAAGGGCACGAATCAAAACTGTGGATGGGATTCGGGCAAGCTTTTGAAGTTGCAAAACCATTCCTTACCTTTGCCTGGTAGGAATGCACGCATCTATTGATCTGAAATGAAAATAAATATCATGTTACAAAACCGTACGAAATGTACGCTGCCGATGATAACGTAGGAAGCAACAAAAAAAAAAGGCGAAAAAATCTCCCAATCAAATCACCTCACTTCTCAACAATGCTGACCCCACTATCCTGTCATTGATCTCTCGAACCGAGTGTATGCGTGCACGACCCAAGATAAGATCGAACATTTGCAATATGTTTCTATCAAAAGTTACCCGCTCATGGCCCGAATGGCTTCATCTCTGTGATGCTCGCAAAAGCTTGGTACCGTTCACCGTTCACTCTCCGGCACACTCATTTTCGTGCTTTCCGTGCTGAGCATGATGATGTAGTCGCTCACGCAAACCTTCAACGGTTCAAGCGTGAGATAAAATTTCTGGGATAAAAATTGCAAACTCACAGCACAGCACGTCCGTGTACGGGGAGTAAACGTCACGAGCACGGAGCGGATATGTGTCGTCCCGAAGTAACCTTGGTCCGTACGCTGTGAGAGACGATCCGGTCGAAAGAGCGTCGATGAGAGCAGACCAAACGACCTGAGTGCAAGGACACTTGCGACAGTGATACGCGCCCGTGAGATGAGAAGCTTTTGAAGCGAGTGTGAGCGTAACAAACGCACGACAAAAGCTCAAAGGAATGAAAAGGCCAGGGCGTTTCAGTGATGCTGACTGCCTGGCTGACACTTTGTCCGCGAGAAAGTTTAACTCAAAATAACTTGCGGAAAGAGAGAGAGAGAGAGAGAGAGAGAGAGAGAGAGAGAGAGAGAGAGAGAGTGAAATATCACTATTGCGCTTCGCACTCTATCCACGGTGTACTTATGGACCGGGCGTGAGAGAATGAATGAACAAGCGAATGAAAGCGCTGAGAACGTTCGTGCACACGCGGGAGCATGAGAGAGTGAGCGATCATGAGCGAGAGAGCGAGCCCGTGAGCGTGAGCGGGAGTGCTTGTTTTTCCAGCGAATAAGGGCGTCATGTCATCATAACCGTGAATCAACTTCTCCAAAAACCACCTTTTTCAAACGTTTAGTTTTATAGCGGCCCTCCTGCAGTAGCCTATACGAGCCCGTACGCACGGTCCGCTGTTCGGTTCTCGGTTTCTATACCAGGCTACAGACAAAAACACACACTGCTGTGGCTGTGCTGACAGCCAGCAGCCCGATTGAATTCCTCGCGGTGTGATTCCCTCCACGAAAGTTGCAAAAGTTAACCATCCTGTGTTTTTTTTTTGTTCGTTCCTCTGTTCGGTTCGTACAGTATACCGTGCCGTGTCGTGTTGCTTTATTTGTTCTTTGTGCCAGCCACATACACACCCACAGAAGCTAAACACCCCCCCCCCCCTCTCCCCCACAGACAAGTGCGTGTTTCGATTGTTTCTGTTAACAAACATTAAAACAAAAGATAAACAAAGAAGAAAACACACGGTTGACCCGGCTGAAGAGGGGTCCGAACCAGTGGGCAGCATATTTTTTCGCTACACGGTACCACAGTTGCTTCACGTGCTAGCCGTGCTTGTGACGTAGTGTGCAGTGCAGTGTTACGCCAGCAGTAGCAGCCCGCCACCCAAGTGTAGCAGGCGCCACCCTACGCGGTGTCCATCCGTAAGACGCACGGATGCTGAAAACATTCCGTGAAGGCCACTGGTGGGAAAACTGTGACGAACGAAAAAAAAAAAACATACAAGGATCACGGCCAACAACACACACACAGAAGCATACACACACACAAACACAAGGTTTGCGTCCGCAAGTTTTCGTGCGTGTATCCGCTGGTGGTGGTGAACGCTATCAACAACAGTACGAACGCAGAAGAGAAAACCAACCACAGCCACTAACCCCATAAGAGGGGGGGGGAGGTCCCACGCCTTTCTGGTGCTGTGTTTGTTGCATTTCCCTTTCGAGTCGGCAAGGACACCAAGCTTTAAACCAATCACAACGGTGGTTCGGGTTCGCACTTTTTCCAGCTGGTGCGCTGGTACACCGTGCATCTTTTCTCATACCGACCAAAGCAAAACCCTTCCTTATATCCTTCCAATATGTGTATGTGTGAGAGTGTGTGTGTGTGTGTCGATAGAACATGGGCAAAAACACAAAAATAAATAAAGAACGATCCACGCCATCGAACGCTGCCGCCAGCAAAATCTAATTAAGCTTCACCCTCAGAATCCGGTACCGTTGCCCGTGTCAAATAATATTCGTCACAGCCACCGTGCAGTCAGGCTATGTGCTAGTTTCAAGATCGAGCGCTGTTGACATTGCTGGCGTGCCTCCAGGCCACAGCTCGTCCAGATGCCAGAAGTGCGCGCAAGTGTTCGTGAGCATCCTCGATCGTGACGTGCCTAGTGACAAACCGTACAATCGCACACAAGCACGCAGCCTACGTCGCACTGTACTGTTTCGCACCTCGCACTGTGTGCGGTAATCAGTTTACATAATTGTGCTCCGACCCGGATTGAAACACCAATTTCGCTCCCGTCACCTGTCGGCCGACCGCCGGGGCCAACCGGAAAAGGGCACTTTAGCACAAAACTGCGGGCAACCGGGTGTCCGCGTGGCTATGAACGGGGCTAACAAGCGAGTGCACCATAGCATTGCGGTTAGCGCCAATGGTCTGGTAGCCTGGACGACTTTCGTCCCAAAAACGGTTACTACTACGACTGCTGCTGTTGATGCTACTGGGACCACAATCGGTTCCAACCATCGGGGCGAATAATAGCGCAGGATAATTATGTGACTGACGACGTCAGCTGCACGCTCCAAGCTTACCGAAAGCTTTACTGCCGAACCGCTCAAGTGTCCCGTGCAGTTTGCAACCTGCCACAGCCGTTTTGAAGTTTGTAGCGCTGCTCCAGCGTGTCACCCGCTTGTGTTCAGTGCGTGGAGTTCAAGTGGTATTGCAAGCCCCCAAAACAATACAGGGGGAAAGGTGAAACGTGTGGTGCTGATTGCGTCGCCTGTTTTTGTATTTTCTTTCTCCAGTGTAGATCCAACATACTTGCCCCACACACACACACACCCCGAGTGTATCCTGTTTGACGGTTTTTTTTGGTTTTGTTTTGGTGCGGGGGGTATGTTACAGCAAAAGCGTGGTGTTAGTGCGAGTGTTCAATTTTCGTGCGCGACACGGTTGCAATGCGTTCCATTCGAGACATTGCCATTGTGCTTTGCGTGAGTGCTAGGTGCAAGATGATCCGCCGCTGGATCCGCTCGAGTGTTGCCATATTGGTGGTGTGAGTTTATTGTGTGTGTGTGTGTGTGTGTGTGCAATCTTCACCTTCACATCTCCGCCACAAAAAAAAAGAAAGAAAAAGAAAAAGGTCTCCCTACCAGGCGATACGCGCCATTTTGCTGTGAATGGTACAGCCAACAGCCGACGGCTGCACAACCAGTGATGTTTCGTTTTGTTTAGGTTAAGGCGCAACTGTTCCTGCCGAGGAAACGAACCGTGTGTAGTGCTGATTGTTCAAACCAGTACAACCAAGCGTGCTATGACATGAGCAGCAGTGGCAGTGAAGAGATTCTCGCACCCAACCGCACACCGCATCCGTACGTACAGTTGCATCATCCCGCAGGATCATCCCACTCGGTACGGGCAGATACGGTTAACCCTTCCGCACGGTACGGCAGGCAGGGCGCCACACCACGCACAGGAGGCCTTTGGCGCGGGACCTTACGCCGCGGCACGTTGTTTAAAGCTACTACACCGCCTTACGCACCGCACCGTTGCTCATTCTGGCAGCGTTACAGCAATACACCTCCACGGATCAGCAGCAGCAGCAGCAGCAACAACAGCGGGCGACACCTACTGCGACACAAGATACGGCCACCGTTTGCAACGGATCGGCGGTCGATAACGGTCGGGTTGGGAGTTACGGTGACCAGCATCAGCAGCA